>JAJJWW010002325.1:0-232702 GCA_023531295.1 Papaver armeniacum | reverse complement strand
GTGTTAGGAAGTCGTGGACGTTTAGAGATGAACAGGAGAAGTGGGCAAGATTGGTCGTGTGGCACCGACGCACAACTCCACTACTCCATCACTCCACTTCCTCCACTTCCCACGAGAGACGTGAATAAGGCTCAATGACTTGTATAAATAGGTTCTCCGCCCTATTTCAAACAGAACAAGTTGAGACGAAACAGAGGCAAGTGTTAATACAAAACGTATTCCAACACCCAGAGCCTGCTTGCATCAATCGTAAGCCTGCTCATCTTTCTGTTACAAGTCATTCATAGCCAACACCTTCGCAATATCAACACCTTCTTCACTTCCCTCCCTAAGATCAACCCCATATCCTTCACTTTGTGACCGAAACAAGTCTGGAACGGCCATTTCTTGGTTTAGGCCGGACTTGCACGAATTGACTTCAATCTACAAGCACTCACCGCTGAAAGTGCATTTGTTTAGGGTTTAGACTCATTCCTCATCCACACACCCCAAATTACCAAATTCAACAGAGTAGTTTTCACCCATAAACACCTAGCTAATATAAATATGGGTATAAAATGTAGCATTTACATGCTTATCAACACCCCCACACTTATATTTTGCAAGTCCTCGAGCAAAACAGAGATATAATGTAATTGATTTTTTTTAATATATTTTTTCTTATATATTCCTAAGAAAAGTGAAAATCAAGCAAAAATATGGAAAATTACCCACTCCCCACACTTAAACATTACATTGTCCTCAATGTAATTGAGTCATCCAACGTAGAAATTAAGATGGGAAATGAAAAAATAAACAAAAAGAAAATAAGAGATAGAGTAGAGGGAACAAATCGACGGGGTTGACTCCCATGAAGCGAAATGTATTTGTTTCCCCTGCTCTCGCAGCACACAATCTCAAATAAGGTGGGGTTGGTACCCCAAGGTAAGCTGCGAATCATATATATAAAGCCCGAAAAGTTGGGGATCAACCCAAATAATCAGTTTTGATGAAAAGATGATCCTAAAGAATGATGATTAGTACCTGATAGCAAAAACTCAACTCGGTCTTATTCAAACATTCACATAAGCTTTTAGAAAATCACGATCCGAGAAACAAGGGCTCAACGGAACAATGATATCGTGACTAATTGGCCCATTATCATCTACAACGGTTTCATTATTAAGGGTCAAGGTCGAGCTTTCTCAACTAATGGAACTAGTCGAGACTCAAGAAAATTATAGAATCTAGTTTGGGTTTCCATTTATTAGTGTCTAGCAATGCGGTGTGAGTCTAGCAAAGCATTGACTTCACAAATAACACTATCATCATCAAAACCATACCCAAAATGAGCTAAGCAAACCTCTAATGGATCTTCCGAGTGGCTCTTGCAAAACCCTTGCGAGTGCATATTTTCTTTTCGCCCGCAACACTTCAGGCTAAGGTACCTAAAAAAAATATCAAACAAACTGCGTAAAAAGGATCTAAAGAAAATCTAAAAGAAAAAGAAAATAAAATTATATACAAACAAAAATATCAATCAGAGAGTATTTTGCAACCACTCCTCATAGCCGGCGGCGCAAAAACTTGATGTAGATTTTATATGACCAAATTAACGATTAAATAAAACCTAGTTATATCCGCAAGCGCATCGTCAATTGTAGTATCGATAGCAAATGCGGGTCGTTCCCACGAGAAGTGTGAAATACTCTACCAACTAGTATCAAAAATTAAGTAACCAACGAGATGATGTTTGAACGATTTTCAGAAATTTGAAGCAAAATGAGATAAAAATAATTCAAACAATAAACAAAATGAGAATGGGTTGCTAGGGTCTTCGGTTTCCACCAATTAACTATGCAAACTCTACTAATCTTTAAAAATATATTCCATGCATTATCAAATATTGTTTCTCCGCTATAGTTTCCTTCGCTTCATGGGTAGTGATTCTAAAGTATTACCTATCAATCCTTGCATACCACGCCTAGGGATTTAACCGAAGCACGAAATATCAATTCAAAAGCATAAATAATCAAGAAAATCACATAAACGATTAAATACCAAGCTATATGAAGAAGAACTATTAATCAATCAAATCATTATTAAGCATATCAATGTAGAGTTTACACAATAAAATTGGTTTCTAACTAAACCCTAACATGGCTCTAGCTAGACATGGCTTTCTCAAAAGCCATAAACATATTAAAATTAAACTCTAGCTAATGAAAAATGAAGAATCAAAAACAAAACTTCAAAATCCTTCTCTCCTTGCGGCACTATGGCGGGCCCCCTCTCAAATAGTCACCCCCTTGTTATAGACCTTCCTTTTTTTTATTTCATTAATCAAAGTATGAAAATAAATTATTCAATGAAATATCTTGCATGCAAGTTGATGTCGTCATCGATCTTTCCCCAAATAGTATTGCCACCTCGTTCTTCCAATGAAATAATAAACTCCCCTTATTTCCAAAATCTCCCAAATGAAGAAAGAGTTATTTTATTTCCAAAATAGTCACGTGTAAATATTCCTCAATTAATTCTTCACATGACAAATAAATTATCTTTCTCGGTGGAATATATTTATAATAAAGTAAAAAAGATAAAATAGTTCCCATTTTCAGTTTCCATGTGCCAACCCCACTTTGATTTCAATTCCTTTGCTGCATTTTTGCCTCGCCTATGAAACAATTCTATGCTGCTGATATATATGGAGATACCTGGCCAGCTACATTTGTCATTTTCACCATCATGGTTGCTGATATATGGAAATACCAGGCCAACCCATTTCATCATTGTGGTTGCTGATATATGGAAATACTAAAGCCAACCCACTTGATATATAGAAATACCAAAGCTAGCGTAATAAGTGTTGCTTGATATATAGAAATACCAGGCCAACAGTAATAAGTGCTGCTGATATATAAAAAATACCAGGCCAACATATTTGATCATTGTGGTTGCTGATACATGGAAATACCAGGCCAACCACATTTCACCATCATGGTTGCTGATATATGGAAGTACCAGGCCAACCACATTTTGCCATTTTTGTCGCAAACACCATTAAGTCTCACATTTTGTTGTTTATTCGCTGGATGATCGAATTCACTTGTACTTTCTACAAAAGCACTAAAATAGTATTAGTAACTAAAATATTGTATCCTAGCTAATATAAATATGGGTATAAATTGTAGCATTTACATGCTTATCAACACCCCCACAATATTTTGCAAGTCCTCGAGATATAATGATATAATGAATTGATTTTTTTATATTTTTTCTTATATATTCCTAAGAAAAGTGAAAATCAAAAATATGGAAAATTACCCACTCCCCACACTTAAACATTACATTGTCCTCAATGTAATTGAGTCATCTAACGTAGAAATTAAGATGGGAAATGAAAAAATAAACAAAAAGAAAATAAGAGATAAAGTAGAGGGAACAAATCTGATGGGTTGACTCCCATGAAGCGAAATGTATTTGTTTCCCTGATTTCAGTAGCACACAATCTCAAATAAGGTGGGGTTGGTACCCCAAGGTAAGCCGCGAATCATATATATAAAGCCCGAAAAAGTTGGGGATCAACCCAAATAATCGGGCTTTGATGAAAAGATGATCCTGCAAGAATGATGATTAGTACCGAGATAGCAAAAAATCTGAACTCGGTCTTATTCAAACATTCACATAAGCTTTTAGAAAATCACGATCCGAGAAACAAGGGCTCAACGGAACAATGATATCGTGACTAATTGGCCCATTATCATCTACAACGGTTTCATTATTAAGGGTCAAGGTCGAGCTTTCTCAACTAATGGAACTAGTCGAGACTCGGTAAAAATTATAGAATCTAGTTTGGGTTTCCATTTATTAGTGTCTAGCAAATGTGTGAGTCTAGCAAAGCATTGACTTCACAAATAACACTATCATCATCAAAACCATACCCAAAATGAGCTAAGCAAACCTCTAATGGATCTTCCGAGTGGCTCTTGCAAAACCCTTGCGAGTGCATATTTTCTTTTCGCCCGCAACACTTCAGGCTAAGGTACCTAAAAAAATATCAAACAAACTGCGTAAAAAGGATCTAAAGAAAATCTAAAAGAAAAAAGAAAATAAAATTATATACAAACAAAAATATCAATCAGAGAGTATTTTGCAACCACTCCACGGCAGCGGCGCCAAAAACTTGATGTAGATTTTATATGACCAAATTAACGATTAAATAAAACCTAGTTATATCCGCAAGCGCACGGGTCAATTGTAGTATCGATAGCAAATGCGGGTCGTTCCCACGAGAAGTGTGAAATACTCTACCAACTAATATCAAAAATTAAGTAACCAACGAGATGATGTTTGAACGATTTTCATAAATTTGAAGCAAAACGAGATAAAAATAATTCTAACAATAAACAAAATGAGAATGGGTTGCTAGGGTCTTCGGTTTCCACCAATTAACTATGCAAACTCTACCAATCTTTAAAAATATATTCCATGCATTATCAAATATTGTTTCTCCGCTATAGTTTCCTTCGCTTCATGGGTAGTGATTCTAAAGTATTACCTATCAATCATCGCATACCACGTCTAGGGATTTAACCGAAGCACGAAATATCAATTCAAAAGCATAAATAATCAAGAAAATCACATAAACGATTAAATACCAAGCTATATGAAGAATAACTATTAATCAATCAAATCATTATTAAGCATATGAATGTAGAGTTTACACAATAAAATTGGTTTCTACCTAAACCCTAACATGGCTCTAGCTAGACATGGCTTTCTCAAAAGCCATAAACATATTAAAATTAAACTCTAGCTAATGAAAAATGAAGAATCAAAAACAAAACTTCAAAATCCTTCTCTCCTTGCGGCACTATGGCCGGGGCCCCCCTGTCAAATAGTCACCCCCCTTCTTATACACCTTCCTTTTCTTTTATTTCATTAATCAAAGTATGAAAATAAATTATTCAATGAAATATCTTGCATGCAAGTTGATGTCGTCATCAGTATCTTTCCCCAAATAGTATTGCCACCTCGTTCTTCCAATGAAATAATAAACTCCCCTTATTTCCAAAATCTCCCAAATGAAGAAAGAGTTATTTTATTTCCAAAATAGTCACGTGTAAATATTCCTCAATTAATTCTTCACATGACAAATAAATTATCTTTCTCGGTGGAATATATTTGTAATAAAGTAAGAAAGATAAAATAGTTCCCATTTTCAGTTTCCATGTGCCAACCCCACTTTGATTTCAATTCCTTTGCTGCGTTTTTGCCTCGCCTATGAAACAATTCTATGCTGCTGATATATATGGAGATACCATGCCAGCTACATTTTGTCATTTTCACCATCATGGTTGCTGATATATGGAAACCGACCACATGGGATGATGGGCGTGCATGTGGTGCCCGGTGCTCGAGTGAGCATGCACCAGGGTTCTCAGTTTGAGGATTGGTGAAAGAATGATGATTAAATGTTGGTTTCATCATTTTCTGAAATATTGCTGGGTTCAGCATTAGGTGATAAAACCTAGAGATGAGAGATTGGGACCGACTAAGAGAGCATGGGACCGGCTTGTAGTAGCAGGAAATCCCACACTACACCCCCCACAAGAATTCACACAATCAAGTCATTTTAAGATGAACAATTATATTCTTTATTGATTAAAACTCACAAATGTTACAAGATGGAAAGGAAATAAACTAAAGAATTTACAACCGCTCTAAACTTTCTCTCTCTTGATAACTTGCTCCTCACTCGAAAAATATCTCCCCTCTCTAAGCCTATTCGGCTCTTTATATAGGACATTACATAGTGGATGACAGCTAAGCTATCCTTTATTTTCGGATCTGACTTGCGACATTCTCGCGAGTGTACAAATATTAAATCTCGCAACACTCCTAAATCTCGCTAGGTCTTCACATCTTTCTCGTGTTCAAGCTGTCTTCATCCATTGCGTCATTTATATTATCCATCTGCGACGGTTTCGCAATGTGTTGTTTACGAATTTCGCAAGGGTGTTGGTGATGCGATATTCTGATCCTACATCTTGCCTCTTCTCATGTCTTCTCTGCGAAGGGGAGAATGTCATGAGAACTAACACTTTCAAAATGCCGCAGTTGTTCATTTCTCTCTGCCGATAAGATTCCGTGAATTAAGCATAACCGTTTACACGTGTTAAATTTTCCCCTATTCACCGACACTTTAAATGCTAACCGGTCATCATTTTTTTTGTCTATTTAAGAAGAGACCCATCGTAAAAATGTCTTCTTTCTTTTACTTCGTCTTCTTCATCTGTAAATCCCCTTTTTGTCGTCTGCAACTTTTTCATTGTTCATATTTCCGTAAATCCTCTCAATCTTTCTGCTACTGTTCTTATGGACCCATCAAGGTTTGTTTATTTTGTTGAAACTGATCTTCTTAAAATTGATTTTCTCTACTGAAATTATTTTATTTGATATTGTTCATCTTTAGATAATTCCCATACTGTTTCTGTTTCAGCAATAACACTTCCAGCACCAAGTTTACGATCCAAAACCCTAATGTTCCCAAGAGTTCACAACAAAAACTCGTTGTGAACAAAAGGAAGCCTGCGAATAGCAAGGTATTAAGAAACACTTATTCTTTTAATAACAATATTGTTGTCTCTGTTTCTTATATGATTTGTGATTCGCAGGGTGATGCAAATGTCGAGAGCCCCCCCCAAAAGCCCTCGCCATCCTAAAAATGTTGAAACAGTTGTTCCATTTCCTTTGTTTAAGCTTTCAACACCTCCTGCGACATCTTCGCAGGCGGAATCTCCTCTTCTCATATGCGAAAATGTCGTTGCAGATTCATCCCCAGTAACTAACCTTTCTATTAATGAAGTTCCTCACAATAACCCTGTTGCGAATGAACCCTTCTCTTCTTCTATTGTCAATGCCTCTTCTCTTAACATTGCCTCAACCCCAGTCATTAACATTCATCAAATCTCGTCTTCCGATGACATACCTATGGCGAAAGATGATTCAACTCTCCCACCTTCTGCCATCATCGCTTCATCATCCGAATCTCTCCCTTTTACTAAAGAAAATTTGGAAGGGATGGATATTGCTTTCAAGGTTTTATCCGACCTTCTACATGATGTCAAGAAAGCTTCCACTGATCCTATCAGATTTGGTGTTTGCGAGGTTTTAAGTAAATATTTTGGCTCTGACAGAATGGTTTCGCAAACAACTTTAGAGAAGGAAATTGAAGCTTTGAAAAGTAACCTCCAAGCTATGACCTTGAAATGTGACACTCTTCATCTTGAGAATCAAAAACTTCAAAATGTTTCGCTGGATCGTGATAATCTTCGCAGGAAGAATGAAGAACTAAAAGGTAAAAACCTCTTACTCCCCCTTATTTTTTATTTTTTTTTAAATCTCTATTCCCCTTTTAAGCTCTAAACCAGAAACGAAAAATGGAGATATATCAATTTGAATCCGTCGCCGAAGAAGCCCGAATGGATAGAGATGCTTGGATGGATCAATATAACCAATTAGATAATCTTCATACGTACTCTGTTGATCAAATAGATAACCTTACCAAGGAGAATGCTCAATTAGTCCAAAAGCAAAATTTATTAAGTAATGAATTATTTCGCCTCTCTTACTTTTTGACTAAAGCTAATCTGGAGTTGAAAACTTTATCAGATGAGAATCAAACCCTATCTCAAGAGAAACGAGTTCTTTTGAATAAGGTGGCGATCTCTTCGCAAGAACTTAACATTTGCCAAAAATTATGTAATGATCAAGAACGATCTCTCTGCTCATTGAGAAATAAACTCAAAGAAGTAACATAATCATCTTCTGCGGAGAGAGATAAACTTATTCAAGGTAGAATAGCTTTAAGCATAAAAGCAAGTCAACTCAAAGATCAATATTCCAAGTTAGAAGAATCCTACACCTCTCTTGCGAAGCAAAACACCTTACTTATTTCTAATGAAAAAAGTTTACGATCTCGGCTGAAAGGCTTGGTTGGTGATAAGTTTGACAATGCCATGGATCACTTGGAGAATAGTTGCTTGGCTTTAACTCAATATCTTATCTCGCAAAAGGAAGGTAGTCATAAAATTTGACTGCCTCAACCATTTTTCTTTGTTAAGTCTTTTTATTATGTCTTCCTTGCGAATCTTTCGCCTATATGATTTTTGATGTGGTTTTAATTTGTTATAGAAAGTGGTAGTAAAAGATGTCGTTCACTCAGACTTGTGAAGATTCAATTTTAGGTTCAAACTCAATAGAAAACTTACGAAGTTGTTATCAAGATTATAAAAAGCACCGAGACTCAGGATTCCACCATTGACCAATTAAGTGATTCAATCTAATCAATATTCATGCAATTCTTTGCGTTTGAAGTGATTCTAATTTATTGCCTCAAGTAGATTTTCGAAGTAACAATTGTAAACACTAAGCATGAAACATCAAAAGTCTTAAACTAAGCATGCTCCATCAAAACGAATCACAATCATTCAATAAAAATCCGTTTCCAATATTAGTTCCATGCAAATAATCATAAAAGAAATTGCAAAAATTAATTAAAATAGAAATATACCACTTTTCATGGAACAATGGCTTCCTCCGTCGCCTCGGCTAAGGGGTTTAGCTCCTCATATTATTCACGTGCTTAAAATAGGTGTTCAGAGCTCAAATAGGTGAAAAATAAGAGAAAACTAATAAAGCATCGAGTTTGTAACAGATATAATTATTAAAGAACTCACTGTTACAGAGAAACTGTTGCGAACTCGAACTATTTGTTGGAAAAATCGTTACAAAGCTAATGAATTTGAAACTAAAGGTCACGGTTTCTGCGACAGTCTTCTTCTGCTGTTCTCTGGTTTTCTTCTTCCTCTCGCCTGTAAGTTGTGAAATCAACTCTGCAAGCTTTTGTTTATCTCTGCAACTCCTCCCAAAGTGTCGACCGCCCCTTTGTGAACTCCTAGCAGCTCTTATATACACCTCAGGGTCGATAAAACTCCCCAAAAATATTCGATTCTTTCCCTCATCTGCATGGCCAAGTTACGGATTTTATTCCTTTCTTTTCTCTTACGCATCTTTTAAATTTGTCCAAACTCTTCTAAATACGGTAATCAATCCTGGCAGAATCAAAACGCAATATTCTCTCCAAACTGGCACGTAACTTCCAACCAAACTATCCCGAGAAACTTTCTTTTCCCCTGTTTTCTCGTGATTCCACGTATCTTCTCTTTAGCTTTCGATTTAAGACTCGCAACTTCCCTTATACATTAAAACAGGGTCATAACAATCAGTACATGGCAACAAATCCGATTAAATCTCTCCAGTTATTCCCAAATATAAATCCGAGAAGCCTATCTCCCTATTTAACGAATTCCAGATTATCCAGCCAAATGTAGTCGATCAAAACACATGTACCAACCCTGTTTAGTCCAATCGAGTCCATATCAACCAAATCTGGTGATTGAATCTGTCCAGAGATGGACCAAAAATCGAACCCTAAATTTGCAGTCGACTGAATTAGTTTCCCGCCAAAAACATTATTCAAAAGGAGAAGATAACCTCCCCCTATCCAGACCCGGTGTGCCAATAGTAGTTGCCCTGTGGGGTTACCCCTTAGTAATTGAGGTACCCCTTATCCAAAATGGGGGTCCGTATAGTAATTTCCTCCCACGAGCGCAAAAACCACTTTTCGAGCCAATTTCGCCGCAAAAGCTTATTTCTCCAAAAACACCTATAGAAACACAAAATAATCAAATAAGTATAAAATTGAGCACTAACAATACACATTATTGAGATCAAAATAGACACATACATGCGTCTATCAAATACCCCCAAACTTATTATTTGCTAGTCCTCGAGCAAAAATAAAATAAAATCCTAACTCACTGTCGCAGGCATCGTCGATTGCATTTAGTGTATGCAATAAGCCTTTAAACCCCTAGGTGCCCCTAGTGGCCGAGTTATAGTCTCGGGAGGGTTTACCAGAGGTGTACCCACAAAACCTTTATACTCCAGACCCTAACTATCTACGCAAAACCTTGGAAGGCACTAAAGAATCTCCTTGGTTGGCATACTTATTGACTACAGGAGGAAGTACCCTGATGCGAAATTCCAATTGATGTACACGAGTTTGCACTCAAGCATACTAAAAATTCATATATAAGTCACAAAGCTCTACTCAGATAGTTTCTGGACATCATAACCGGAGTCAACCAATCACATGGATAGATTAAGAGATGGATATAGAAAAACATAGATGGTTTTGATGTTGACTAAGGTGAATGGTGTTTCTCATATCCGTTTGAAGGACACTACCAAAACGAACCTATCCTAATGGACTGAGATACTAGTATGACTAATATCAACACACTGGCATATACAAGGGAACCAGTGGTCGATAATCCTAACTCTAGGTCAACACAACTGGCATATACAAGGGTTCCAGTGGTCGACTTTATTGAATTTATTCCGGTTGGTCTGATGGTCTGGTCTCAATTTTTTTTTTTTTTTTTTTTGTATCTCAATCACTCTATTTCACCCTAGCAGTGGTAACAACTTGAATCGTGAGCCCCACCTAATCACTTAGACAAACATATTTTAAAGAAAACAGAATAAAAATAGAAGTGAAAAGGATTCAACGAGATATGGCGAAATGATAGACGCATTTATGTGTCTATTTTGATCTCGATTTTCTATATTGTTAGTACTCGATTTTGTATTTATTATGGCTTTTTGTGTCTTTGTAGGTGTTTTGGAGAAATAAACACGTGTGGAAAAATTGGCTCGAAAAGTGGTACGTGGGCTCGTGGGAGAAAATCACTAAAGGAACCCCTCATTTGGATAAGGGGCGCTTCAATTACTAAGGGGTACACCATTGATAAGGGGCACCCTAATTGTTATTTACACTCCAGGACACCCAGGTGTTAAAGGCACCCGACATCAGGATAATGGGCACTCATCTTCAAGAATTCAAATAATTGGTTTTGGCGGGAAAAGTTCACAGTTCAGGGCATAGTTTAGGGTTCGATTTTTAGGCATTCTAGGAAGAGATTCAATCACTGGTTTCTTGTGGATTGCCTAATTGGACCTATAAAGACTTGATATGGGCTTTGGATTGAGTTGAATTTGGCTAGATATCGATTTGTAGCAAAACAGGGGCATGACTTTTCTCGGGTTTGTTTAACAATATTCTGTGAGATTTCTTTGGGTATTTGGATTAATATCAACCTGTTACGACAACCCAGGGACGGTATCTGTTTTATTTTGGAAAGGAAATATGATTTTGACGAGGTTTGGTGAAACAGGGAAATGGGTATTCACGGGAAAATGGCTGTTAAACTGCGTACTGTCCAGGGAGGATTTCCAGCGAGATTTGGTCGAGATATTTTCTCTTATTTGGTTTGGGGTGACGTGTAAAGATTAAACATGGAAGGTATGGCGGCCATATTAGGAAAAGAAGGAGTTTCCGTCGAGTTTAGACAAAACAGAATCTTGGAGAGATACACGGGATTATTTGGTTATATTTGTGGAAGTTGTGTACAGATATAAGGCTGGAATATCTTCATGAGAGTTGTCTCATCTTAGGAAGATTCTGAAGAGCCACAGATGCGTTAATAAGGGAAGGAAAACAAGATAATCGACGATACTTCCGGTGAAAGAAAAAAACGAGAAAATAAAGGAATTTCTCGAGAAAATTGGAGCTGTTGGGTATAAAAACAGTTGCTCGGACTCAGAACTGGGAGTCGAGATTTTGGGGGAGTTTTGGGGTCGATTGGAGGCTGCAGAATCGGAGCGGAAAAAGTTGCGGGAAGAATACGCAGCGAAGCAGTGAAGAAGACGAAGAATCGACGCTTCGTGAATCGCGTTCTCAAGAACACGAAGAACCGACTAACAAAGGCAGTCTTATTTAAACAAAGACAACAGAAGTATCGCTGTCAACAGCAGAACCTTAGTATCGTTTAAGAGGCGAGACTTATTCTTCTCAGAATGATCTTTTGTAACGCCTCTTCAGCGTTACAAACAGCCTGAGTTATTATCTTTCTCTTGTTTTTCACACTTTTGAGCTATGAACACCTATTTTGAGCACGTGAATAACATGAGGAGCTAAACCCCAACACTGGGATGACGGAGGAAGCCATATTTCATGCGTGTGGTAATTATATTTAATTCTTTCATGACTTTTTGCATGGATTGTTAATTGTTTTATGGTTTTTATTGAATGGTTGTGATTTCAATTGATGGGTTATACTTAGGTTAAGTCTTTTGATATCTCATGATTTAGATATACAGTCGTTGCTTTTCAAAAATCTACCTTGGCAAAAGATAAAGTCAATATTTTATTATTATTTGAGCTATAATTGTCTAGAATAAATATATGAATCGCATGAATGAATTTTATGGTGGAATCCTGAGTCCTAGTACCTCTCGATATTTGTGACAAACTTGTGAATATATTTTCTTTGTTTTTAGTATTTTCTTGAATCAAACCTTTACAAGCCCGAGTTGAACGAACTTTTACTACCACTTTACAAACAACTTTCAAAATCACATCAATTTTTGGCGCCGCCGATGCGGACTTGTATATAGATTTGTTTTAGGTTTCTTTTTCTTTTTATTATTTTTTTTTGTTCTTTTTTACGCCTTTGGTATTTTTCGATTCTTTTCAGATTTGGAGCGAAGCTACAAGGAAAGAAAAAGTGCTATAAAAGGAAAGCATCGCCAAAGAAGGAAAGAAAAGAGGAATTTGAAAGGAGTGAAGAAGAAGATTTTGTATATAGTTATTTTGTTTTATTTTTTTAGAAACTGTAAATAGGGTTTTAGTTTTGTAAATTTTCTTTTCCTTTTTGGACATTTTCACTTTTTGGACATTTTTTTGGACTGGACATTATTTTAAAACCCTAAGGAAGGGTTGAAATTAAATATAAACTGTTTGCAGGGAAGGACGACAATTACGATACTGTCTCGGCCCCTCGAGTTCGTACACTGACATCGGAGTCGGTGGCCTGAGTCGACTTCAATGGTTCATCGCCCGTCTAGTACGGGAGGTAAGACTCTATCCACCCACGAATCCCCTGTCAGTGGGTTTTATTTTGTGTGACAACTCACACCCCTGCGAATAGAATATCGAACTGGTATTACAATAGCCAATACAACAAATATCCGATTGAGTTTCAAAATGGACGTTACTACCTTGACCATAGTGTGAATAGTGGTTGGGAACATCAGCCTTTTCAAGGTTATGGCTCATACCATGGTGAGCCCAATTACTATCCATACTCCCACCGGTCATACGAGCAAAATTCCTCTCTAGAGTCCGCACGTAAGTTAGCTGAGTCGACACAGAAGTTACTTGAGTCTACACGTAGTTCAGCTGAGATGAATAACTTAGTTTTGGACGAAAGCAATGCAACGTGTGAACCTTCTTTCCTAGATAAAATCAGGATGTCATGTGAGTCGACTCAGAAAATGTTGTTAGAGGCCCAGGAAAGAACTGCTCAAGATAATCTTAATTTCCAATATAGTGTTTCCAATAGTACCTTTGAAGATGAGGATAGTTATTTGCATAATCAAGATGACGAGGTTAGAATTGGTAACACTACTTTAGATGAGGTTCAACCATTTTCATGTTATTATAATGATGATTATGATGAGGATAGTGTTGATGAAGAATTTGAAATAAGTAGGCATAGTGATCAGGAATTTGTTACTCCAATTGAGCTTTACAATGATAATATTATTTCTAGTTCAATTCCAAATAATTTTAATAATTATTCACCTATTCAAAAGGACGAGGATTTGACTAGAGATACCACCGTTTTAGACGATGTAGTATTCCCTTATGATTACGAAGCCGATGATAGTTTTGAGGAACGAGTTTCTTCTGAGAATATTGTTTTAGAGTCTAGCGATTTGGAAACATTAGTCTTAGACAAAGAAAATGAACTCGTAGAGATGAGTGAGAATGAACCTGACTTAGAAGAATCAATTGACCATTTTCAGGAATCAGATGACCTTGAAATTAGGGAAGTTGTGACTAGTCTTTCTAGAGACACTGAAAACTCTAAGTTTGGGGGTGATTATCATTCTCCATGTGCTTTAACTCTTAGAAAGTTCCCTCACTTGGGACTTGACATATGTGCCTCAACCATTTTAAAAGATTATCTTCATACACATTTCCATGAACCTAGTGATGTCCATAGGGAAGTTCAGTTGTTAGAAACCCATCCTCTGGTTGATGTGGTTAGCCCAGGCTATGATACCCAGTTGATTTTGTTTTCCCACCAAATATTTTTCAACCAATTGTGGGAATGTATGAGTTCAAAATGTGTCGCTTATTAAGTTCTCGAGACCAAACCTAATTATTTTAGGAGAATAGAAATGACACGTTTTCTTATGATTGACCGTCGCCATTGTGGTCAATTGTGTGAGTCAAAACTGATTGACTTTAAGGATCCGCAATTATTCAAGTTATTATTATGTGCTTCTAAGTTCTTATTTGAGTTTTTACAGACTTTACAACCTGAACCGGATCTTAGCTTTGAGGAATTCCAGCACATGAAAATATTTTATTTGGACCCAGTTATAGAACCTGAACCTGAACCACAACTAGATGTAGTTGTCTTAAACAGGAAACTAGACAAGGGTGTATTTCATTTGTTAATTTTCTTGGCATGTTACAGATTCCTTTTACTTGTAATAGCTCTATTTGGTTTTGATGACCCACAGATATTTCGGCTATTACTTTATGATTTTATAAGGTGACTAATCCTTTCTTAGTCTGGTTGAAGACTTTAAACTTAGCACTTCTTGGGAGGTAACCCAATATTCATGCGACACGGTAATATCTTTCCTTAACTCTTTTACTTCAAATGGTAACAGTTTCTCCTTGTTCATGCTTTTAATTTTATCTTTAGAACATTGAGGACAATGTTAGATTTAAGTTTGGGGGTATGAGAGAAACATTTTAGTTGCATTGATAAACTCCAGAGCCTAGAAATTTATGCTTTTTAAGGATGGCACTAACCAATCTAAGTGGATGGAAGCATTTTGGTTGTAGGAGTTGAGGAACCAATCTGATTAGATGGAAACATCTAAAGAGTCTATTCATAAAAGCACAGAGCTCAGGTGTTAGAATTAAAGAAAAAAACATGGTAGTTTCGCCATATCTCGTTGAATCCTTTTCACTTCTATTTTTATTTTGTTTTCTTTAAAATATGTTTCTCTAAGTGATTAGGTAGGGCTCACGATTCAAGTTGTTACCACTGCTAGGGTGAAATAGAGTGATTGAGATATAAAAAAAAAAGTTGAAAAAAAAAAAACAAAAAGAAGAAGAAAGAAAGAAAGAAAAAAATTGAGACCGGACCGTCAGACCAACCGGAATAAATTCAATAAAGTCGACCACTGGAACCCTTGTATATTCCAGTTGTGTTGACCTAGAGTTAGGATTATCGACCACTGGTTCCCTTGTATATGCCAGTGTGTTGATATTAGTCTAGACCGGTATCTCAGTCCATTAGGATAGGTTCGTTTTGGCAGTGGCCTTCAGACAGATATGGGAAACACCATTCACCTTAGTCAACATCAAAACCATGTACGTTTTTTTTTTCTATATCCATCTCTTAATCTATCCATGTGATTGGTTGACTCCGGTTATGATGTCCGAAACTATCCGAGTAGAGCTCGTGACTTATATATGAATTTTAGTATGCTTGAGTGCAAACTCGTGTACAACAATTGGAATTTCGCATCAGGGTACTTCCTCCTGTAGTCAATAAGTATGCCAACCAAGGAGACTTTTTAGTGCCTTCCAAGGTTCTGTGTAGATAGTTAGGGTCTGGAGTATAAAGGTTTTGTGGGTATATCTCTTGTAAGCCCTCCCGAGACTATAACTCGGCCACTAGAGCCACCTAGGGGTTTAAAGGCTTATTGCATACGCTAGATGCAATCGACGATGCCTGCGACAGTGAGTTAGGATTTATTTTCTAGATTTGATTTGCTCGGGACTAGCAAATAATAAGTTTGGGGGTATTTGATAGACGCATTTATGTGTCTATTTTGATCTTGATTTTCTATATTGTTAGTACTCGATTTTGTATTTATTATGGCTTTTTGTGTCTTTGTAGGTGTTTTGGAGAGATAAACACGTGTGGAAAAATTGGCTCGAAAAGTGGTATGTGGGCTCGTGGGAGAAAATCACTAAAGGAACCCCTCATTTGGATAAGGGGCGCTTCAATTACTAAGGGGTACACCATTGATAAGGGGCACCCTAATTGTTATTTACACTCCAGGACACCCTGGTGTTAAAGGCACCCGACATCAGGTTAAGGGGCACTCATCTTCAAGAATTCAAATAATTGGTTTTGGCGGGAAAAGTTCACAGTTCGGGGCATAGTTTAGGGTTCGATTTTTAGGCATTCTAGGAAGAGATTCAATCACTGGTTTCTTGTGGATTGCCTAATTGGACCTATAAAGACTTGATATGGGCATTGGATTGAGTTGAATTTGGCTAGATATCGATTTGTAGCAAAACAGGGGCATGACTTTTCTCGGGTTTGTTTAACAATATTCTGTGAGATTTCTTTGGGTATTTGGATTAAGATCAACCTGTTACGACAACCCAGGGACGGTAGCTGTTTTATTTTGGAAAGGAAATATGATTTTGACGAGGTTCGGTGAAACAGGGAGATGGGTATTCACGGGAAAATGGCTGTTAAACTGCGTACTGTCCAGGGAGGATTTCCAGCGAGATTTGGTCGAGAGATTTTCTCTTATTTGGTTTGGGGTGACGTGTAAAGATTAAACATGGAAGGTATGGCGGCCATATTAGGAAAAGAAGGAGTTTCCGTCGAGTTTAGACAAAACAGAATCTTGGAGAGATACACGGGATTATTTGGTTATATTTGTGGAAGTTGTGTGCAGATATAAGGCTGGAATATCTTCATGAGAGTTGTCTCATCTTAGGAAGATTCTGAAGAGCCACAGATGCGTTAATAAGGGAAGGAAAACAAGATAATCGACGATACTTCCGGTGAAAGAAAAAAACGAGAAAATAAAGGAATTTCTCGAGAAAATTGGAGCTGTTGGGTATAAAAACAGTTGCTGGGACTCAGAACCGGGAGTCGAGATTTTGGGGGAGTTTTGGGGTCGATTGGAGGCTGCAGAATCAGAGCAGAAAAGTTACAGGAAGAATACGCAACAACATGTGAAGAAGACGAAGAACTGACGCTTCAGAACTGTCGTTCTCAAGAACACGAAGAACTGACTAACAAAGGCAGTCTTATTGAAACAGCACAATAGAAGTATCGCTGTATAACAACAGAACCTTAGTATCGTTTAAGAGGCAGACTTATTCTTCTGTAACAGTCTGTTTGTAACGCCTTTTCAGCGTTGCAAACTGTCTGAGTTATTATCTTTCTCTTGTTTTTCACACTTTTGAGCTATGAACACCTATTTTGAGCACGTGAATAACATGAGGAGCTAAACCCCAACACTGGGATGACGGAGGAAGCCATATTTCATGCGTGTGGTAATTATATTTAATTCTTTCATGACTTTTTGCATGGATTGTTAATTGTTTTATGGTTTTTATTGAATGGTTGTGATTTCAATTGATGGGTTATACTTAGGTTAAGTCTTTTGATATCTCATGCTTTAGATATACAGTCGTTGCTTTTCAAAAATCTACCTTGGCAAAAGATAGAGTCAATATTTTATTATTATTTGAGCTATAATTGTCTAGAATAAATATATGAATCGCATGAATGAATTTTATGGTGGAATCCTGAGTCCTAGTACCTCTCGATATTTGTGACAAACTTGTGAATATATTTTCTTTGTTTTTAGTATTTTCTTGAATCAAACCTTTACAAGCCCGAGTTGAACGAACTTTTACTACCACTTTACAAACAACTTTCAAAATCACATCACGAAACTACCATGTTTTTTCTTTAATTGTAACACCTGAGCTCTGTGCTTTTATGAATAGACTCTTTAGATGTTTCCATCTAATCAGATTGGTTCCTCAACTCCTACAACCAAAATGCTTCCATCCACTTAGATTGGTTAGTTCCATCCTTAATAAGCATAAATTTCTAGGCTCTGGAGTTTATTTATTGTAACAAAAAGGTAACAAAAGTTTCTACCCCACCCCCAAACTTAAATCTAACATTGTCCTCAATGTTCTAAAGATAGAATTAAAAGCATGAACAAGGAGAAACTGTTACCATTTGAAGCAAAAGAGATAAGGAAAGATATTACCGTGTCGTATGAATATTGGGTTACCTCCCAAGAAGTGCTAAGTTTAATGTCTTCAGCCAGACATTACGTACCCATAAAATTACCCTTTCAAATCGTATATCAATAGTCGAAACAACTGTGGATCATCAAAGCCAAATAATACTGCCACTAAAATGAGACAACTGCACAGGATCAGAAAAATGAACAGATGGAGCACATCCTCATCCAAAGTTTCCTGTAAGACAACTGGATTTTTCTGTGGTGCCCACTTGGGCTTCATATGAATGTCTTGATAAACGGATTTGCCCAAATAACGAGTCTCAAATAGCTGGATTTCCTCATGGATAGTATCAGGAGGATCGGGTTGTGGAGTCGGAAGAGACTCGGGTAATACCTCAGACACACTGGGCTCGAGTCCCAAGTTAGGGACTTCTAATGGGGATACTTGACGATCAATACCCTCAAACTTAGGGTAATCACTACTCTCCGTAAGACCTAGCACTATGGCTTGAATTTCTAGATCCTTAGAGTCTTTAAAATACTTAAGAGCTTCATCTAGTTCTCTACCCCCAAACTTAGGGTTATCATAACTCTCAGAAAGACCTAATACTATTGCCTGAATTTCTGGGTCTGTAGAGTCCTTAAAATGTTCGAGAGCTTCTTCTAGGTCTAAAGTTTGGTCATCTATCTGACCTAAGAGAATTGTCTCATCAAATTCATCCAATAAAGTGTCGTCCCAATTATCCTGAACTAGATCATGAACTAAAGTGCTAATCATATTCACTTCCTCTAAATCATCAGAAGGTTGTCTAGTAACATTAAAGACATTTAGTTCAGTTGTCATATTACCAAAGGATAAGTTCATAAGTCCTGTCCTACGCTTGATAACAAAGATTAGACGTGGCTAAAAATGGGCGACCTAAAATTACCGGTATTTGATTCTCTCGGTCGTGGACAGGTTGTGTATCTAGGAATACGAAATCCACAGGATAAATAAACTTGTCGACCTCAATAAGAACATCCTCTATCACACCACGAGGAATTTTAATGCACCTATCGCCTAATCTGTGTTATCTTGGTAGGTTTCAATTCACCAAGTCCTAGCTGTAAGTACACATGGTACGGAAGTAAGTTCACACTAGCTCCTAAGTCAAGTAAAGCTTTCTCTACCCTGTGTTTTCCTATCGTGCAAGCAATCGTAGGGGCACCTGGGTCTTTATACTTAGGAGTTGTGTTGTTCTGAATGATCGAACTTACATGACTAGCTGATGCGTGTCGTAGGTGCAATCAAATTAATTAATACTTTACTACCTAATTAACAAGTAATATAGGGTAGTCAAGGTCGATCCCACGAGGAGCACGAGATTCTAGTTGTAAAAATTGTCACGAAAGGGGGGTGTAAAAAGCAAAAGAAAATAAACAAAGCAATTAAAAGATAAAGTTGAAAGCAATAAGAGAGACAAGATCAAGGAATCCTTCTTCGTTACGAAACAATGATTAAAGTTATGTTCTCTTCTACTTGTTATTAGTCACAGATTATCACCAACCGTAGGATAGCAGGTCCGCTTAGCTAGCCCCAAAATCCCTTATTTCACTGAGTAACAAGTCCGCTTAGTTATCAGATTCTATTCAAAAGAACCACCTTGAGGTTCGCTTACAAGATGTAATTCCCTGAATGCATTAAGATCTATGAATTTAGGTTTAGTACTAGTAGTTAAACTCGGTTCGCTTGGTCCACTTTCTAGCGTTGTTTCTACACACAATCGCTCCACGGAATCCCTCCGCAAGGTCTCGTGTTTTCTACTTGTGTAAAGTGTCGAGAACGATTACTTATTCCCTAACTTATACTAGATTTAGATTAAACTAACAAATCAATTTAGCATGCATTCTAAACAATCTATCAATCAATCATGAATGTCATTAAGATCATTCCTATTAGTAAAAACAAACGATAATCATGTGAAAAACTTCAAGATAGAATTAAAAACAAAAACTCAAATCATATTAAGAACTAGGAATTCATCCTCAATCAATAAAATTAGCTACTCATGTTAAAGAGTTCACACAAAGAATAAGAAAAGAAAAGAATTGTGTGTGTAGAGATATGTGTAGAAGTTGTAGAAAACTTCTCTATTTATAGGCTTCAATATTCTCCAAATCTTCCAAGGAATAGAATCCTTTTCCTTTAGCAATTCAATTTCCAATTCCAAGCTTTTCTCAACTCTTCCACCTTCTCTTTCCAAATTTGAGTCCAATTCTCCATCCAATTCCAAGCCCAAGTCTTCACACCCATGAGAGAAGTCCATAGAAAATTCTGGAATTTTTGGCTCGCCGGAAAACTGGGATTGTGGCCGTAATCCGGCCGGAATAGTCGCCGCCGCCACCCGAGAATTTCTCCGTCGTGGAATATTCGACGGAATATTCCGTCGATCCACGCTTAGGACTAACGGTCAAACGGGTCAACCGTCACCAATCGTTAGTCAGGCGGTCAAGGGGAAGTGAGTTAGACAACGAGTCAACAGTCTTAGTCGGCTGAGTGGTCTGAGTTGGGTCAGATCGGCTCATCGGGATCGTTCTGGATCGGTCATCGGACTCGTCTGGATCGGTCATCGCCGGCACCGAGTTAACTCGCCAGAATAGAGAATCGGCAGAGTTCCGTTCGTTTATAGGACATTCCGAGGCCACATTCGGCCGTTCTTTAGCTTCATTCCTCTGTAACACACCTAAGCATACATCTAATCGAATTCATTCACATTCAACTGAGCTTCACTTCATAACAACAGCCAATATCAACACCAGGATCGGCCACCATCAGCTCAGCACCACCACCTTCACAGATTCAACCCAGCTGCCAAAACCCATCTCTGTTCTTCTCTCTGACGACACCCATTCTGCTCATACATCAGCTCACAATCGACGGCAACAGCTTCAATTCCTTTTTTTCTCTATTTCTCAGACGCGACATCAAACCCTCTCGGTCTGATTTCTTCTCTATTAGCTCTCTTGATTCAGTTCTCCTCTCTGATCGCAATGACCTCTTTCTTCAAACCCCGAATCGCACCAAATGTTGGCTACAACAATCGATCGAAACCCATTTCCCGTCTCGATGAATTTCTTCTTCATCTCACAAAGACCTCAATTTCGGTTCTCAATTTAATCTCGGCTCTCGATTTGGTCTCGTGTTCAAATTCGATCTAGCCCTCATAACCATGAAAATCATCGGCTCCCTCAACTCGTTGCTTCCATCTTCCCGAGCTTCAATCACGGACTCGATTCGATCCTCAATGTCCAATCCACAAACCCCACTCCATTTCTATTATCCACCACTCAAAACCCATCAAGCTCAATCACCTACTCACCCTCATCTCACCGATCGCTCCTTCTCTTCGATTTACATAACGACCATGGCTGCTTCTCACTCTGTATATGAAATGTGAATGAGAGGAAAACATCTCTTGGACAAAGCAATCAATAGCAGCTGCGCTGCTTTTCGAGTTTAGGGTTGTAATGGTTTGGGATTAAAACGCCCAACATAAAAAAAACCACCCCTGATGGGTGCCTATAGTAGGTGGTCACTTCTGATAAGGGCTAGCCAAAGTTTCCAGCCCCTTAACCTCTGCTGGCCTGTCTATAGTATTCCTCCAAAGTTGCCCCTTAACCTTGACTGGGCTCCATATATCAATCGTCTGTAAAATGACCTTTTTGCCCTTTTGGCTCAATTGGGTGATTTCTTCTTCTTTTCCTCCGTGCGACTCCAAAGTAGCTATAAAACTCAAAACAAGCGTAAAATACATAATTTACAAGAAAAATAGCAAAGAAAGCATAAACTCTTATATAGTAAATATGGTGTATTCTACACCTATCAAATTCCCCCACACTTAGACTTTGCTAGTCCTCGAGCAAATCAAACCAAAACTTACAACTTCAAAGCGTTCCAGCGTCACAAGCATTCAAAGAGTTATGAGGACATAGAGTTTCTGCATGCTAGTAATAAGAAGTTAGAAATACTAAAGAACATATTCTCATTCTTAAATGTTGAGTGAGAAATAACCACACCATAATGAGAGAACGCGTGTTTGAGAAACGATCAATAAGCATTTCGCCTCGACTTCGCCTCACCAAAAAGGATTTTATGATAATTGCACTCAAAAAGACAGACTTTTTTATGGTTCTCACATGTGTGCAGGTAGGAATGAAGAGAGAAATCCTGCAACACGTTGAATGGTGGGAAGGACAACTTCCGAAATATTTTTAAAAACCCACATCTTTTAATATTTTGAAAAACCATTTTTCGGACGATCTCTACGAAAGGAAATCAACCATTATTATCGAGGATAAGATTACTTACTCACCTTCACATCCGATCGCCAATTATGATAACACCACTCTCACGGCATCCAATAGAAACGTCTTCCGCTCCTCGTCTTTATCTTGGTCTTCGTCTTCGGTTTCAACTATTGATGATAAACTCTTGAATTTCATAAATCCTTAACAATTTGTAACTCTTTTTACCTTAAATCCTTGTCGCTTGAAACTTCCTTATATATTTTCCTTCCCCACGGCTCATTCACTAAAAATAAGAACAAATATTTCTCTTGTTTTTCTTGTTTTTTTTTTTTTTTTTTTTTTTTTTTTTTTTTTTTTTTTTTTTTTTTTTTTTTTTTTAAAACAAGAGAAATTAAATACAAAAATAAACCATGGCCGTGGGAGAAGTATTTTACCACTTGATTCTTCACAACTTGTATCGTCTTGAAATCATAAACTTCAAAAATTCTCACCTTTTAATTTTCTTCGCTTTTATGAATAAGTCTTCATACTTGTATGTATAATTATGCTCATTGTATTGTAAGTCTTCAACATATATGTAAAATCCGCTCTTTTGTATGTTGCTTTACTTGTATTTGAAATTTGCTCTTTTTCTCGTTCCGTTGCTTGTAAACCTTAAACTTTTTCAACTTTCCTTGTAGATTTTGATGTCGCTCCTTGTTGATGATGAATGTGTTTCTATGGATCCGTTGTTGTCGCGAGAGAGAATGGTGCTAACTGCAAATCGAACTACAAGAAGGAAGCTTTCATCCATGGACGTCACCCTCATGATTGACAAAATTAGCACTCAAGAGATCAAAGAGTAGTGCTTCTATTGGTGGGAGGTTGGGTAGCTCACCATTCTACCCGGAATTAACGTATGGTGACACACACTCAAAGAAGCTCTTTAGTAGATGGAAAAATTCTGGTCGGTGCCTCACATGATATGAATACGGGTAGTCTCCACTAATGATTGATCAGCAACTCTAATAATGCCCTTCTCCTCCTCGCACCAAATTCGCATCACCGGCATGATTAAATCCATTATTTAACACTCAAACAAACAAGAAATCCGAATGTAGTTCTCTAACATTTCCAAGTTCAATTATGTCGGTCAAAATCTCTATGTAAACATACCTAGAAGTATGCTAGTGACTCTAAAATCTCTAAAAGTTGGAATTTTTAAATAAAACTTTTTTTTTTTTTTAATTTTTTAATTTTTTTGTAATTTTTGTTTTAAAAACATGCTTAACCACTCCCCCACACTTAAACCTTACATTGTCCTCAATGTAATTGAATCTTCCTAGTAAAGTCAAGGTGGGAAATTTTAACATGATAAGAAACAAGAAAAAGAAATAACAAAAAGCAAAAAGATAAGAAATACAAAACCTATGGGTTGCCTCCCATTAAGCGCTTGTTTTAAAGTCGACGGCCCGACTTAGCTCTTGCATGATTCATTCCCCATATACTAACAATCGGAAAATTTGGGGATCCACCCATAATACCTGTTTTGAAAACAATAACTCCATACAAATATTAGCACAAGAAAACAATAGTGAAATTATCGCTCTATAGAAATTTCCCCCACACTTATTCTCGTCCACACTCGGAAGTGTATAAAGAACATAGAATTTTGGAACTTCCATGTATTCCTCTTGGCAAACCTGCATGGTGTTAGCATCAAGTGTTTCCAATGGTGGATATCTAGAAACAAAATCATCCAAAAATACTTTCGAAGCACATACATTCAAACCAATAAGAGGTAAAGGAGTAGAATCAATATGCAAAGGGTTAGACAAACCTTGCACAATTTCTTGTATTATAGAATCCTCTTCATCCTTAAAAAATTCAAGTGAATTACTTACCTCTTGTATATCGTGGTCCTCTATCAAACCTTGCAACCATTCTTCGTCGTTTTCTACCTTAACCAAAGTCTCGGCATCATTAAAATCATTCGCAAGTTCAATTGGGTCTTCCACAAAATCAATGAATGTGGTTTCATCCTCTAGTATCATCTCTTCAACATTCTCATCATCGGAATCGGGCCATTCACTAAAATGATTTTCATCGGTATAGATTGTAAGATCTTCATGTGCGGGTGTTACACCGTTTATAACAATAGGTAAGTCACACCCAATCTCCTCCTTTTGAATAGGTGAAGGATCGTTATTATGATCCGGAGTTGGAATAACTTCCTCATTGTCGGAACATTCATACACTTCCGCGGACTCCCATCTTTCCCTAAGAAATTTTTGCCAAGCAATAAATGCATCTTCCTCAAGCTCTACCTTTTGAATAGGTTCTTGATCATTATTAAGATCAAGGCTCGAGTAAGCTACACTAGCGTCATCAAAAGTCTCCAAAGGTTGGTCCTTTTCAACACAATCATCTTCACTTTCGGACTCACCATAATAAGAATCGTCATCAGTTTCATTACCTTTATCTAGACGTCGTTTAAGTTCCATATGAATGGTCCTACTAATTTCTCGCGACAAGCTCTTCCGAGTCCCCATCATCCTCCAATTTGTATAATTTACGTGCAAGTTTCCCGACGTTCACACGCTTACCACTTTGTTGATAGAGTTTCTAGATCGTATCTCCTCTTTTGGAAAAAGTGAAGGAAAAACACGATGAAGAGGAGTATATTCCAAATTCTCTGTCTGCACATTACGGTCATAAGGTTGTTGATATGTATGAGAATATCCATAAGGTTATGTAGGAAATTTATCATAGCCAAAATATTGGTTTTGATTGTATCCTAAGGATGGTTGGAAGTTGTCATAATGTTGAGGTTGAAAACCGTATTGATTGTTGTAATATGCTTGCTCTTGTCCACCATACATGGAAAACCGATACCTGAAATAAGATTCAAAAACTAAGTTAGATACGGTATAGAATCTAACAAAGCAAGAATAAAGCAAAAAGAAAAATAAAAACAACTAAAATCATCCGTTGCTCCCCGGCAACGGCGCCAAAATTTGATGCGTGTCGTAGGTGCAATCAAATTAATTAATACTTTAATACCTAATTAACAAGTAATATAGGGTAGTCAAGGTCGATCCCACGAGGAGCACGAGATTCTAGTTGTAAAAATTGTCACGAAAGGGGGGTGTAAAAAGCAAAAGAAAATAAACAAAGCAATTAAAAGATAAAGTTGAAAGCAATAAGAGAGACAAGATCAAGGAATCCTTCTTCGTTACGAAACAATGATTAAAGTTATGTTCTCTTCTACTTGTTATTAGTCACAGATTATCACCAACCGTAGGATAGCAGTCCGCTTAGCTAGCCCCAAAATCCCTTATTTCACCGAGTAACAAGTCCGCTTAGTTATCGATTCTATTCAAAAGAACCACCTTGAGGTTCGCTTTACAAGATGTAATTCCTGAATGCATTAAGATCTATGAATTTTGGTTTAGTACTAGTAGTTAAACTCGGTTCGCTTGGTCCACTTTCTAGCGTTGTTTCTACACACAATCGCTCCACGGAATCCCTCCGCAAGGTCTCGTGTTTTCTACTTGTGTAAAGTGTCGAACGATTACTTATTCCCTAACTTATACTAGATTTAGATTAAACTAACAAATCAATTTAGCATGCAGTCTAAACAGTCTATCAATCAATCATGAATGTCATTAAGATCATTCCTATTAGTAAAAACAAACGATAATCATGTGAAAAACTTCAAGATAGAATTAAAAACAAAAACTCAAATCATATTAAGAACTAGGAATTCATCCTCAATCAATAAAATTAGCTACTCATGTTAAAGAGTTCACACAAAGAATAAGAAAAGAAAAGAATTGTGTGTGTAGAGATATGTGTAGAAGTTGTAGAAAACTTCTCTATTTATAGGCTTCAATATTCTCCAAATCTTCCAAGGAATAGAATCCTTTTCCTTTAGCAATTCAATTTCCAATTCCAAGCTTTTCTCAACTCTTCCACCTTCTCTTTCCAAATTTGAGTCCAATTCTCCATCCAATTCCAAGCCCAAGTCTTCACACCCATGAGAGAAGTCCATAGAAAATTCAAGAATTTTTGGCTCGCCGGAAAACTGGGATTGTGGACGGAATCCGGCCGGAATAGTCGCCGCCGGCAACCGGAGAATTTCTCCGTCAGTGGAATATTCGACGGAATATTCCGTCAGTCCACAGTTAGGACTAACGGTCAAACGGGTCAACCGTCAGTCAACTGTTAGTCAGCGGTCAAGGGGGAAGTGAGTTAGACAACGAGTCAGCAGTCTTAGTCGGCTGAGTGGTCTGAGTTGGGTCAGATCGGCTCATCGGGATCGTTCTGGATCGGTCATCGGACTCGTCTGGATCGGTCATCGCCGGCACCGAGTTAACTCGCCAGAATAGAGAATCGGCCGAGTTCCGTTCGTTTATAGGACATTCCAGGCCACATTCAGGCCGTTCTTTAGCTTCATTCCCTGTAACACACCTAAGCATACATCTAATCGAATTCATTCACATTCAACTGAGCTTCACTTCATAACAACAGCCAATATCAACACCAGGATCGGCCACCATCAGCTCAGCACCACCACCTTCACAGATTCAACCCAGCGCCAAAACCCATCTCTCGTTCTTCTCTTTCTTCTCTCGACGACACCCATTCTCGCTCATACATCACTCACAATCGAGCTTTCCTCCCGACTCCTACCCTTGCAATGACTTCAATTCCTTTTTTTTCTCTATTTCTCGGACGCGACATCAAACCCTCTCGGTCGATTTCTTCTCTATTAGCTCTCTTGATTCAGTTCTCCTCTCGATCAGCAATGACCTCTTTCTTCAAACCCCCGAATAGCACCAAATGTTGGCTACAACAATCGATCGAAACCCATTTCCCGTCTCGATGAATTTCTTCTTCATCTCACAAATAATTTCTGAGCCTCAATTTCAGTTCTCAATTTAATCTCGGCTCTCGATTTGGTCTGTGTTCAAATTCGATCTAGCCCTCATAACCATGAAAATCATCAGCTCCCTCAACTCTGTTGCTTCCATCTTCCTGAGCTTCAATCACGGACTCGATTCGATCCTCAATGTCCAATCCACAAACCCCACTCCATTTCTATTATCCACCAGCTCAAAACCCATCAAGCTCAATCACCGGCCTCACCCTCATCTCACCGATCACTCCTTCTCTTCGATTTACAGCGGCAACCATGGCTGCTTCTCATTCTGTATATGAAATGTGAATGAGAGGAAAACATCTCTCGGACAAAGCAATCAATAGCAGCTGCGCTGCTTTTCGAGTTTAGGGTTGTAATGGTTTGGGATTAAAACGCCCAACATAAAAAACCACCCCTGATGGGTGCCTATAGTAGGTGGTCACTTCTGATAAGGGCTAGCCAAAGTTTCCAGCCCCTTAACCTCTGCTGGCCTGTCTATAGTATTCCTCCAGAAAGTTGCCCCTTAACCTTGACTGGGCTCCATATATCAATCGTCTGTAAAATGACCTTTTTGCCCTTTTGGCTCAATTGGGTGATTTCTTCTTCTTTTCCTCCGTGCGACTCCAAAGTAGCTATAAAACTCAAAACAAGCGTAAAATACATAATTTACAAGAAAAATAGCAAAGAAAGCATAAACTCTTATATAGTAAATATGGTGTATTCTACACCTATCAAATTCCCCCACACTTAGACTTTGCTAGTCCTCGAGCAAATCAAACCAAAACTTACAACTTCAAAGCGTTCCCAAATCACAAGCATTCAAAGAGTTATGAGGACATAGAGTTTGGCATGCTAGTAATAAGAAGTTAGAAATACTAAAGAACATATTCTCATTCTTAAATGTTGAGTGAGAAATAACCACACCATAATGAGAAACGCTGTTTGAGAAACGATCAATAAGCATTTCACTCCTTCGACTTCGCCTCACCAAAAAGGATTTTATGATAATTGCACTCAAAAAAGACAGACTTTTTTATGGTTCTCACATGTGTGCATAGGAATGAAGAGAGAAATCTCGCAACACGTTGAATGGTGGGAAGGACAATTTCCGAAATATTTTTAAAAACCCACATCTTTTAATATTTTGAAAAACCATTTTTCTGACGATCTCTACTAAAGGAAATCAACCATTATTATCAAGGATAAGATTACTTACTCACCTTCACATCCGATCGCCAATTATGATAACACCACTCTCACGGCATCCAATAGAAACGTCTTCCGCTCCTCGTCTTTATCTTGGTCTTCGTCTTCGGTTTCAACTATTGATGATAAACTCTTGAATTTCATAAATCCTTAACAATTTGTAACTCTTTTTACCTTAAATCCTTGTCGCTTGAAACTTCCTTATATATTTTCCTTCCCCACGGCTCATTCACTAAAAATAAGAACAAATATTTCTCTTGTTTTTCTCTTTTTTTTTTTTTTTTTTTTTTTTTAAAAAAACAAGAGAAATTAAATACAAAAATAAACCATGGCCGTGGGAGAAGTATTTCTTCTAGACTTGAAAATTTCTTATCGGACTGATTCTGAAACTGAGATGGTCCTTAAAGATTCTTAGTATAGCCAAAACCTGGGGGAACATTAGAATTACTAAACTGACCTTGACTCTGGCCCTTAGACCATGAAAGGTTCGGATGGTTTCTCCAACCAGGGTTATAAGTTTCTGAATATGGGTCGAACTTCTGAGAGTTATCGATCTAGTGTTATTGTAAAGAGCATTGGCTTGCTCTTCCATAGTATGGCCTTCCAAAAAAGGCTCCACTCGACTACTAGTGTGACCCAATTCCAAAGCTTCTAACCTTTTAGCTATTGTTGCAATTTTGGCATCTGATTCATAGCCTCCTTCTACCCTATTAACGGTTCCTCTGCCTAGAAGAATTGTTTTCTGGGGTACCCTACTATTTTCCCATTGTTGGGTCTTTTCGGCGATTTCATGCAAATATGTCATCGCCTCATCAATCAAGTTTGGTTTTCAAACCCACTGTACACATAGATTCTACTGTGGTCGTAGTGGAATAATCTAAACCCTCATAAAGGATCTGAACTAACCTAACCTTTTCTAAACCATGATGAGGACATTGGGCTAATAGATCATTGAACCTTTCCAAATACCTATACAAAGATTCTCCCTCCTATTGAGAAAACGTGCAAATTTGCGTCCTAATAGATGATGTTTTGTGCCTAGGGAAAAACTTGTTCAAAAAGGCAGATGTAAGTTGTTCATATGTTTCGATTGACCCGGAAGCCAAACTATATAGCCACGATTTGGCTTTATCTTTTAGGGAAAAAGGGAATAACCTAAGTTTCAGAGCATCATCATCAAGATCTCTAATTTTTAGGGTACTACAAATTTCTTCAAAATCCCTAAGATGGAAATAGGGGTTTTCATTTTCT
This sequence comes from Papaver armeniacum, assembly GCA_023531295.1. Classification (NCBI taxonomy): domain Eukaryota; kingdom Viridiplantae; phylum Streptophyta; class Magnoliopsida; order Ranunculales; family Papaveraceae; genus Papaver; species Papaver armeniacum. Next base: position 202,839 of record JAJJWW010002325.1, on the reverse strand, counting down.
TTCCCTAAGAAGATTGGGAGCAGCTGTAAGGTCCCAGGTCTAAGTTCATAAGTTGCTTCTGTTTCAGCTAACCTGATACACAAGGGACGAGTAGTCCTAGTCGGGTTCAACAAAGCTTTCAAAGTTGCCATTTCTGGCACTATCGGAATATCAGGGACTGTCTCCTCAAACGGACATTCAAAAACGGACTCTTCAAAAATCGGACTTTCTAAATTGAGGTAATCGAGATGCTTAGAACTACTAGGTTTCTCTTTAACAAATCTACCTAGGGCGTCTCATTTACGTTCCGGCATGCAAACGAATAAGGAAGGGGATTCTATGCAATCACAAAACAAGGCTGACTCAACCAAATCAAACCTACTGATTTCTAGCAAACAAAAAGCATGATGGCTCCACTTAGATTGTTTCTAGACCCGACTTCTAATCCTTCGAAAGGGAATTCGTTACAATTTAAGCAAACCCCTCTCGAATCAATCCGAGTCAAAGTAAGTTGAATAGAGGCGAGGAAGCTCGGTGGAGCTTTGATACCCAAGGCCTCACCGGAATTACAATGCGGCGCGAGTCACGCATTCAACTCACAGAAACCATCATGAACTTTGAAGTATGCTTAAAAGAGTAACCAATATTTTTCGAATGGCTTTCCTATTAAGCTCGTTACCCTATCGGTCTTGAATAAGTCAGTATTTTAAGCTTAGGTTCGCGTTTGGTATCGTTTTCCTAAGGCGGGAAAGAAGAGAACGGTGATGAAATCCGAACCCTTATCTTATATGGCAGTCCTTGCCCTTTACTAGGAAATTAAAGCGGTAGTATTCAAGTCCTCGGCATATATGCAAACGAAGGAGTCCAAGAACTCGGCGACGGGGGATTCGCGAGTGTTCGAATCTTACCTCCCGTTCCAGACGGGGGATGAATCGGTTGTAGTCGACTCGGGCCACTAACTCCTATGTCAGTGTACGAACCCAAGGTGCAGAGACAATATCGTAATTGTCCTCCTTCTCTGCAAACAGTTTATATTTAAGACTACCCTTCTGTAGGGTTTAAAAATAATGTCCAAAGTCCCAAAAATGTCCAAAAAGTCCAAAAATAAAAAGAAAAATTACAAAAATAATTATAAACCCTAATACAGTTTTCGAAAAAACCTAAAAAATAAATAAGAATAAAAATAAAATTCTTTGTCTCTTCCTCGTTTCTTTTCGCTTTGTCTTTGACTCCAAGTCTTTAGTTAATCACCAATATCTTTGGCTCAGCTTTCTTTTTGATCCAATATCCAAACCTGTAACCAAAACACAAATACCCAAGAAAACGTAAAATAGAACAAAAGAATAAAAATCACTAAAAACCTAAAAACAAATCTAAAAACAAGTCCGCGTCGGCGGCGCCAAAAATTGATGTGGTTTTAATTTGTTGTAGAAAGTGGTAGTAAAAGATGTCGTTCACTCAAACTTGTGAAGATTCAATTTTAGGTTCAAACTCAATAGAAAACTTACGAAGTTGTTATCAAGATTATAAAAAGCACCGAGACTCAGGATTCCACCATTGACCAATTAAGTGATTCAATCTAATCAATATTCATGCAATTCTTTGCGTTTGAAGTGATTCTAATTTATTTTCTAAAGTAGATTTTCGAAGTAACAATTGTAAACACTAAGCATGAAACATCAAAAGTCTTAAACTAAGCATGCTCCATCAAAACGAATCACAATCATTCAATAAAAATTCGTTTCCAATATTAGTTCCATGCAAATAATCATAAAAGAAATTGCAAAAATTAATTAAAATAGAAATATACCACTTTTCATGGAACAATGGCTTCCTCCGTCGCCTCGGCTAAGGGGTTTATCTCCTCATATTATTCACGTGCTCAAAATAGGTGTTCATAGCTCAAATAGGTGAAAAATAAGAGAAAACTAATAAAGCAGCGAGTTTGTAACAGATATAATTGTTACAAAACTCACTGTTACAGAGAAACTGTTGCAGAACTGTTGCGAACTCGAACTATTTGTTGGAAAAATCGTTACAAAGCTAATGAATTTGAAACTAAAGGTCACGGTTTCTGCGACAGTCTTCTTCTGCTGTTCTCTGGTTTTCTTCTTCCTCTCGCCTATAAGTTGTGAAATCAACTCTGCAAGCTTTTGTTTATCTTTGCAACTCCTCCCAAAGTGTCGACCGCCCCTTTGTGAACTCCAAGCATCTCTTTTATACACCTCAGGGTCGATAAAACTCCCCAGAAATCTTCGATTCTTTCCCTCATCCGCACGGCCAAGTTACGGCTTTTATTCCTTTCTTTTCTCTTACGCGTCTTCTAAATTTGTCCAAACTCTTCTAAATACGGTAATCAATCCTGGCAGAATCAAAATGCAATATTCTCTCCAAACTGGCACGTAACTTCCAACCAAACTATCCCGAGAAACTTTCTTTTCCCCTGTTTTCTCGTGATTCCACGTATCTTCTCTTTAGCTTTCGATTTAAGACTCGCAACTTCCCTTATACATTAAAACAGGGTCATAACAATCAGTACATGGCAACAAATCCGATTAAATCTCTCTAGTTCTTCCCAAATATAAATCCGAGAAGCCTATCTCCCTGTTTAACGAATTCCAGATTATCCAGCCAAATGTAATCGATCAAAACACATGTACCAACCCTGTTTAGTCCAATCGAGTCCACATCAACCAAATCTGATGATTGAATCTATCCAGAGATGGACCAAAAATCGAACCCTAAATTTGCAGTCGACTGAATTAGTTTCCTGCCAAAAACATTATTCAAAAGGAGAAGATAACCTCCCCCTATCCAGACCCGGTGTGCCAATAGTAGTTGCCCTGTGGGGTTACCCCTTAGTAATTGAGGTACCCCTTTGTTTATGTGTGAAAATTATTCCTGCCGGTTTTGGTAATTTGGGGTGTGTGGATGAGGAATGAATCTAAACCCTAAACAAATGCACTGCGCGGTGAGTGCTTGTAGATTCGGAAATCAATCTGTGCAAGTCCGGCTAAACCAAGAAATGTCCGTTCCAGACTTATTTCGGTCACAAAGTGAAGGAGATGGGGTTGATCTTAGGGAGGGAAGCGAAGAAGGTGTTGAGATTGTGAAGGTGTTGGCTATGAATGACTTGTATCGTAAAGTCGAACCGGCTTGCGAGAGTAAGCAATCAGTTCCGGTGTTTGAATACGATTGTATAAACACTTGCCTCTGTTGTTTGGACTTGTTTTGTTTCTCTTGTCTCCTCTTTTTCTCCTGTATTGGAAAATAGGTAGGAGAATCTATTTATACGAGTCATTTGAGCCTTATTCACGTCTCTCGTGGGAAGTGGAGGAAGTGGAATGATGGAGTAGTGGAGGTGTGTGCTGGTGTTACATGACCAGTCTTGCCCACTTCTCCTGTCATCTCTTAACCGTCCATGACTTCGACACGTTGTTGTGATGGCGCGTTGCACGCATCGCCGTAAACTGCCAGACCAATACCCCGATATGTATCCCCGGTTGTGACATGATTGATGTCTCGAGTGTGTGGATCGTGGGATCCACGAAAGGTAGCATGTAATGCTAAGTTGAATAACTGCGTTATTCGTAAAGTTGATACTTGTGAAGTATCGTGTGTATTTTATGCATGTACTTTGCATCATGGTGTGGTAAAGTGACGGGAGATGATGCCTCACCGACCAATTAACTCCCGACCAGGTTGTATAACCAAGTTTGGTGAAGTTGTACGGATGAGATGATCTTTGAGACACTCATCTGCGACCGTTAATGAAATTAGGGTTTCTAGAGGAGGTGCGCAAGCATCCCTCTTGACACTGGTCGAATCCCGGCCTTGGGATATGACTTTGGCTGAGCCGACCGTACATGCGTATAGACGGCATGACGGTGTAGGCGTCTATACCCATTACTTCACGAAAGTATGATCTGGGCCACTCAATTCGTCCGGTAAAGTTGAGTGGTCGATATCAATTTGTGACAGAAAACTAGTGCCGCAAGAGCCGCGCGTCATGCCCATTTCGGGCGCACGTTCCAAGATGACCAATCTTGGTCGGTCTTGGCCGATCGGTCTGGTGTGAAGGTGGTAGGCTGGTGTTCACGCCTATACCTGAATATCCCATGAAAACGTGATCTCGAGCCATCCAAATCGTCCGGCGAAGTTGAGCGGTCGAGATCAGTGTGCGGTTTGGGAGGTGTGACCACGCTAGTTTGGGCGCGCGTCTTGGAATAACCAGGCATGATATGCCTTGGCCGATTGGGTGAGGGGATAGATGGGTCCACGGTGGTCATCTGCTTGGTATGACCGGACACCTTAATCTAATCTTGGACCCTCCATTCGTGCCGGAGAAGATGGACGCTCGTGATGCTCAAAACCCTAATTTTGGGTTTCAAGGCCGTGCAACCATGCTTTATTCGGCGTACGAATTGGGATAACCAACCATGGTTGGTCCTGACCGATTGGTCAGTAGTATGTGGCTGCCCACGGTGATTGTGTTGACATGCTCTGGGCCCTTTGAATCTACATCTACACCCTCCATCTATACCTGCAAAGACGGATGGTTGAGACTATTTTGCGACACATGTAATATGCCGCAAACCCTAATTTAGGGTTTTCTGTCCATACGCTCTGGTTTGGACGTTTTTGGCAAGCTAGGCCAATATTTTGGGAGGCCGACCATGCGGGGTCCGCGTTGGTTCGGCAAATGGATATTCCATACCCGCTTGGGGTGATGGAATTGATCCGGGTCATCCAATCATGCTTGTGGAGTTGGATGATCAGATCATATCCGGACCGATACGGTCAGTCCGGATGCTCAATCGAGCTAGTATAATATACCGAGAGGGGCTCAATCGGGCTAGTATAACACACCGAGAGTCAGCCTGTACGGGTATTTCGTACATGGTTTCATTATAATGCTTGGAGGTTCGTGTTGCTCTTTAAGAGCAACACTCAGTCGTCATGCCGCACTGATAATGAGTACAGGAAATACAAGGCTGATTGCGCATTAATTAATAATGCTAGAAATTCACAGGGTATATGGGATTGTTGCTACATGCTCCAACCTGGATGAATTTCGTGTATTCACATAATGGGATTGTTGCCACATGCTCCATTATAGGTGAATTAAGTGAGGGAGTATCCAACACTTATTGATGGCCTTATCTTTACAAGATGTCAGCGCATAATTTTCTGGTTTTTACAATTTTAACCTTAAATAAAAATCCACCATCAACATTAAGTCCCCTGCGTAGCACATAATGGTTACACTATTGTGGGGTAGGCATGAGATGGTGACATACATATGTGAGAAAGACAGATAAAAGAAGTTTACCCTAAGAGTATTGACCGACCGCTAGTCACCCACGCCGTTGTGCTTGTATGGAATCCTTTGGTGGGACCGGTTTCCTTCTTTGGGTATTTGAATCAGAAAAGGAATCCAAAAAGAGGTATCCTTGTTCTATTGGGATTCTTCTAATTTTTTGTCTATAAAAGAGACCAACCCCTTTGCTTTTTCTCACGATTTTTTTTTTTTTTTTGTTGAGCAGCTCCCGTCCGTGACTGCCGCTGCCCGCTCCCGCTGGCGCTGGAACGCCGTTCTTTCTTGCCGAGTTGCCGTTGCTGTCATCGTTGCCGGAGTTGCTGCCGTCCAAGGTGAGTTTCTCTCCTTTTTTTTTTTATATATATAAAGGTAAAACCCTAGTTTGCTAGGTAAACACCTTTTGTAAGATGTGCATATGCTTAGTTTTTTCCACCGAGGTTGATACGCCAATATTTTCTAGAATTTCTTAGTAAAACAACCCGTGAATCCATGATCATGTTGTTTTTTGCTTTTTTCCACCATTGCATGCAAAACCTAGCTTTTAGGTTGTATCTTGAAAAGAAAAAAAAACCTTGGCTTGAATCTCGTAGACACGATTCCCATGAATAAAGAAAAATCGTGTTATGAGGCGTGAGAATGAACGCGGGCCCGCCGTGCATGTTTGATTGAACGTGGGTCTCACCCACATATGCTTAACCGAAAGTCGACCCTATATTAGTCTTGTGCCCGGACTTGAAACTTGAGTAACACCGAACTTGAAATTTATACCAGACTTGAAATTTATACCAGACTTGAAACCAATACCAGACTTGAAATTTGTACCGAACTTGAAACTTGTACCGGAATTGAAACCAATACCAGACTTGAAACTTGAGTAATACTGGTGTTTGGACCCAATCCAAGCTTTTGTGCATTTCAACGTGTCTTGTCGTGCGTGACTACAGGCTTCATGCGCTTTTCATACAAGTTCTAACTCCTGTCTTTTATTTCATTGTGGAATGAAGAAAAGAATTCCCGTTGAGATGTCTTCCGGAGATAATGCTGGTGCCAAGCCAGGAAGTGTTAACAGCTTCAAAGATATGCCGAACATCGATAACGAGTTGTTCACCTCGCCTTTTCCAAACATAAGAAGACATCCTTCTCATAAGATAGTCCTGCTTTCCGATTCAGAAAATATAGAAGCTGATCCATCTTCTTCTTCGACACTTGTGATGAGGTTCTGTCTTCAAAGAAATTAATATCCGCCATCTCCTATCGACTTAAAGACTTGTCATACTCCACTGGTCTCTTATGAAGGATGGATGAGGCGCATGTTGAATAATAAGAACATTAAAGCCAATTTGACCAAAGCGCAAATCCTCGATGCAGTCATGGCATCTGCTACTCTTGAAGTTAAGAAAGACGCTGCAGGCTTGATTACTTTCATTTCTCGGTGGCGCCCTTCTACTCATACAACTATATCTAGATGGGGCGAGATGACCATTACCCTGGAAAACGTAGCTGCATTGATGAACCTTCCTGTTGCTGGGAATCTTTATTATGAGCTTTCTGACACGGAACAACGTGATTATGACACTATACTCCGAAAGGTGGCAGAATTCGACGATCTGGATAAGGAGGAGAAAAAAGATACAAGATGCTTTTACACCTGGTGGGTATCGGAATGGTCTCCTGTAAACCCAGAGCCGAATCAGGAGTTGGAAAACGAGCTCAGTGTGATTGCATTCCTGTCTTTGTGGTTATCCAGAGATATATATGACGACGGTTCTGGAAACAAAACCATAAGGGGTGTTCTAGTTAAGATTGCTATAAAGCTAGCAAAAGGCGAAGTTCTTCCCTTAGGTGCCTTGTTCCTTGGATCATTGTATTCTCATATGGACGCCTTAGCAATGGACATGTATGTTTCCAACGGGTACAAGAAGGTGGAGTCGTATGTCCACTTCGCTTTTCTTCAGGCGTTCTTGTGGGAACATTTTAAAAGTTATGCTCCTGCTCCTGCAACTTCGCTCGGCAATTTGTATGATGGCTCGAGGATACTCCGTTGGCAGAGGAGGCGTCCCAGAACCGGTGCGAGACTCGTGGATATCTTTGATAACGTGTCTTCTGTAACTTTCCGTCCATGGGGACCGACCCACTCTTCCATTGTTCAGCCGAAGACTTTTGCTATCGCTTCTGACGGTCTTGATGCTGTGTTGCGTACCGATGCCAAGACTGCGAAGTTTGGAGAACTTATTTACCTGCACAACTGCATTCCGGGATATATTCCGTCTCTATTCAACGAAGCTTTGACCGTGACTCCGTACAACATCGACAGGGATGGTCGTCAAATGGGATTTGACCAGGGCGTCTCATTTATCCGCCCATCAGAGGTTCCGAAAGAATTTCTCTCGAGTATTCTTAATGCTGACGTGTTTTTAGAACGGATGAGTCTTCCTTTCTGGCCTATCGGGAGAAATTCAGTGGTAACCGATCAATATAAGGAATTCTGGAAGAAGCAACTGTTGGCTTTTCAGGAGCTCTCAAAGGACGTTGTGACAGGTTCCCGTGGTGAGCCATCTTATGACGTCCTGAAGGAGCACTTCCGGTTGAGGCCACTTCCAGCCAAACGGACCAGAGCTGAGGATTGCAGTCCCAAAGCAGGAGAGAGATCTAAGAGGCAGGCATGTGGTTCGGTGATCCTCAATTCCTCCAATATGCAGGTATTTAAATCTCTTTCTGTTGATTCCTTCATTTCTCCAGAGTAAATTCTTCTAAGAGTGATCCTTGCTTGAAATCAGGGAATTCCGAAAGAGAACGTCTTCACAAGGTTGGCGCGCATTCAGAATGAGAAGGCTGGTAATGTTGGCCTTCATGTTGAAAAGTCAGGTGGTACTGATCTTCATACCGAGAAGTCTGGCGATAACGATCTTCATGCTGAGAAGTCTGGCAATACTGATCTTCATGCTGAGAAGTCTGGCAATGTCGATCTTCATGCTGAGAAGTCTGGCAATACTGATCTTCATGCTGAGAAGTCTGGAGAAACAACTCCTTTTCCCGACCATAACATAGATGATGCAAGCTCATTTGGAGAAGGCGCCTCCCTAAGTGATCTTGTTGATGGTGCCGTGATGAAAATTAGCACCCAGAGCGAAGTAGATACCGGGAGGAATGTAAGAGAGGCAACATCCGCTATTGTTGAGGTGGCTCCCCTTGAAGAATGTTCTGAGCATGTTCCAATCAATAAAGTTGTCGTGGCGACTTCTTCTGAAAGACCTCCTGCAACTGACAAGGCCCCTGTGACTGGTGAAGTATTGGTAGTGCAACCTGGAGCTTTGTTCGATCCTCCTTTTATTGTTCCTTATCCAGGTCATGTGTTGGTTGGAGGATTCAGTGTACCGTCTCGGTTCAAAGAGTTGTACACGGCAATATGGGAGAAACACGGCCACATTGCTACCACTACGAAGCTCAAAAGTCGTCTTGCATTGGTCAACCGCGTTCAGAAGGCTTTATTTTCTATCCATGGGATGAGCGTCACAACTGGTCGAACAGTTTCTGAGGAGATGATTGAAGACTGGAAGTGCCATCGAGACATGTTTGTGCAGTACAACTTCAATGCTCCTTGGTTTCTCAAAGGGTTCTCCGAGATTCAGGAGCTCCAGAAGTTACAAGGTGAAGCCCCTTCTGCAGAATGTGTTACTCGCCAGGAAGAAGAGGTTGAAAAGTTGTCTGAGGAGTTGAAGCTGAAGCAGGCTGTACTTCAAAGGATGAAAGTCGCTCTTTCCCAGAAGGACGAGTTGCTGCTGAAGGACTTTCCTTGAAGGATTCGTGTTATACACTTGTCTCTTCCTTTTCTTTTTGAGTGATAGTGAGGATTTCTTTTCATAATTTGACTTCCGGTTTTGAATTAATAGGTAATTGAATTGGTTTATTTTGAGATAGTTTTGTGAATAACTTTTCTGAAAGAGGTTATTTTAAATAGAATTTGCATCTTGGTCATGAATGATTGCACATGTCATATGAAATTGCAAATGTCGTGTAAAAGGGAGGTATGAAGGGAAGCAAACATGTGTTTGATCACTGAGCCTCTTTCTCATGTGCGGGATGCTAAGTCCCCAGTGAATTCTAAAACTATCTTTCTTGTAAAATTGCTGAATAGAACTTACTTGCTTTTGAAGTCTCACTTGTATCAAACCGAAGTAGCCTCTCCAAGGAAGTCGTCCGCATTAATTTTTTTAGAGAATGAGAGCTATCCCTCTGAACCAAGTTTCTCCTGAACAATGCGCTTCAAAGCGTTGCACTCACTGGTAGGGTGGTGAAGGAACCGGTGGAAATGATAGTACCTTGGGTCCATTACTTCTTGGTCAGTGGGTGGATGCCATACCGGAGGTAGATCCACCTCTCCGTTTCGCACCCACGCCTCCAGCAACTCCAAAATCTTCTTTATTGGGAAGGGAAGTGTAGGTACCTTGAGTCTAGCTTTTCCTGTGTTAGTGGGCGTAGTGATAGCTCTTCGTGGCTTTGATGTGGAGCACGTTCCGGAGATGAAGTTGGAAGATTTGTGAGTGTCATCATATCTGCGGATCGTTTGCCTGGGTAAAGGGATGTGGAAGGTGTCGTAATATCACTGCTGAGTGATCGAATTGAACGTTCCCATCCTCTGTATTCACGTATTTCCTGATTGATCTCTCCTTCCTCAAGCATTTCTTCGCTTGGTTGGAAGGTCGATGCGGATTGGACAGTCTTTCGGGCTTCAACAAGAGTTTTGAGATATAAATCTTCTAGTAGGGCCCTGTAGGCTGCAGGCTACCTTTCTTTATATGGTAGACATTGTAGTATTCCGGATAAGTCCCTTCCTCTGTGGAGTTGCCTCGAGTCTTCATTGCTGGCTGGACCATGTTGTTCCTCTTTCCTGAGTCTCCTGCGATTACGCGCTCTTTTTGCTTCTCCACTGGTAAAGGAGTGACTCCTGGCTAAGGATTCAGCGTTTCTTGCACTGCCTGAGTAGATGCCTGCCGACCCTTCTTGTAATTGTGCTGTTATATCATTCAAAAGGTGGAATGTTTCGCTCTGTCTTCTAGCGATACCAGCTTGATTTGCCAAGACATCTTCCAGCATTCTAGCTATACTTCCCATGGTATCTAAACCACCTGTGGTTTCCTGGTGAGGATACATCGCGAGATGAAAAACCGAAAAATTGAGAATTCAATTTTCTGCAACCGAGAGATCAACCTCCCGCCGTGGTCGCCAATTGTTTATGGGTGAAAATTATTCCTGCCGGTTTTGGTAATTTGGGGTGTGTGGATGAGGAATGAATCTAAACCCTAAACAAATGCACTGCGCGGTGAGTGCTTGTAGATTCGGAAATCAATCCGTGCAAGTCCGGCCTAAACCAAGAAATGGCCGTTCCATACTTGTTTCGGTCACAAAGTGAAGGAGATGGGGTTGATCTTAGGGAGGGAAGCGAAGAAGGTGTTGAGATTATGAAGGTGTTGGCTATGAATGACTTGTATCGAAAGTCGAACGGCTTGCGGGAGTAAGCAATCGGTTCCCGGTGTTTGAATACGATTGTATAAACACTTGCCTCTGTTGTCTGGACTTCTTTTGTTTCTCTTGTCTCCTCTTTTTCTCATGTCTTGGAAAATAGGTAGGAGAATCTATTTATACAAGTCATTTGAGCCTTATTCACGTCTCTCGTGGGAAGTGGAGGAAGTGGAATGATGGAGTAGTGGAGGTGTGTGCTGGTGTTACACGACCAGTCTTGCCCACTTCTCCTGTCATCTCTTAACCGTTCATGACTTCCGGACACGTTCTTGTGATGGCGCGTTGCACGCTATAAACCGCCGACCAATACCCCGAAGATGTATCCCCCAGTTTGTGACATGATTGATGTCTCGAGTGTGTGGATCGTGGGATCCACGAAAGGTAGCATGTAATGCTAAGTTGAATAACTGCATTATTCAGAAAGTTGATACTTGTGAAGTATCATGTGTATTTTATGCAGGTACTGCATCATGGTGTGGTAAAGTGACGGGAGATGACGCCTCACTGACCAATTAACTCCTGACCAGGGTTGTATAACCAAGATGGTGAAGTTGGACGGATGAGATGATCTTTGAGACACTCATCTGCGACCGTTAATGAAATTAGGGTTTCTAGAGGAGGTGCGCAAGCATCCCTCTTCAGCCTGGTCGAATCCCAGCTAGGATATGACTTTCGCCAGGCCGACCGTACATGCGTATCGATGGCATGACGGTGTAGGCGCCTATACCCATTACTTCACGAAAGTATGATCTGGGCCTGTAGGATCATTATATCGCAACGTACAAAACTCGCGAGGATAATAAACAACAGTACTGCGAAGGAGTCGCAAGGAATCAAAAGGAATGACGCATTGGATGACGACAGGAAGATGTGAAGTCTGGCGAGGGTTAAAGAAGTGTCGCGAGTATGAATACTTGTACATTCGCGACACTTCGCGAGACACTCCCGAAAATAAAGGATGACTTAGTTATCATTCACTATGTACTTGCCCTATATAAAGGGATGAGTAAGTCTGTTGTAGGAGAGGCTTGGGGAATTGAAAAATAAGTCATTAGGAGAGAGAAACTTGGAGAGTGATTGTTATTTCTTAAGTACAATTCTGTTTTCCTGTGTAAACTTGAAGAAGATAATTAATAAACATTCTTGGTTATTCACCTTTCAATGAATTAGTTAAGTGAATTATAGTGAGGGGTGTATTGTAGGATTTCCTGCAACTACATATTGGCGCTAGAAATAGGCTTTGAACAAAGATTAAAAGAAGAGAATTAACAAGAAAGAAATTTGAGATAATTTTCAAAAAAATTTACTAAAAGAGAAATGGCTAGAAGAAGAAATGTACTTGAACAACCTATGAGAAGAAGTGGAAGACTTGGGCGGAGAAAGGAGAAATGAAAGAGGAGAATCGTCAAGGATGAATATGAGGAATGATGAAGAGAATCATGTCCAAGCTTTAATTCCACCGATAGCAAATGAAACTGTGGATTACGATAGAGTAAGTGTGCACACTTGGAGGACGGATTCTGAGGATGAAAGGGAAGAAGAGCAACAATTGGTAAACAATGGACAAGGAGAAGGAGATCAAATAATGAATGGGGAAATGAATCCAGGAAATGAAGAAATCACAAAGATTGGAAACATTGAGACAAACGATACATGAAGAGAGGCGACTAGAGGCGGAAGAGCGAGCAAATTTGACAAGACAGAATCATGAATTAAGGATGGAGAATATGAGATTGCAAAGTAGAAGATCGAGAAGCATTGCAGAGATCGAGTTCAAGATCAACTAGGGAAGAAAGAAGGAGAGTCTTACCAACAGAAAATGCCGAGGTAGAAAACCAACGAAAACACAAAGTCCAAGTTCGAACATCATGAAAGAAGAGAGGAAAACAAGATCGTTATGTTCCACATCCCAAGAATTTCCAAGAAGAGCAGAATGAGGAAAATCAAGGAATTAGGCGATTTCAGGGACGAATGATCCAAATGATGACAAGGAAGAGTAATATTGCATGGAAGAGAAGCACCGAGAAGGCAAAAGGAGATTGAGGATGACATTGAGAGACATTATATTGAACAAGCACGCTTAGCTCGCGAGAGGGAGAGAGCAAGAGCAGAAGTGGAGAATCGAGAATTGGAAGAAGCAATCCTGAGAATAATCACGACAACCGAGAAAGGAGACGAGAACAAAATCGTGTCAATAGAAATATTAATGAAGAATACGAGAGGATACAGAGGGGAGCTGATAGGCAGCCCGAAGAGAGAATAATAGGTATAATGGTGTGCGAATTGATGAAAGAGATGAAGGAGAAAGTCGCAGGGAAAGGAGAGAAGAAAATAACGAACAAGAAGGTCAAAGCGGGCATGAGCGCAGGAGGAGAGAAGCAGAGCTAAAGACCAGCAGAACAAAGTTCGAGGCAAATCAACAAATCTTGAAAGAACTAGCAGAGATGAGAGAGTTGATGAATAGTAGAAAGGAAGGAGGAAGAAGACAATTGGATGAAGCCATCGCAGAAGCCGCGAAGAACCCTTTTACACTAGAAGTACAAATGGGAGGAATACCTCCTAAGTGCAATCGCCTGCGTTAACCAACATTTTTGATGGAACAACTCCGTGCGATACAACACATCAAGGCTTATATGAGATGTATGTTGCAATGGGAGAATCATGATGCCATATTGTGCAAATACTTTGCATCAAGCTTAGTGGGAGAAGCACTTAAATGGTTTGAAGGGTTACCCGAAAACACAATCTCGTCATTCAACCATTTACAAGCTACTTTCTTGGGAGCGTATATAAGTAACAATTCCTCGCGACCAGAATTGAGGACGTATTTGGACTAAAACAAAGAGTTGGCGAGAGTTTAAGACATCTGACAATGAGATGGAGGACAATGTGCAGCGAAATGGCTGGAAGGGTAGAAGAAAGATATCTCATTTTATCATTTGTAAACGCTTTATTCGCAACCAGTTTGTTATACATTCAGATTTTTAGAATTAAAAATACGATTACGATGGCTGAATTGCGAGAACTCCAGGAAGAATATATTGCCTTAGAAGAAAGACAAAATGAAATGGAATCTTACCCAGTTGCGAATACAAGTTCGAATGCTGCGAATGCAAGTTTGTTACCGAAATTCTTAAACACAGTGGCGAGCACTTCGCAAGGGCAACCGGAAAAAAGAGTTGATGAAGGACAGCAGAAAATAGTGGCTATGGGAAGCCGAGATCAGGAGGAGTTTGAGAGAGAAAGGAACTATTACAATCGCGGCAACAACAATAAAATTCAGAGATTAGATCATATGCAAGAAACTTATGGAGGACGAAGGCAGAATAATCATGGAGAGCAGAGAAGACGCAGAGTGGTATGGGAAGAGATCAAAATGCCACCACTAAATGCTAGTGTGGAAAAGATTTGGGAAGCTATACTTGTAATGGAAGATATACCAGCACCATGGAATGTAGGGAGTGAACCACCACCGGGTGACAGGAGTCATGAGTATTGTTCTTACCACCGCTTTCATGGGCATTTAACAAATGACTGCAGAAACATAAAGAGAATCATTCTCAGAATGATTGATCAGGGGAAGTTGAATCATTTCTAAAAGATGAAGAGAAAGGAAAGAAAGTACTAACAACATCAACAACAGAAATGCAAAGAACAGTTACAAAAAAGGGAAAAGAGGCATTTGTGATAGAAGTGGGAACAAAGGCCAAAAATCTATTTTGCAATTCTATCGTTCATTCATATCGTACAATTGAAGATTTTCACGATAACGTGCTCAGTAGAGTATATGCGAGGGATGTTAATGATAAAGAAGTAATGAATCTGGCGAGAACGTCGCAATTGAAAAAGTGGCAGTTGCAGATTATTTCTTTCTCTGCAGATGAAGTACCCAAAGGAAGAGAAGTACATGATAGCCCGCTGGTGGTAAGATTGGACATTAATCCAAAACCAGTTGATGGAGAAGATGATGAAGCAGAAAGTTGTTGGGCGATTAACAGAATCCTAATCGATACTGGAAGTTCGGTGAATATTCTTTTCTACCACACTTATAAGACTATGGGAGGAGTGGATGAAAATCTGATTCCCTCAACATATAAAATATATGGTTTTAACTAACAAAATAACAAACCTAAAGGAGAGGTTCACATGAGAATACCTTTACAAGGATTGTCAAACGATATTTTATTCTCGTGTGGTGGACGTGGAATCTCCTTATAATGCATTGATTGGGCGGCCGTGGCTGCACGAAATCTTGGGAGTAGCGTCAACATACCATCAGTGTATAAAATTCCCTCATCCAAATGGTATTGGAATTATAAAAGGAGATTGGGAGGAAGGAAAGAAGTGTTACGAGGTTGATGTAGAAAGCTGCGAAGAAAGAAATGCCAAAAGGAAAGGTTGGAAACAGAATGTGAAAGATGAACAAAGAAAAGAGAAGTTGATGGTGGATGTCATAGAGATAAGAAATGGAGAAACATCGCGAAGAATCGCAAGTGAGTGCGCGGAAGTAAACAATTGTTATGATGAAAAGGAGCACTTCAAGGACTGGGATATCGATGAGGCAAAGACTGCAATGAGTAAAAGGCATAAGAAGTAAATAATCGACAAAGATATATAAGGCAAGATAAAGAAGAGTTGATTCACGGGAATGTTGCAAACAAAAAGGAGTGTGCGAGAATCTAAATGTCAAAAGAGGGAATTTTGCGAAGGCTTCACAAAGATAAATGTCGAAAAGCAATTAAATAAGAATGATTGAATGATTGAAGCAAGCAATTAAATATGAATGATTGAATGATTGAAACAACTAAATGATGAATGTCAAGAAGCAATTAAGAATGATTGAAGCAATTAAATGATTGAATGAGTAAATGAATGGGACGAACCTTTATGGCGTACACCCTAGTTCGCGAATGATATTTCGTAAGAGGCAAATGTAAGACCTAAAGTGCGTCATATAAGGGGGTATCTCTTAACATGGCTCAGGGAAAAGGTTACACCGCCCCGGAACCTGGTCATGTAGACTTGGGGCCCATGAAAGCCTATCCTGGAGAGGTACCTTGGATTCCCAACTATATATATAAGGTTATACCCTGGTTGGGCGACCGAGGGTCTCTTCCAAGGAGTCAGCCGTATGATCAAGGCGCCGAGGTACACGGTTGAGTCAAGAGTGCGGGGCATGGAACTTCCTTACCACTCTTGACAAGTCTTGGCGCATGCTGCACTCGCCCGAAGAAAACTCCACTTAGGGTGCAGCCTTGTAACCATAAACCCTATAGGTATAAGGGATAAGAGGCTGCGAAAACAACTGGTTGTTGTTAAGACCGGATGGGAGGAGCTAGCCTTGTATGGCCGATGTACGCCTCCTTGAAGGGGAAATCGGGGAGATGATAAGGGCGACACCCTCCATTAGGGAGAGTGTCAAAATAGACGCAAATGTCATGAGGCTCTGTTTTTCGCAAGGAAACTTAGGCTTGTCATATTTGTGCAATGATCCCGAAGAGGCAACAATACTAACGCGAGGGTAAGGCGAGATCAATGGGTCTGTACATGAAAGTGTGCGGACGTCCTGCGATTTCGTCGCAAGACGACAATGTCATGGGGCTTTATTTTCGCAAGAAAATTTAGGCCTGTCATATTGTTGCAAACAAAATATCCTGCAGAGGCAAAAATACTTGAAAAACGATAAGTCAAGGTCAATGGGTTTTTACATGCAAGTGTAAAGACGTCCCGCGACCTTGTCGCAAAAAAGTGGCGAGCAAGACCTTTAACTAGGAAGGTCGCGCTTAGAAGACCACCACAAATGATAAGGCGAGATCAATAGATTCCTTCATGGAGATATCTTGCGATCTCGTCGCGATGATAAATTTCAAAATGATAAGAGCGAATTTCAGAAGTTTCATTCCTCAAAAATAACTAAGTAAAATCTTTCATATAGAGATGAATAACAGAGGCAAGTATGAGAATGAGAAAGATGAAATATTGTTATTCATCTTCTAATGAAAGAGCTATACATCAATAACACTAGCCAATTATATTACAAAGAAGAACTGCCAAGAAGAAAAGGAAATGAAGATCGACAATCCAAGAAACTTACAATAAAGAGATGCGAGAAATGTATAGATATTACAGCAAAGTGAAAGAAACAAAAGGAATTATTTCTGTGGTGATTCTTCTTCTTTATCTGATTCTTCAATTCTATTATTCTCATCGCCAGCTTCTTCTTCTTCGCTGGCCTCACTATCAGAAACGTCTGAGACAGGCAAATTCTCAGGAACTTCTTCAGAAAGCCAAGGATATGAACAAAGAGGGATTTTGTGATCATTGCAAACGTACTCCATGGCTTGATTGCGAAAACGAACAAAGATCGTTATTAAAGTTCGCCACCGTAGTTTGAAATTGTTTCTTCAACTTGGAGTATCTGTTCTCGCGAAGGGTAAGGTTATTTGCGAGTTGTGCTTTCTCGATTCAAGTTCTTCAATCCTTGCTTGAAATCTTTTTTCGGATTCTACAAATAAACAACGAAAAGTTAACAACTTGACAAAGCAATACTACGAGAGATAAGAAACAAAAGTAAGGTATAATAAATAACCTTCTCTCGTCGATATCATATCTTTAACCAAGGAAGTATGCTCGGCATGAAGGCTAACATCAACACCTAAATTATTCCTGGCGTTATCTAAGACTTTCGCAGCCCAAGCGAATTCATCATCATTATTTATAATAAGAAGTGAACGAATTTGATTCTCTCGCTCACTAAGTAAGGAATTCTGACGAAGCAATTCATCTCGCTCCGTTTGTACTTCGAGAAGGGACTTTTGAAATGTTGCTAATGCCTGGGCACCATTATTAGCAATACGATCCTTGTCATCTATGTGATCGCTAATTTTCTTCCTTAAAATTTTGGTTTCCTCATGAGACTCGAGGTACATTAGTTTAAATTGATTGGCTGCACTTAAGCTAGATCTGTGCTCAATTGCTAAGAGGCGATATTTGGTTTGGAGTTCATTTAATGAAAGGGAATTAATTCTGCTTCGACGAACTACTTAAAGAATTGTTGAGATGAGCAAGAAGAATGTCATTATCCATAGGCTCGTGAAATGAGTGGAGAAGAATAGCTTCTTCGGAAAGGTTATATATATCTCTTGAAAGTGATAAGTCGGTAGCAACAGTAACTGATAAACTAAAAATTATAAGAAAAGAAAAATTGCATACCATAAAGTTGCTTTGATTAGCGTTACAAGAGTGGTAACTTTGTCTTTCTCGGCGAAAACTCGGTCTCCAATTGTTGGATTTTTTCGCGAGATTTCGCAGATTTCAACTTCTAATTCTTTGATCCTTGTGCAAAATTGGGTATTCTTTTTCAATTGAATGTTATACCTCCTTTCAAGATCCGAGGCAACTACAAAAGAAGTTTTTCCAATCTGCGAGGGAAGATAAAAAGGTCATTAAAATATAAATTAAAAACTCAAATTGGAAGAGAAATATGAATTCATACATACCAACGAATTGAGTGCATTTAAAAAACTAGGGATACAGATCTAGAAACCCCATGGAAAGAGTCATTGCCATCCAAAGAATGTAGCATTGCACACTTTGGCGAGAGTATCGCATATGGACGTTAGGCGAGTATCTCCTATTCCTTGAAGAGAATCCGAGAAGATGTTTGAACAACCGATCCATAGGAGAATTGGACGATTGAGATTCTTGTTGGAAAGATGAATTCATGTCATTGTCATTATCATCCTCATCGGAAGATCCGGAACTTGAGCTAAGATGAGAAGAAGGTTGAGTTTTTCGTTTCTTAGATGATGGAGCAGAAGACTTATCCTTGCGAGCATTGGCTTTAGTTTTGCTTTTAACCTTCGCAAGTTCCATTTCCTCAGCGACAACCTTCGCATACAAATGAAGATAAGAAATAGAGGCAACAATATTGTTAAGTAACAAAAGGGATATTTCTTACTTCATCCGTAAGCGATCGAAGTATTGCCAGGGTACTTGCCAATGGATTTATCTTGAAGCTTTTCCTCAGTTTGTCAATCTGAAAGTTTTACAAACTCAATGACTACAGAAGGAAAGAGAGATTGCAAAAACAAAATTTGAAGACATACCTCTTTTGCCTTCTCGGGCCATTTAAATTCCCAAGGATTGTAGCTTGCGAGATTCTCGGGGAGTACATGCGAACCGGATATGTAAGATCCGCTTAAAAACAAGGGTACAACCCACCACTTCTCATCTTTGGACTGGCGAGGAGTAGTATTATTGCCCGAATGCCACCGATATCATGCATGAGTAATTTATCTTCTGGGGACATTATCTTTTCTTTTCAACCGAGGCGCCCCAAATGAGACTTCTTATTTCTCATACCTATTACTTCATAATTCTCAAAAAGTTCTCTCAGTGTATTTTTCAGGGATTATTTCTAAGTTTATGCAATTGGGGTGTCGACATTGTTAGGGTATAAAGATCCTTTGCCAGCGCCACGATTGGCAAACTCAAGCATTAGGCGGATACAATCACCGCTTAACCGATAGACAGCTCGCGAGAAGTTTGGATGGGAAAGAATTTCATAAAAGAGTGGCATCTCAGATCATATAAAGGAATGGGAAGTCCTGCGAGGAGTTGACCAAGCGAGACTATAATTTTTGATCATCACATTGATGATCGAAAACAACTTTGCAAAGAGAATAGATGAAGGTTCTTGATCGGGAATAGTAGATAAAGTGAAACCTTTGTCTTGCAACTTCGTTGAATCTCATTAAAACGAGGTTTGTACATACGACTAAGTGAAGCCATTGTTAGTATGGGAATGAAAAAAGAATCGAAGATTAAGAAAAAGATTGAAGATTTGCACAATGTAGCGCGAATTGCGGAAGGAGAGAATTAAAGAAAAGTTGCAGAGTGAAAGCGAAAGAGGAAAAGAGAAGGATATGAAAATTATATATAAAGAGAAAAATCCTCGAGTAAAACGAGGGCATTTAATGCGAGAGGGGACGTGAGTGGTCAAGAATAAGCGTTGGAAAGAGACGTGTCGGAAGATAATGGAAGAATGGACATCCGTAATAAAGTCCGTGTGAAAATGTGGGATCGAAGGTATATAGATAAGCAGCCGGCAATTCAAAGTATTGATTCTCATGACATTCTCTCCTTCGCAGAGAAGACATGAGAAGAGGCAAGATGTAGGATCATTATATCGCAACGTACAAAACTCGCGAGGATAATAAACAACAGTACTGCGAAGGAGTCGCAAGGAATCAAAAGGAATGACGCATTGGATGACGACAGGAAGATGTGAAGTCTGGCGAGGGTTAAAGAAGTGTCGCGAGTATGAATACTTGTACATTCGCGACACTTCGCGAGACACTCCCGAAAATAAAGGACAGCTTAGCTGTCATTCACTATGTACTTGCCCTATATAAAGGGATGAGTAAGTCTGTTGTAGGGAGAGGCTTGGGGAATTGAAAAATAAGTCATTAGGAGAGAGAAACTTGGAGAGTGATTGTTATTTCTTAAGTACAATTCTGTTTTCCTGTGTAAACTTGAAGAAGATAATTAATAAACATTCTTGGTTATTCACCTTTCAATGAATTAGTTAAGTGAATTATAGTGAGGGGTGTATTGTAGGATTTCCTGCAACTACAGGGCCACTCAATTCGTCCGGTAAAGTTGAGTGGTCGAGATCAATTTGTGACAGAAAATCAGCGCCGCAAGAGCCGCGCGTCATGCCCATTTCGGGCGCACGTTCCAAGATGACCAATCTTGGTCGGTCTTGGCCGATCGGTCTGGTGTGAAGGTGGTAGGTTGGTGTTCACGCCTATACCTGAATATCCCATGAAAACGTGATCTCGAGCCATCCAAATCGTCCTATCGAAGTTGAGCGGTAGAGATCAGTTGCGGTTTGGGAGGTGTGACCACGCTAGTTTGGGCGCGCGTCTTGGAATAACCAGGCATGATATGCCTTGGCCGATCGGGTGAGGGGATAGATGGGTCCACGGTGGTCATGCTGGTATGACCGGACCTGCTTAATCTAATCTTGGACCCTCCATTCGTGTCGGAGAAGATGGACGCTTGTGATGCTCAAAACCCTAATTTTGGGTTTCAAGGCCGTGCGACCATGCTTTATTCGACGTACGAATTGGGATAACCAACCATGGTTGGTCCTGACCGATTGGTCAGGTATGTAGGCGGGCCCACGGTGATTGTGTTGACATGCTCTGGGCCCTTTGAATCTACATCTACACCCTCCATCTATGCCTGCAAAGACGGATGGTTGAGACTGTTTTGCGACACATGTAATATGCCGCAAACCCTAATTTAGGGTTTTCCGTCCATACGCTCTGGTTTGGACGTTTTTGGCAAGCTAGGCCAATATTTTGGGGAGGCTGACCATGCGGGGTCCGCGTTGGTTCGGCAATGGATATTCCATACCTGCTTGGGTGTGATGGAATTGATCTGGGTCATCCAATCATGCTTGTGGAGTTGGATGATCAGATCATATCCGACCGATGCGGTCAGTCCGGATGCTCAATCGGGCTAGTATAACACACCGAGAGGGCTCAATCGGGCTAGTATAACACACCGAGAGTCACCTGACGGGTATTTCGTACATGGTTTCATTATAATGCTTGAGGTTCGTGTTGCTCGAAGAGCAACACTCGCCCGTCATGCCGCACTGATAATGAGTACAGGAAATACAAGGCTAATTGCGCATTAATTAATAATGCTAGAAATTCATAGGGTATATGGGATTGTTGCTACATGCTCCAACATGGATGAATTTCGTGTATTCACAGAATGGGATTGTTGCCACATGCTCCATTCTAGGTGAATTAAGTGAGGGAGTATCCAACACTTATTGATGGCCTTATCTTTACAAGATGTCAGCGCATAATTTTCTGGTTTTTACAATTTTAACCTTAAATGAAAATCCACCATCAACACCCTTATCCAAAATGGGGGTCCGTATAGTAATTTCCTCCCACGAGCGCAAAAATCACTTTTCGAGCCAATTTCGCCGCAAAAGCTTATTTCTCCAAAAACACCTATAGAAACACAAAATAATCAAATAAGTATAAAATTGAGCACTAACAATACACATTATTGAGATCAAAATAGACACATAAATGCGTCTATCAATTTTCTTTATTCTTTGTTTTTGCAGAATCTGAGAATGATCTTTGCTCCTCCCTTTCTACTTTGGAATCTAACTCTGGTAAGATTCGCAAAGAAAATGCATTACTTGCTACTTCTCTTTCTCGTTCTCGCGATCGGTCAGAAAGAATATTTGATTATCTCTCTTACTCCAAAGATATCCAAAGCAGGAATCACCAGAAGGCACTTCTTCGCTAAGTTCATCTTAGGGCTGAAGTTATTGTGAATGAAATTTTATTATCCAAATCTCTCTCCCCTGTATCCATCGAGCCTTTGGAAGTAGATGATGATGAAGTCCCTGGTACTCCGGACAACGATTATCATTATGAAAGTGGCGAAGATTTCGCAAATGAAGAAGAGATTCCTCCAAATGATGAAGGTGTTGATAATAATCCAGTTGGAGGAGAAATTGAAATAAACCAAAATGAAGGAAGAACTGGCGAAGCTGAGAAAGCCAGCGAGATCGAGAAAGCTAGCGAGAGTGATAAAATCAATGAAGGATGTCCATTATCTCCTTCTTGTGAAAAAGTTGATGTTGAGAGTTGAAATTCTTTTGTATTCTTTGAACTTCTTCATCTATATAACTTCTTGCATATGATGCATTTCAGTCCTCTTTGAGGTGCACTTATTTCTTTATTATTGTGTTTATTTGCGAGAAAGATAATGTCCATTGTTGAATAATTCCCATACTGCCTCTCATTATCTTTCTTGTGATGGATGACCTGCATAATTAATAATTAGTTTTTATAAATCTTTTATTGAATCATGTGGTCTTATTTTGACTTCCTAGTTAAAGGTCTTATTGCGCCACCTCTTGTCATTGCGAAAAAATCGCAGGACGTCTTTGCATTTGCATGCAAAAACCCATTGATCTTGCCTTAACCTTTTCTTTGAAATTTTTGTTGCGACAATATGACAGGCCTAAAAATTCTTGCAAAAATAAAGCCCCATGACATTGCCGTCTTGCGACGAAATCGCAGGACGTCCTTACATTTTCATGTACTGACCCATTGATCTCGTCTTATCTTTATCTTTTGTATTATTGCCTCTTCAGGATTGTCTCACAAATATGACAAGCCTAAATTTCCTTGCGAAAATAAAGCCTCATGACATTTGCGTCTTAAGACACTTATCAGCTCCCTAATGGAGGGTGTCGCGCTTATCATCTCCCTGGTTGCCCCTTCAAGGAGGCGTACTTCTGCCATACAAGGCTAGCTCCCCCCATCCGGTCTTAATAACAACTGTTGTTTTCGCAGCCTCTTATCCCTTTTGCCTATAAGGCTTATGGTTACGAGACTGCACCCTAAGTGGAGTTTTCTTCGGGCCGAGTGCAGCATATGCCGAGACACTTCAAATGCCCCAGGCACTCTTGGCTCAACCGTGTACCTCGGCGCCTTGGTCAAATGCTGACTCCTTAGAAGAGACCCTTGGTCGTCCAATCTAAGTCATAAGCTTAGATTGAAAATCTAAGGTACCTCTCCTGGATGGGCTTTATTGACCCCAATTCTCCATGACTCAGGTTCCACGGGCGGTGTAACCTTTTCCCTGAGCCATGTTAATAGGTACCCCCTTTTATGACGTACTTTAGGTCTTACATTTGCCTCTTGCGAAATTTTGATTTCGCGAACTAGGGTGTACGCCATAGCAGGTTCGCCCCTTTTTGATATGTCATTGATTTTTGATTATTTCTTGTCATTTTCTGAGCGAGATTTTCGCATGTTCTTTCTTTATTTTGTACAATCTCGTAGTAATTTTTGCACAAGATTTTCATATAAATTCATTTTGCTTCAATCATACATTATTTCGCAGTCTAATCTTTTCCCACAATCTTTTACGGGTAATATCTCTTCAAGTATAACCTATACCATGGTATATCCAATCTATGGCCCACGTCTTTACCCTCAGGATCCATCAATCTATATGCCCCTGTTCCAACTATATCCTTAATGATATAAGGTCCATCCCATTTTTTTCGCAATCTTGCCACCACTTTCTCGTTGATATATTGGTGTTTCTCTCAGTACCAAATCACCTGGTTGAAATTCGCGTGTCTTAACACGTTTATTATATTCTCTGGCTAATCTTCGTTGGTAATTCTCCATATGCTGTAGAGCTATTTCTCTTTTTTCTTCTAATTCATCTAGTTTGGTTAAAATATTACCCGCACTAAGATTTTTCTCCCAAACTTCTCTCTTTGTTGTTGGAATAATAACTTCTGTTGGTAGTACAACCTCAACTCCACATGTTAAACAGAAAGGTGACATTCCCGTAGATTCTCGCCTGGTTGTATTGTAAGCCCATACTGCATTATGCACTTGTTCACACCATGCTCTATTATGCCCTTCTAATTTCTTCTTCAATATATCTGCGATTGTTTTATTTGTTGCTTCGCCCATCCGTTGGCTTTGAGGGTATAAAGGAGTTGACTTCCACATTTTATCTTAAATGCATTAAGTAACTGTTCTATATTCTGTCCCTCAAACTGTTTCCCATTGTCAGACACCAACTGTGTGGGGATTCCAAATCTGCATATGATATTCTCAAATATGAATGTAAAAATATCTTTGTCGCGAATGTGTTGTATTGCCTTTACTTCAGCCCATTTTGTGAAATAGTCTGTAGCGACAATCAAATATCTTCTTTTCCCGGTTCCTGGTAAGAATGGTCCCACAATATCTAAACCCCATTTTCCAAAAGGCTATACACTTGTTGAAGATGTTAATGGTGCTCCTGGTGCATGTATTTTCTTTCCGTGCCTTTGGCAATCTTCGCAATGCCTTGATATTTGCTTCGCATCCTCGTGCATAAATGGCCAATAATAACCTTGCATCTTCGCTTTGTATGCCAAAGATATTCCACCGCTGTGATTGCCAGCATCCCCACTATGTAACATCTTTAGTACTTATTCTCCTTCTTTTCGTGTTAAACATCTCGAGTGAAGGTCCGTTAAAGGATCTCCTCACAATATCCCATCCCTTAGTTCATAATTTGTCGCACGGCTTTTTAATTTGTGCGCCTCCAATATATTCCTTGGTGTTTCTCCTTTTTTCAGGTATGCATGAAGTTCTGCTCTCCAATCTTCAATACTAGGTATTTGTTCTCCATCTTCTATTATCATTACATCTACGTCTTCTTCTTCTTCTTTATTGATTGATGGTGATAAAAGTGTTTGTATCTTTATGCATCTCACAAACTGGTCTGTCATCATACTTGAGATGAAAGCAAAAGCATCTGCGAGTCTGTTATCTTTTCTTGATATGTGTCTCCATTTAATTTTTGGGATTCTCGCTGACAACTCTTCAACAAGTTTTTTGTATTTCTTTATGGATGATTCATTTGTAGTGTATTCTCCTTTTATTTGACAAATGACTAATTGCGAGTCGCTGGTGATTCTTACATTTTCCAACTTCATTTTTATTGCGAACTTCAAGGCATGTATCACAGCCTCATGTTCTGTCTCATTATTGGTGGATGCAAACTCCAATCTGAAGGAAAAAGCCATTTTGCTGCCCTCTGGCGAAATCAAAACAATTCCAACTCCATTACCTTCCCCATTTGATGATCCATCCACCAATATTTACCATCTGTTTGGCTCTGTTAATAGATCTCTTGGATTTCCATGCTCTTCTTCTATATCCATCATTTCTTCCACTGCTTCATCATCTTCTAAGAGAAATTCTGCTAAGAAGTCTGCAACAACTTGCGATTTTGGTGAAGATAGTATTTCATATTTGATTTTGAAATGTCCTATCTGTGCATTCCATCTCTCAACTCTGCCTGATCTTTTTGAATTTTTCATTACTGACTCGATTGGTATTTTTGTCAGTACCCTTATTTCATGCGCCTAAAAATATATTCGAAGTTTAAATGTTGCATAAACTAATGCCAAAATTAGTTTTTCAATCTTTGAATAATTTTTCTCTGCAGCATTGAAGGTGTTGCTGATGTAATAGATTGGTTTTTCAACTCCCGCGTCTACTCGCAATAACACAACACTTAACGCATGCGAAGTTGTCGCAAGGTAGATTAATAATTCTTCTCCTGGTTCTGCCTTTTGCGAAATAGATATATTCGTCAGATGTTCTTTTATTCCTTGAAAAGCTTTCTCGCAATCGTCTGTCCATTTAAATTTCGCCCCCTTTTTGAGTATATTAAAAAAATGTTTACATTTGTCTGATGATCGTGAAATGGACCTTCCCAGCAAAGCTAAGAGTCCATTTAACTTCTGTACATCTTTTACCGTCGCCGGTGTTGGCATGTCGCAAACTGCTTGTACTTTCTCTGGATCAACTTGTATTCCTTCTTTTGATACGATGTAACCTAAAAATTTTCCCGATGCAACCCCAAAAATACATTTTTCTGGATTTACCTTGATGTTAAAATGTCTCATTTGTTCAAAAATTTCCCTCATATCTTGGATATGATTTTTTGCTTCTTTAATTTTTATTAACATATCATCTACATATACTTCCAATGTTTTGTGTATCCACTTCGCAAACACCTTTTCTACCATCCTTTGGTATGTTGCTCCAGCATTTCACAAACCAAATGGCATTTTTGTGTAACAATATAACCCTCTTGGAGAGAAAAAGCGAGATGCTCCCGATCTTCTTCAATGAGAGGAATTTGATTGTACCTTTTATATCCGTCTAGAGAAGATATTCTATCATTTCCTCTGCTGATTCGACCATTTGTGGAATATCCGGTAATGGAAAACTATCCTTCGGACAAGCTTTATTTAGATCAGTAAAATCTATACAAATTCTTATCCCTTTTTTCTTCTTTGGAACTACGACCATATTTGCTATCCACTCTGGGTATTTTGCTTGTCTTATAATCCCTGCATCGAGCATCTTCTTCAACTCTTCTTCTATTTGAGGATGATACGTTGTCGCGATTTTTCTGATTCTTTGTTTGAATGGCCTTACATTTTTGTCAATTTCCAATCTGTGACATGCCACAGATGGGTCTATTCCAGGCACCTCATCCATGTTCCATGCGAAAATATCTTTAAATTCTCGCAACGGACCAATAGTTTTTTCTTCTTCATCTGCTTCCATCTTGGTCCCAATTTTTAGTATTTTGGGTTCTTCTTCGGTCCCAACATTTACTTCCTTCGTTGGTTCTGCCGCAGTGTAGCTGGCCTTAGGTTCTCCCATAGGTGTAGGTTCTTTTATCTCCTTCGCAAGCTCAGTTCCTTCTTCCAAAATTTCGTTGGGTATCCCTTTTCCTTCCTCTGCTCTTATCATATAAGCTCTAAATTCCTCCTATTTTTCTGCTTCCTTCACCATTTTTCTGCGATTTTTTCATTTCTTTGCACGTCCTTCATATTGTTTCACTTCAATTTGATAGCATAATCTCGCTTTATCAGCTTCCCCTCTAATTTCACCAATCCCACTTGGCATAGGAAATTTGATGCATTGATTTAATGTTGATGCTACAGCTTTAATCGCATGAATCCATGGCCTTCCCAACAGCATGTTGTATGGTGATTCCATATCCACTACGCATAATGCCATTTGTGTTTCTATCTCCCCCAGCAAAATTCGCACCTCTATTTCTCCTTTTGGTTTTGTTATAGATTTGCCAAAGCCATGAATATGATAAGTTGAAGGAGACATCTCTTCATCTTTGTATCCCATTCCTCTGTATGCATGGTAAAAGATTATATTTGCCGAACTCCCCGTATCAACTAGAGTTCTGTTTACCGCCCATTCTTCCATAATTTTTGCTGATTTTTCTTTTTCTTTCTGTGGTTACCGTGATTACCAAAGGAGATGTGTGGTTTAAGTTTTCTCTTGATATCTCTGCTGTTGTGAATGTAATCTTCTGTTTTTCCCAATCTTTCATGGGTGACGCTTTCTCCGTTGTTACGATTTTCTTTCCTTAAAAATCTCGTTTATGTATTCTCCCTCTGATATTTTCATGAAATTCATTAATCATTGTTTTTGTAATCAAACTACATTCCAACTTTCTATTACGTTCCTTGATTTTGATTTTCTCTACTTTAATCGATTTATCAATTTGTTTCATCATCTTCTTAATTTGAACAATCTTAACAACAATCTCCAATATTTAATCTTTAGTCCCTTTTTCTAGCACCATATGTAGTAGCAGGAAATCCCACACTACACCCCTCACAAGAATTCACACAATCAAGTCATTTTAAGATGAACAATTATATTCTTTATTGATTAAAAATCACAAATGTTATAAGATGGAAATGAAATAAACTAAAGAATTTACAACCGCTCTAAACTTTCTCTCTCTTGATAACTTGCTCCTCACTTGAAAAAGATCTCCCCTCTCTTAAGCCTATTCGGCTCTTTATATAGGACATTACATAGTGGATGACAAACTAAAGTCAGTCCTTTATTTTCGGATCGACTTGCGACATTCTCGCGAGTGTACAAATATTAAATCTCGCAATACTCCTAAATCTCGCTAGGTCTTCACATCTTTCTCGTGTTCAAGCTGTCGTCATCCATTGCGTCATTTATATTATCCATCTGCGACAGTTTCGCAATGTGTTGTTTACGAATTTCGCAAGGGTGTTGGTGATGCGATATTCTGATCCTACACGGCTCTTGGTGGTCATGGGACCAGTTGTCGGTCGTTTGAGCAATCCCCAGGTTGGTTGGAGATATTTTGGGCCCAATACGAGCAATTGAGCAAATTAGGTCAGAATTATGAAAACGTGTGGGACCGGCTTTGTGCAAGCCCTAAGGATGACTCTGGTCGGTCATGAAGGCATTCACGTGTTTCCGTGGTGACCGTGTCTCCGTACTGAGAGTTTCAGTATTTTCTGATGTGCGTTCGAGCAATGTTGTGAATTTTCAGAAGAGTTTCATCTTGACTGAAATTCTTGATTTTTGTTGGAATGAGCATGTATACTCAATTAATCAATATTTTGTAAATATTAAAATAAGTGTATTTTAACATTTAAAATTGCCGTGAGAGGCTAGACGGTCGTGTGACCTGTTGGCTTTTGGTTTTTCATGATTTGAGCAAAATTTGAGAAAATATGAAGAAATCATGAATTTTGATCAAACCCATGAGATTCATGAATTGAGGGAAATAATTATAAAAGAATATGGATTGTAAGGTGTGGGACCGGCCACGGATAGGGCATGGCCGGCCGCCTAGGTTGCCCGGTCCCGCACACCTTTCCCTATTTTATATTATTTTTCATGAATCCTTGAAGTTATGGAGAATCCATGAGTTTTTGTTGAAACGGAGGAGTTTCATGAGTTTAGGGAATAATAATTATAAAAAGCTAGGGAATGTGAGGTGTGGGACCGGCCACGGCTCGGGCATGGACGGCCGGCTATAATGCCCGGTCCCGTACACCTTTCCTTATTTTATAAAATTATTATTTTTCATGAATCCGTGAAGTTATGGGGAATTCATGTATTTTGCAAAAACAAGGAAAGTTGCTAAAATCAAGGAGTTTTTCATGAGTTCATGAAAATAACAAAATAGGGCAAAATAATGAAAGAAGCATGGGACCGGCCACGGTTAGGGCATGGCCGGACGGCCGGTGGGCCCGGCCCCTGGGCGCTCCTTATTATTTTATTAATATTTGTTGTTTTCTCCTGTTTTGCGTAGGATTCCTCATCTATTCATATTTTTTGGATGCTCGTTCGTGCATCCGGGTGCTCAGTCGTGCATCATTGTCGAGTACACTTACACCATTTTTGTGGGGCTTACTTAGTGATAATCCAGATGCCCGGTTGTTGAGTATTTATTGCTAATCCATGAAATTCAGTGTAGAATAATTCATGAAATTGAACAATAAAAATGAGTAGTTATTTATTAGCAATTCATAAGATCAGCTGTGGATTCGACCATGAATTCGGCATAATAAAACAGGCATTACCATTCCATGGGATCGTGGATTCGACCATAAAATCGGAGTAATAAAATTATCTATTACCATTCCATGAGATTCGTGAAATCGGAGTAATGAGATAATACAGTCGTTTATTGGCATTCCATGGGATCAGGCCGTGGATTCAACCATGGAATCGGAGCAATTGTTATTGCCATTCCATGGGATCAGGCCGTGGATTCGACCATGGAATATGAGCAATTGTTATTGCCATTCCATGGGATCAGGCCGTGGATTCAACCATGGAATAGGAGCAATTGTTATTGCCATTCCATGGGATCAGGCCGTGGATTCGACCATGGAATAAGAGCAATTGTTATTGCCATTCCATGGATCAGATCATGGAATAGGAGCAATTGTTATTGCCATTCCATGTGGAGTCGACCATGGAATAGGAGCAATTGTTATTGCCATTCCATGGGATCAGACCGTGGATTCTACCATGGAATATGAGCAATTGTTATTACCATTCCATGGGATCAGGCCGTGGATTCGACCATGGAATATGAGCAATTGTTATTGCCATTCCATGGGATCAGGCCGTGGATTCGACCATGTAATAGGATCAATAATAGATCATTCTTGGGAAATTAACATTCACGGCGTGGTGAATTTCACGACATGGGTGATGAATGGAGTTTTTAATCGATACAGAACATTAATCTATGTGCATAGTCGGGAGATGGCTAATATCCCGAAGGCGTTCTCAAATCTTACAAGAACGCTCGAGTCTATACACGATATCAAAATACCGCCTACATAGTCGGGATTAGTGAGTGTCAACTAAAGAAGTGAATATTGGAACTAAGGAAAAAGCCAAGATGCTAAAGAAGGCGGGTTACATTATATCAAAGGAAGGAATACATGTTGATCCGGAGAAAGTAAAAGGTTCATGATATGCCGACACTGCGACATGTTCAAAAGAATGGGTTACTAGCATCACTAGGAAGGTTCATCTCATGTCATCGATAATGTAAACACTTTTCAATGTTCGAAAAAGGATCGAAATTTAAGTGGACGGACAATGTGAAAAGGCTTTGCAAGGGATCAAAGAGCATTTAATGGATATATCCATTATGCATGCGAGAACTGGAGAGGAATTATTAATATATCTCGCGACAACATCGCATGCCTTAAGTGCTGAAAGGTGGAATGCTCAAATAAGCCATTACAAACTGAAATATGAAATATTATCTTCAACAAAGTCACGAGGTTGTCATGTCGCAGTTTCGCAGAATTTCCTTTGGAGGAAGATGAAGCAGTGGATGAAATGATGGATGTAGAAGAAGAGCATGGAGATCCAAAAGATTTGTTAACTGAGCCAGATCGGTGGGAAATATTAGTGGATGGATCATCCAATGGAGAAGGTAAAGGAGTGGGAATTGTTGTGATTTCGCCAGAAGGCAATAAGTTAGCTTTCGCTTTTAGATTGGAATTTGAGTCTACCAATAATGAAACGGAGTATGAAGCTATAATACATGCTCTAAAATTCGCAATAGAAATGAAACTTGGAGAATGTGAGGATTACTTCGCAATTAGCAATTTGTCAAATAACGAGAGAAGTATGCTACAAATGATCCATCTCTGGGAAGCTTGTAGAAGTGTTGTCAACACACAGATACCAAAAATAAAATGGAGGCACATATCAAGGAGAGATAATAGACTTCAATATCAAGTATGATGACAGACCCAAGCTAAAGAATATCAAAATACGTACGCCATCGGGCGCCATCAATTAATAAAGAGGAGGGACAAGAAGCGATATAATGATGGTGGTAGATGAAATGCAAGGTCGCGAGGAAGATTGGAGAGTGGAACTTCACGCGTACTTAATGAAAGGCGAGGTACCAAGAAATAGATTGGAAGCACACAAGTTAAAAAGCCGGGCAACAAATTATGAATTACGAGATGGCGTGCTTTATCGACGTTCTTTTGAGGGACCCTCGCTTCGATGTTTATCAAGGAAAGAAGGAGAAACCATATTGAAGATCTTTTGCATAGTGGGGATGCTGAAATCACAGCTGGAGATCTTTGGCATATAAGGCAAAGACGCAAGGATATTATTGGCCATATATGCATGAAGACGCGAGAGCAATATCCAATTGTCAAAGACATGGGAAGAAGATACATGCACCGGGAGCCTGCTTAAATTCTTCAAGAAGTGTGTGGCCTTTTGGAAAATGGGGTTTAGACATTGTGGGACCATTCTTCTGGGGACAGGGACAGAGAAGATACTTAATCGTCGCAATGAACAGATTACTTCACAAATGGTCGGAGGTGAGCGGTCCAAAGACATTCGCGATAAGGATATTTTTACTTTCATATTTGAAAATATTATATGCATTTGGGATTCCCGTACAATTGGTATCTCGATAATGGAAGCGAGATAAGATGTGGAAAATCAACTCCATTATATCCACAAGCTAATGGTCAAGCGGAGGCAACAAACAAAACAATTGCCGATATATTGAAGAAAAAGTTGGAAGGACACAATAGGATGGTGCGAACAAGTACCCAATGCGGTATGGGCTTATAATACAACTAGAAGAGAAGCCACGGGAATGTCCCCTTTTTGCTTAACTTACGGAGTGGGCAAGTCCCAACGCGTAGGTCGTGATTCACAACCAAAAAGAGGTCCGGGAGAAAATCTTAGCGCGGGCAACATTCTAATCAAGTTAGATGAATTGGAAGAAAAACGAGAAAAGGCCTTGCGACACATGGAGAATTATCGCGAAGACTGAGAATATAACAAGCGTGTCAAAATACGTGAGTTCCAACCAGACTTGGTGTTGCGTGAAACCCCAATATATCAACGAGAAAGTGGAGGCAAATTGGCAAGAAAATGGGATGGACCGTATATCATCAAAGAAGTAGTTGGTACAGGGGCATATAGATTGATGGATCCCGAAGGAAGAGATGTGGGACAAAAAGTTGGATAGACCATGGAATAGGTTATACCTAAAGAAATATTACCCGTAAAAATGAGAGAGGAAAAAGGAATCAAAATGAAGTACTTCTTCGCAAGATATTTGCGGCATTCAAGTAAAATGCGAGAAAAATACGCGAAGATCTCGAAAGAATAACAAAAAAGTCATGAATGACTTAACAAAACAACAAGAGATAACGAATGATTAAATGAATGAATTGGCGAATATTTCGCGAACAAAATAGCAAAGGATGAAGAATGATTGAATAAAAGAATGAATGAATGGGACGAACCTTTATGGCGTACCCTAGTTCACGAATAACATTTCGTAAGAGGCAAATGTAAGACCTAAAGTGCGTCATATAAGGGGGTATCTCTCGACATGGCTCGGGGGAAGGTTACACCGCTCCCGGAAGCTCGAGTCATGGAAATTTGGGCCCATGAAAGCCTATCCCAGGAAGAGGTACCTTGGATTCCCAACTATATATGTAGGTTATACCCTTTGGGCGACCGAGGGTCTCTTCTTAGGAGTCGTGTATGCTCAAGGCGCCGAGGTACACGGTTGAGCCAGTGCAGGGATGGATGAACCTACCACTGCCATTCTTGGCAAGTCTTGGCATATGTTGCACTGAAGAAAACTCCACTTAGGTGCGGATCTGGTAACCATAAACCATATAGGTATAAGGGATAAGAGGCTCGCGAAACAACCAGTTGTTGTTAAGACCTGGATGGGAGGAGCTAGTCTTGTATGGTAGATTGTTGCTCTCAATCTTAATATGACAACAATGAATTTTTCCTTCAAATCGCTCTTCAAGCAATATTCAAGAGAACCGCCCAATCGTTCTTCTAATGTAAAGGGGGTCTTTAAGAGTGTTTTAACTTCTCTCATGTAATAAATGTTCTTGATCTTACATCTTCCAATGGATTAATTAAGCAAAATCGAAAGAACAGTGTGGGAAATCCTGCTACTACATACAGTATCACCGATGTCCCGAATCGTTCTTCTAGGCGTTAAGCCCTCTCAAAAAACAATTATGTAGGAAGACCGCCCAATTCTATTATTCTACATAGAGCGCACAATGAAATGCCAGGGATCGAACACTCAGCTAGTGGAGGCTTTTCGAAAGACACGTTCATCATGGCTTCGTAAAATATGAATCGTCACATGCCTGAAGCCGTATCAGAAACATGCAGTATCATGATTTTACGGTTTTGACCTTTGTTAAAAATCCACCATCAACATTAAGTCCCCTGCTTAGTGAGGAATAGTCATGTTCCGCAGTAAGCATTAGATGGCAATTTTCAGTCGACGAGATTGTGGTTGAACTCAGTCTACAAAGGTAGTTTCAGAATCCTTGATTTGCTCCAATGGTGTCATGTACGAGCAGATGTTCAGGTGAGGACCCTAATAGTGTGATAGAGTGTTATTTTGTGGACATGGAGAGGTGAAGTGTTGCTGATTTGGTCGGTCAAAAGTCTCGTTTTTGGTCGACTTAGGATTTATGGGCCCGAGTCCAAAAAGGAAACCCATGTTTTATTAGGTTTTGGAAATAAATTTGATATAAAATTCCATGTGTGCATGTATGCGTAAGTTTCATGAAAACTTGTTTTAGAAAACATATGCCCGTTCGTTCGTTAGTTTAAGAAACGAGCAATAATCCCTAATATGAAAGAGATACATGAATTCTTGAGTAGACATGGTCTAGTTGCAGTAGAGAAAATTTTGTTGATGAGGTTTCATGAAAACCAAAATTTATTTTCAAAGCATGAACTTTCACAAATACTTTTAGGAACGTAGGTTCGTAGTAAAAGTGATAAATAATGATCCTTAGAGTTAAAGGAATTTTTGAAAAGACCTGCACCTCATGATAAAATTTATTTGGAATATGTGGACCTTTACAAAAGTATAAAAGACCCTCGTTTCATAGACAAAGCTCGTTTGAGCAAAAGTAGAATTTTTTTTTTTAATTTGTGAGATTTCACAAAATGGAATAAACTCTCGTTTCAAAGACGGATGCTCGCGAGAGGGAGCAAAAATATACATATATTTTCAAAGTTACGTGAGTTTCACATTAAAATATATATTTTTTGTAAAATCAATTGTAGGATCAGAATATCGCAACACCAACACCTCTGCGAAATTCATAAACGTTACGTAGCGAAGGCGTTGCAGACGAATAAAATAAGTGACGCAATGGATGACGACAACCAGAACATGAGAAAGGTGTGAAGACCTAGCAAGATCTAGGAGTGTCGCGAGATTATGCATTTGTACACTTGCGACACTTCGCAAATCGTTCCCCAAAATAAAGGACAGCTTAGCTGTCATCCATTATGTAATGCCCTGTATAAAGAGCCGAATAGGCCTATTGTGAGAGAGATCTTTTTTCGAGTGTTGAGCAAGTCATTAAGAGAGAGAAAGTTTATAGTGATTTTATTTTCTTTAGCTCTTTTCCATTTTATCTTGTAAACATTCAAGAAATTAATCAACAAAAATTATAATTGTTAATCTTCAATGGATTGATTGTGTGGATTCTTGTGAGGGGTGTAGTGTAGGATTTCCTGCAACTACATATTGGCGCTAGAAGGAGGGGAAGAGTGAAGATTGACATCGTGATTTGAAAGAATTTGGAGTAATAGGGAAGGAATTTCATATAATTTTCAACAACTTACTGAAATTGAGAAATGGCTAGAAGAAGATATACATCAGAACAACCAACAACTGTTAGAAGGAGTAGGAGACTTGCTGGAGAAGGGAGAAATGAAATGGGGGAATCCTCAAGAATGAACACAAGAAATAATGAAGAAAATTAAATTCAATCACCAATTCAACCAGTACCGAATAGAACCGTGGATTATGATAGAGTAAGCGTGCATACTTGGAGATTAGACTCTGTGGACGAAAGGGGAGAAGAACAGCAATTGATAAACAATGGACAAGAGGAGAGAGACCGAGAAGTGATTAGAGAAATAATTTATGGAAATGAAGAGGTCACAGCATTAGAGACATTGAGACAAACAATACATGAAGAAAGGCGATTAGAAGCAGAGGAACGTGCAAATTTGACAAGGCAAAATCATGAGTTGAGGATGGAAAATATGAGATTACAAAACAGAAGGTCGAGAAGCACTATAAGGTCAAGCTCAAGATCAGTTAGAGAGGAAAGAAGGAGAACTTTACCTATAGAAAATGCTAATGAAGAAAATCGAGAGGAAATGCAAAATCCAGGCGAAGAACGTTGCGAAAGAAGAGAAATAATGGAAGATCGTTATATCCCACGTCCCGAGACTCTTCAAAATGAGCAAAATGATGGAAATCAAGGAAATAGGCAGCGTCAAGGGTGGAATAATCCAGGTGATGAGGAAAATCAGGAAGAAGGAAGAAGAATATTGCATGGGAGAGAAACACAGAGGAAGCAAAAAGAAATTGAAGATGAAATTGAAAGACACTATGTTGAGCAAGCACGTCTAGCTTGCGAAAGAGAAAGATTGAGAACAGAAATGGAAGAACATGAGTTACAAGAGGCAATTCGCCAGAATAATCATGATAATAGAGTAAGAAGGAGAGAACAAAATCGCAGCAATGGTAACATCAATGAAGAGTATGAAAGAGTACAAAGGAGAATCGAAAGGCAGCAAAGAAGAGAAAATGATAGATATAACGGTGTGCGAATTCAAGAGAGGAATGAAAGAGAAGACCGCAGAGAAAGACAAGAAAAGAATGATGAACAAGAAAGTCAAAACAGACATGAACGCAGAAGAAGAGAGGCGGAGTTAAAAAGACCAATGGAGCCAAATTCTAGTGTAAATGAACAAATTCTGAGAGAATTGGCGGAAATGAGAGGAATGTTAAATAATAAAAGGGGAGGAGGTAAGAGACAATTGGATGAAGCCATAGAAGAAGCTGCGAAGACTCCATTCACACAAGAAGTACAATTAGGAGGAATACCCCCAAAGTGCAACTTACCTACATTAACCAACATTTTTGATGGAACAACTTGTGCGATAAAACATATCAAAGCTTATGTGAGATGTATGTTACAGTGGGAGAACCATGATGCTATATTGTGCAAATATTTTGCATCAAGTTTGACAGGAGAAGCTTTGAAATGGTTTGAAGGATTACCGAGGAATACAATAACATCTTTCAATCATTTGCAGGCTATATTTTTAGGGGCATACATAAGTAATAACTCCTTGCGACCTAGTATTGAAGATGTATTTGGGTTAAAACAAAGGGTTGGTGAAAGTTTGAAGCATCTAACAGTGAGATGGAAGACAATGTGCAGTGATATGGCTGGTCGTGTGGATGAGAGATATCTCATTCTATCATTCATTAACGCTATGTTCGCAACCAATCTGCTATATATTCAAATTTTTAGAATCAAGAATACAATCACAATGACTAAGTTGCGAGAACTTCAAGAGGAGTACATTGCTCTAGAGGAAAAGCAAAACGAGATGGAATCATACCCCGTTGCGAACACAAGTTCAAAAGCTGCAAATGCAAGCTTGTTACCTAAACTAATAAACACAGTGGCGAGCACCTCGCAGGGTCAACAAGAAATGTTAACGGATGATGGTCAGCGAAAGTTGGTAGCCATGAGGAGTCGTGATCAGGAGGAATTTGAGAGAGAGAGAAACTTATATAACCGTGGAGGAAATAACAAAATTCAAAGACTTGATCAGCCGCAAGAAACTTATGGAAGTCAGAGGTATAGTTATCATAGAGGACAGCGAAGTCACAGGGTAGTCTGGGAAGAAATCAAGATGCCACCATTGAATGCTAGTGTGGAAAAAATATGGGAAGATATAATCTTAATGGAAAATATACCTGCGCCATGGAACATGGGAAGTGAGCCACCTCCGAGTGACAAAAGTCATGAATTTTGTTCTTATCACCATTTTCATGGACACTCTACAAACGATTGTAGAAATGTAAAAAAGAATCATCCTCAGAATGATAGACTAAGGGAAACTAAATCAATTTCTAAAAAATCAACCTCAATCTCAACCATTACCACCACCGCCAGAAATTCACAGAGCAAACACAACAAAAGGAGGAGAAACGTTTGTGATAAAAGTTGGAGAGAAAGCCAAGAATTTGTCTTGCAACTCTATTGTACATTCGTACAGGACAATAGAAGATTTTCATGATAGTGTTATCAGTAGGTTTTTCGCAAGATATGCTGATAATAGAGAAATAATGAACATCGCGAAGACATCGCCACTAAAGGAATGGCAAAAGCAGATTATTTCTTTTACCGCGGAAGAAGTACCTGAGGGTGGAGAGATGCATGACAACCCATTAGTGGTAAGATTGGAGATTAACCCAAAACTTGTTGATGATGAAGATGATGAGGCAGAAAATTCATGGGCAATCAATAGAATCTTAATCGATATTGGAAGCTCTATAAATATCCTCTTTTATCATACTTACAAAACTATGGGAGGGAAGGACGAAGATCTAATACCTTCAACTTATATGATCTATGGTTTCAACGGTACTGCCAACAAGCCTAAAGGAGAAGCTCATATGCGAATACCGTTGAAAGGATTATCAACTGAAATTTTGTTCTGCATAGTCGATGTGGAATCTCCCTATAACGCATTGATTGGGCGACCTTGGTTACATGAGATTTTGGGTGTAGCATCGACTTATCACTAGTGCATCAAATTTCCTCATCCCACTGGTGTCGGAGTCATAAAGGAGATTGTGTTGAGGGACAAAAGTGCTATGAAGTTGATGTGGAATCTTGCGAGAAAAGAGCTGCTCAGAAGAAGAACTGGAAGCAAAACATCAAAAATGAACAAAGAAGGGAAAGACTAATGGTGGACGCAATAGAGGTGAGAGAAGAAAGTACGTTGCGAAACCAATGCTTGAAGGAAGTTGGAAATTGCGATGATTTCGCAAAAGGGAAGGCAGTATTAGGAAATTTGAATAATGAAGAAGCAGAGAGCAACATAAGTAAGAGGCGAAAGGAGTGAATGATTGATTCTAGACTTGCGAAGGTTGTAAAAAAAAATTAAAAAAAAATAACTTTTGAATGATAAAGACAGGCTGAAGATGCAAAGATTATGATAATCGAAAAAAGAATACGCGAAACTTTCGCAGAGATTTGAGTGACAAAGACTATAATTCTCGCAGAAATGATGACAAGAAACAATCCAAAAAACAATGACATATCAGAATGGGACGTACCTCCTATGGCGTACACCCTAGTTCGCGAATCAAAATTTCGTAAGAGGCAAATGTAAGACCCA
This sequence comes from Papaver armeniacum, assembly GCA_023531295.1. Classification (NCBI taxonomy): domain Eukaryota; kingdom Viridiplantae; phylum Streptophyta; class Magnoliopsida; order Ranunculales; family Papaveraceae; genus Papaver; species Papaver armeniacum. The sequence continues at coordinate 163,791 of JAJJWW010002325.1, read as the reverse complement.
AAGTACGTCATAAAAGGGGGTATCTGCTAACATGGCTCAGGGAAAAGGTTACACCTCCCCTGGAACCTGGGTCATGGAGATTTGGGGTCAATAAAGCCCATCCAGGAGAGATACCTTGGATTTCCAACTATATATATAAGGTTATACCCTGGTTGGACGACCGAGGGTCTCTTCTAAGGAGTCAGCGTATGATCAAGGCGCCGAGGTACACGGTTGAGCCAAGAGTGCCTGGGGCATTTGAAGTGTCTCGGCCTTTCTTGGCAAGTCTTGGCATATGTTGCACTCGGCCCGAAGAAAACTCCACTTAGGGTGCAGTCTCGTAACCATAAGCCCTATAGGTATAAGGGATAAGAGGCTGCGAAAACAACTGGTTGTTGTTAAGACCGGATGGGAGGAGCTAGTCTTGTATGGCCGATGTACGCCTCCTTGAAGGGGCAACCAGGGAGATGATAAGGGCGGCACCCTCCATTAGGGAGCTGATAAGTGTCTTAAGACGCAAATGTCATGAGGCTTTGTTTTCGCAAGAAAATTTAGGCTTGTCATATTTGTGCGATGATCCTAAAGAGGCAATAATACAAAAAACAAAGATAAGACGAGATCAATGGGTCAGTACATGAAAGTGTGAGGACGTCCTGCGATTTCGTCGCAAGACGGCAATGTCATGGGGCTTTATTCTCGCAAGAAAATTTAGGCCTGTCATATTGTCGCAATAAAATTATCCTGCAGAGGCAACAATACTAAGAAATGATAAGACAAAATCAATGGGTCTTTACATGAAAGTGTAAAGACGTCCTGCGATTTTGTCGCAATAACAAGAGATGGCACAGTAAGACCTTTAACTAGGAAGGAAAAATAAGACCATATGACAAAAGATTTATAAAAATTAACTATTATTTATGCAGGTAATTCATCGCAAAGAAGAAAGTAAGATACAATAAAGAAAACATAATATTTCTTACAAAAAAGTGCACTTCAAAAGGAAATAAAAAACATCATATGCAAGAAGTTATGAAGATCAAGAAACTAAAGGAAATGAAATTACAAAAGAAGTTAATTTCTCAACATTAATTCTTTCATCTTCAACAATTTTATCGGCTTCCCCGGCTTCCACTCTTTCGCCAGTTGTTGCATTCCCGCCAGAACCCTCTTCACCTGGATTATTATTGGCAGTTTCATTGTTTGATGGGATCACCTTTTCATTAGCGAGATCTTCGCCGCTTTCGTATTCATAGTCATTATCAGGAGAATTAGGGATTTAATCATCCTCAACTTCAAGAGGTTCGACAAATACAGGGTCAAGAGATTTGGACAATAAGACATCATTCAAAAGAACTTCAGCTTTGAGATGAAATTGGCGAAGAAGTGCCTTCTGCTGATTTCTACTCTGGATATCTTTGGAGTAACTGAGGTAATCAAATCTCCTGTCGGCCCAATCACGAGAACGAGCGAGAGTAGTGGCAAGAATCGCATTTTCTTTGCGAATCTTGGCATAGCTAGCCTCCAAAGTAGAAAGGGAGGAACGAAGATCTTTCTCAGATTCTGCAAAAATGAAGAACAACAGAGTTATACAAATAAAGAATTCGCAATAAAAGGATATCATAAGAAAACTAGACAAAGAAAAAACGGGTGAGGCAGTCAAATTTTATGACTACCTTCCTTTTGCGAGATAAGATGTTGGGTCAAAGCCAAGCAACTACTCTCCAAATGATCCATGCCACTATAAAAATTATCTCCAACCAGACCTTTTAATCGAGAATGCAAACTTTTTTTCGTTAGAAACAAGTAAGGTATTCTCCTTATCAAGGGAGGAGTAGGATTCTTTTAACTTGGAATATTGATCCTTGAGTTGGCTTGTTTTCACACTTAAAGTTATTCTACCCCCGAATAAGCTTATCCCTCTCAAGAAGACTTCTTTGTGTTTACTTCTCGTGAACAGAGAGATTGTTCTTGTTCATTACACATTTTTTGACAGACATCAAGCTGTTGCGAAGAAATCGCCACCTTATTTAACAAAACTCGCTTCTCTTGAGATAGAGTTCCATTCTCATCTGATAAGGTTTCCAACTCCAAATTAGATTTAGCCAAAGAATAAGAGAGATGAGATAATTCATTACTTAACGAGTCTTGCTTCTGAACTAAGTGAGCATTCTCTTTGGTAAGGTTATCTATTTGATCAACAGAGTACGAATGAAGATTATCTAGTTGGTTATATTGCCCCATCCAAACATCTCTATCCATTCGAGTTTCTTCAACGACAGATTCCAACTGATATATCTCCATTTTTCGCTTCTGGTTTAAAGCTTAAAATGCGAACAAGGTTATATTTTTTAAAAATAAAAAAATAAAAAAAATGGAGAGTGTAATACCTTTTAATTCTTCGTTCTTCTTGTGAAGATTATCGCGATCCAATGAAACGTTTTGAAGTTTCTGATTCTCAAGATGGAGAGTGTCACACTTCGCAGTCATATCTTGAAGATTATTCTTCAGCACTTGATTTGCTTGTTCTAAAGACATTTGCGACATCCTGTCAGAACTAAAGTATTTACTCAAAGACTCGCTAACACTAGACTTGATGGGATCAATGGAGGTCTTCTTGGCGTCATTCATGATATCTGATAAAACTTTGAAAGCTACATCCATTCCCTCCAGATTTTCTTTAGTAAGAGGAATAGACTCAGAAGAAGAGGTAATGACGACAGAAGAGGGGAGAGTTGAATCATCTTTGGTCATTGGAATGTCATGAGAAGAGGAAACCCGCTGAAGGTCAATGATTGGGGGTGAGTCAGAAGAATAAGAGAAGGGTTCATCTTGAGGGACTTCATTTATAGAAAATTCAGGTATAGGAGGAAAATCGGCAACGACATTTTCAGAGATAACCAAAGTAGAATTATCTTGCGAAGATATCGCAGAGGTGTGGGTTTATCCTGTGAAAATATCACAGAAGCTATTGGTTTATCTTGCGAAGATATCGCAGGAGGAGTTTTGAGCTTGAATACAGGAAAGGAAACAGAAGATTCAACATTTTTAGAAAGGCGAGGTTTCTTGGGGGATCTATCAATATTTTTGTCATCCTACGAATCACAAGTCAAATAAGAAACAGAGGCAACAATATTGTTATTAGAAGAATAAGTGTTTCTAAATACCTTGCTATTCGCAGGCTTCCTTTTAGTAACAGCGATTTTCGATTGCGAGCCCACGGGAACATTAGGGTTTATAACTATGAACTTGGTGTTAGATTTATTCTTACTGAAACAAAAACAGCACGGGAATCATTAGAGAAAGAATAACATTAGGATAAAACAATTTCGATAGAAGAGATCAATCACAAAAAGATCAATTTTGGCAAAATTAACAAACCTTGATGGCTCCATAGAAACAATGAGCGAAAAAGATGATGAGAACAAGAGAGAGAGACAATAGCAGGAAGACGATGAAGAATTGCAGAAAGAAAAATAGCAGTAAAAAGTTGCAGAAGATGAAGAAGATGAAATAAAATAAGGAAACATCCTCATGGAGAATTTCTCCTTAAATAGACAAGAAAAAAGTGACCGGTTAACATTAAATGTACCGGTAAAAAGGGGAGATTTTGACACGTGTAGGCAGTTACGCCTAATTCACGGAATCCTGGCGGTAGATTGATGGAAAGAAATGAACAGTTGCGGCAGCTTGAAAATAATAATTCTCATGACATTCTCTTCTTCGCAGAGAAGACATGAGAAGAGGCAAGATGTAGGATCAGAATATCGCAACACTAACACCTCTGCGAAATTCATAAACGTTACGTAGCGAGCGCGTCGCAGGGCGAATAAAATAAGTGACGCAATGGATGACGACATACGAACACGAGAAAGGTGTGAAGACCTAGCGAGATCTAGGAGTGTCGCGAGATTATGCATTTGTACACTTGCGACACTTCGCAAATCGTTCCCGAAAATAAAGGACAGCTTAGCTATCATCCATTATGTAATGCCCTATATAAAGAGCCGAATAGGCCTATTGTGAGAGAGATCTTTTTTCGAGTGTTGAGCAAGTTATTAAGAGAGAGAAAGTTTATAGTGATTGTATTTTCTTTAGCTCTTTTCCATTTTATCTTGTAAACATTCAAGAAATTAATCAACAAAAATTATAATTGTTCATCTTCAATGGATTGATTGTGTGGATTCTTGTGAGGGGTGTAGTGTAGGATTTCCTGCAACTACATCAATGTTTTGATTTTGAACAACTGCTGAAAGTAGACAATTATACAAGGTGAAATAATGTCTGTATGTGAGTTTTCACAATTGTAGAATGAACGTCTGTCCAAATTTTGAAAAAACCGTTCACACAGTAAAGATTTACGTGGGTTGTTCACGATTTTATGAAAAAATTTGCAAAATGATTTTAAACAATTGTTAAAAGCAAACAATAATGTTTTCGTGAATTTCGTGATTTTATAGTGTATGCACACCCGGTAGAAAATCAGTGAATGTTCACATGAAGGGTTATGTGAATTATTCATAATTTCGCGAAAATTCGGGTGTCAGACTTTTAAGTAATGGGTGTTGCACGTGTTTGCAGGTTTGATGGAGCGAGCAAGATTTTCGAAATTTTACGTTATTATCACTAAGTTCGTGAAACCGTAAATAGGCAAGAGTTGAGAGTTACCATTTTGTAGACGCTGATGTGAGCATCCTAATTATTTTTGTTGTGTTTTAATTCCACAGCTTTGATGAAATCTGCATCTACGCATGATATACTGAAGTAGGAATGTTGTATGGACGTCACAACAACTTTGCAAGAATGACTGGTTCCCATAATGATACTTCCAAAGATGATATCTCTACAGATGCAGCTTCAAGAAATGGTGCTTCTGGGACCTCTGAGTGGTGGTGAGAGATCCTTCATACTGAGTTGTACTCCTGATTACTTAGTATCAGTAATGCACGGGAAGTCTCTGATGGAGGAATATAACATCGATAAAGAAGCTCGACAAATGGGCCCTTGTTCGATTGATGTGGATTACTCAGAAATAGCAGTAAGTCTTCGGAGTGGAGAATCCAGAAATAAGGATCATAGAATGATATCGAACAATGTAAAGTCCCCGGCTGTCTCTTTGGTGAGTTGTTAGCTCTCCTTATATCATGACTTTTTCTTGTCCGTGTAATTAGGATCATGAAACCAATGTTTGTTACTTCATTTCAGAACTTTGCTCCATCGAGCCTTGACGATCTTCAATTCATTGCTGCTGAACAAACAATTTCTGAATCGAGCGTCAAAGAAGAATTCGATGTAAGTACCTCTTCCTATAATCGTTCATGACACTCCTTGAATGAAATACCACTAATTATTGTTGATGTATTCGGGAGGAGATTTCCATGGAACAAGGGAGTACTGATGATTCCTATTCGTCTTCGGAGGATGGTGAAGAAGAAAACCTCGGGTTTCGAAACCGAGTGACAACAATGATGTTTCCAATGGTGATGTTGGCAATTCCGGTCCTTTGAGCACTTTAGGGACTACTCCAGTAGGTAACCATTGTATATTTTCTTCATAGAAGTATGAAATTGCTGATTTGTTGATGAATGAATGAAGATTCTTATAAATAAGTGAAAGGCTTTACCGAAACACGTCACCAGAAAATTCAGAACTCAGCCTTTTAGCAAAAACGCCTTAAAATCTTCATCCGATGTCATATTTTCGCGATCTACCCATGTACCCTTATGCCCAGGAAATTTCCAAGTTTTAACGAAGAAGATTTTTGAGTTTTGAGCATGTTTAGGGGCCGAAATTAGCGAAACAGTAAACTTCCAGGAGACCTTCAGAAAATTTTCAGCTGGCATGTGGTCCAATGTTTTGGCCGCAACTCTTCGCTCGTTTCTCCAATTGGTGTGAATTTTGGATATGTTGTAGAGGACATCCATACAAAGATAATGGTATATGACCCATCTCTATATTCGTCACCAATTGCTCTCAGCTCACCTCTTTGTGCATGACAGTGAAAAGATTGTCTCAGACGAGCTTGTTGTAAAATGCCCCCGTTGCGTCTTCAGACCATTTGCTAGTGTCTTGAACGGTTGTTGAAGGATTTCAATGTCATTGATTCGTTCGGGATGAGGACCCCTTGATTGATTCATGAGCATGGTGCTTGCAGCCATCTTGTTTCTGTCGTAGAAATATCACTTCTGAAACCCTGGTCACGGGACCATGACTGAGGTTGCTCTCTAGAGGGAGTGGTGTAATGACCATGGTTTAATGTCTCGGTGGTAGCATTCCTTTTATGATGAATGATTAGCACATGAGAGTCTGATGCCATGATGAGTGCCAAATATTGCATATTTATACACCTTTTTATTGGCATTTAGCTCATCTTTTGCGCTTAGAAATCAGATATTATCCCAGATTCTGTGTTTTCTTTGTTTTCAAGAATAAATATGTGTATTAATTAATTTTGTGTTTTTAGGTAATAAATAAAGCTCGGAGAAACTGAGGAGCCAAGGAGCGAAGAATTAGAGTCGAGCGTCTATGGAGCAGAAAGCCAAAGCCCACGCGCGCAACAGTTGCAACCCAACAAGTAGCAACTCATCTACAAGACATGGGCTTGAGCTAGACCCATGACCCGCGACCCGGATCCGAGCCCGTCCATCCTGAGCCGTTCAGATCTTCCCCAGTTGCATCTAACGGTCGCTGCCTCCACTCGCATCGAAGTTCGCTGCTCCCATGCAACACCAGATCACTCCAAGTCTTCCTCAGCCGTCCAGATCTCTCCCAGCTGCATCCTACGCTCGCTACAGCCCTCCTCATCAAAGCTTGATGCCTCCGCTCCACAGCAAAACTCGCATACCCCTATACCCTATCGAGCAACCCATTCCTTTCTTCTTCTTTCTCCTTCTTCTCTTCTCTCTTTCAACAGCTCTGCAGAGAACCATCCCCCTTCACCGCCTTCACCCATACCGTTCACAGACCCATCATCACCTTCCTCCATCACCAACAACCCCATCGTAGCACCTTTTTCCGCCACACCTAAGTCGTGGTTATCTCTCACATAGCTTCTCATAACCCTAGAAGCTAAGTTAGAGATAAACAAGACTAGGGTTTTCTCTATCACCACAAGCAAGGCTACCAAAGACGAAGTGACAAGAGGAGAGCTCGATTCAGAGGCTATCAGAGTATGGGTTGCATTTAATTTGTGTTTTAAAGTAAATTAGGGTTTGATATTTTGAGTCGGTTGCATGTATAAATAGAGGTGAATTGTGTTGATAGAAGGTATGCCTGGGCTAGCTAGAGCACCAATTAGGATTAATTATAGTTTAATTGTGTTCTAATTTAGTTTGCTAGGGTTTCAATGAAACCCTAATTCAATATTGTGTTTAAACTCTGTTGAATGTTCTTGAGTGCTTAAATTTTATCGTATAACTTCAATTTTAACACCTCGGTGCTTTTCTCTCACAATGCATGCCAAGTATGCATTGTAGTTAGGTTATATCTGTGTTGAATGTGTTTCACTCTTACTTCAATTACTATTGCTAATTCTTTTGACTAGTTGTGCTTAATTAGACAACTAGTGCTCTAGGTTAGTGCCTTAGCTGAATATTGAAGTGTCACTAGGTGAAACTCCTTAGATAAAGTGGTAGAATTGACAAACTTCACTCATCTGGCATAGGAACAAGAACTTCAGCTTAGTTGAACACACAATAGGAGTTAGTGGTGGATTTGAAGACCCTAGCATCCCCATTGTCACTAGTTACATTTTATTTATCATTCCTTGTCACTACAACTTAGCCGTATCGGCACAAAACCCCCTGTTTGTCACAATATCATCTGAAACTTAGTGAAGAAAGCCTTTAGATCAATCAGAGCACCACAAGTCTCTGTGGTTCGACCCGTACTTGCCACGTCTCCGATAGACGCCGTGCACTTGCGGTTATTACATGTAGGCACATAAATATATACACATTTCAAGGCCTACCAAGTTTTTGGCGCCGTTGCCGGGGACTTGGCGTGTGCCCTGTGATCCATTGCTTGCTTTGCTGAACTCCAGTCTCCCTTGTACATATTTACTTTGAACTGTTCTTAGTATAACTCTTGATTAGTATAACGTAGTTTTAATTTTTGTAATCTGCATCCGTAACTTAGCTGTAACTTGTTATAGTTTAGCATCTTTACATCACCATTTACGTTTGCCCTGTGTTGCATCTGCTTTTGCACATTGTCACATCTGTTGCATATCAGTAGTGCTTCTCACTACAACTCAGTTGAAGCTCTATCACTAGTTCACAAGGAAACTCTGCAGCATTGCTTCCATTGTTACATTATGTTGCTTACCAGATTTGGCATTCTTATGCGCTTAATCCCAGAGAACTGAACTTTCCCTCTGAGCAACAGGTACCCATATCCTTTGCTGAGCAATCTCAAGGAGAAAGAGAAAAGAGAGCAGAACCTGAGTTCACGAAGCCCTGAGCAGCTTGCAATTCAGGTAAGTGGCTCCATGAGTGAATACATCTGAGTTGTATGAGCATGACCTGAGGTAACCATCTCCATGAGTTGTATGAGTTGTATATCTTTGTTTGCGCACCTGTGTGCATGTGTAAGATTCTGTTACCCTACTGAAGCCTGTGCAAAGTGAATGAATGCTTGCTGAGAGTTGGTTTCTTTGAGCATGTTAGAATGAATGCAATATCTAATTTCTGTGCTGTGCTGTTTCTGCACCGTGCTCTGCGGCAGTGTTGTTTTACTTTTGGGCCTGAGTCTGTCAACCCCGTTGAACCAAGTTGTCACCATCTATTGAGCTTAGCATCCCTGTCTTGACAAAACCATTGTCTTGACAAAACCATTGGTTGAATGAGTGTGTTATTGATTCAAAGTGGTGAGCCATCTGAAAACCCGAGCATGATGTAGAGTTCTAGCATTGCCTTTTTGCAAGGCACTTGCGACACTGCTTCAAAACCTAGTTCTTGACAAGCAAGTCATTAGGAGAGAGAAAGTTTAAGAGCCTTTAATTTCCAAGTGTTCAACTCCAGCCCTTTCAATGGATTAGTTAAACAAAGCTGTAAGGGGTGTAGTGTGGGATTTCGTGAGTTTGAGCTACAACAAGAACAACCATCTACCCCGAATCTTTGTGCTTAATAAGTGTACATACTTGGAGATGCAAAAGAGGAGCAGCCGGGTGCAATGGACAAGAGTACAACTCCAAACAATACATGAGGAGAGACTCCGCACATCTTGAGATGTGTTGAAAGCCGCACTCCAACAAGAAACACAAAATCCAAGCACTGGCGAGAGAAGAGGGGAAATGGAAGATCGTTATGTTCCTCGGCCTTCGAGATGAGCGTGTGAGACCTTGAGTGAGCTTTAATCACTACATTGCCAAACTCACTCGTCATTGCCACTTATGCGAAAAGAAAGAAACAAAGAAGAGGCGTCGAGCATCTAGAAGGAGAGAAGCGAGCTAAAAAGACAAGCCCTTAAGAGAACTGTGCACAACAACCCGAGCATAACTCACCTCGAGCCACCATATCAAGGCTTATATGAGATGTATGTTGCGGTGGGAGTGCATAGAGTTGATGTCAACTGAACTTGTTTGATCGCTAAAGCATGCTCATCCTCTCATTTGTGAATGCTCTCTTCGCGACTAACTTGTTACATTCAAATTTTTAGAATCAAAATACAATCACAATGCCCGATAATTTGTGTTTAACCTGAAACTAGCCTGTGAAAAATTGCATACCCTGAGTTCCAGCCCCTAAGCTGTTGAGTTGAGATTGTGCATGCTCTATCCTGTTAGCAAGTGTGTCAAAACCTGATGCTATGCTGGTATAGCAATTTGTGAATCTGTGCTGGCTGTAACCATCAGACCTGGTCCCTTTGCATGATCAGTTAGAGATCTTCTTGAGCATGCTATCAACCTCATTTGTGAAATCTTGTAAGCCTTGAAAACATGCTCATACCTCTGTGAATCTTTGAACCATAATTGCTTAATAAACTAGCTTCCCTACTAAGTATTGACTTCACTTAAGCTTTCAGTGGACTTGGCAACTTAATTAGTTGATATCAACTCAGGCAGTTGATACCACAGACTATGTTGTTGACAGACCCCTTGTGCATGCTTGACCTTGTATGAGACCTAGAATGAGCTATCTGCCTTGCATTGTTGGTACATAAACCTCTAAAAACTGAATCAGTTGACACACTGTGGCATGATAAGTCTGTTGTAAAGAGCCAAAAATTGTTCATCTGCCCTTGCTTTTGTGCATTTGTGCACCAATTTCAACAATCTGTATGTGGCCCTGAGATATTTGAATGATTGTTGAGTGTGAGTTTAGATCGACTTGTGCTGTTCTGTGACTTGCATGAGTTGTGTTGTGCATAGCTATCTGTGCACACAACCAATTGCTATCAGTGCGTGAGCCGAGCCCCACTTAGAGCTGTGCATTAGCTGCACTGTGCTCTACCAGTGCTGTGCACAGCCTGTGCATAAGCTGCTCAGGTTTTCTTGTGATGTCCTTGCTCTGGGCAACTCAATTTGTGCTTTAATCCTGCACAAAAACTTGGCCTATGCACACAATCCTCTCATAACCTGCACTGAGTATAGACCAGCCTAAACTGTGATGTGTAAACCAAACTGTCCACTGGGCTGAGAAGATGGTGCATAAGCCTGTGCACCTGGGCTGCAACCAAACTAAGCCCACAAAAACCAAAACTTCCCACCTCACTGGGCTCTGCTTCTGCACCAAACTAAAGCCCACATACTGGGCCATTCAATTGCTGGGCTGCACATGTTCATATAACCTGGGCCTTACACATACCCTGAATCCCAACAAAACCAAATCAGCCCACAATAAACCAAACTGTGCACTGGGATGCCTAACTAGAACCCAGTTCCACTAGCCTTCCCACAACAGGGCTGTGCATTTGCACAAGACCCGGGCTATAAACCAAGCTGCACATTCCCAACAAACCAAAGCCCAATAAACCAAATTCCCACATAAACCAAAGCCCATTTTCATGTTATATTTGTAAGAATGTTAATGTTTTTGTAATTTTCTATTGGGTTGATCCTCAACTCTTTAGATTGTTGGTGCATGGTGAATTTTCATTGTATATAATCCAGTAGGACTTGTTAAATTTTCTTTTCTTGAAACGGTTGAGTCTTCTTGTGCATATATTGTGCTAATCCGATATGATATGTTGGATTCTAGCCTTGACTAGTGAAGCTCTAACCGTGCTTCCGCCGACATCCGGTAATCTCTTCCCTTTTCTCTTATCAGCATAGTTCTCTCGGTATGTGACTGTTTAAAATTTTTCTATATGTCGACACATTTAGGACAATGTTTGATTTAGGTTTGGGGGTGCATTTGCATTTAGAGTTTTTAGTCTTTTATTTTATCTTTTTATAAAAAAAAAAAAAAAAAACTCTTTTTGTAAAAACCTCCAACTTTTAGAGATTTTAGAGTCACTAGCATGTTTCTAGCTATGTTTACATAGAGAATCTGACCGAAATAACAGAAGTTAGAAGTACCGGAGAACACAATCGGGTTTCTTAGTTGATTAGAGCGTTAAAGTTGGATTTAACCATGCCGGAGAGCAAATTAGGTGCTATTTAGATATTCGGTAGTAGAATTGTGATCACCCATAGTGGAGACTACCCATTTTACATCAAGTGAGGCACCAACCTTCAATTTTTTGCAACTTTCTAGGAAAGTCATTAGAGTGTGTGTCACCGTACGTCAATTCCGGTAGGAATGGTGAGCTACCCAACTTCGCACCAATTTCAGCACTACTTTTGATCTCTTGAGTGCTAGTTTTTGTCAATCATGAGGGTGACGTCTAAAGATGAAAACTCCTTCTAAATATCGATTTGCAGTTAGCATCACTCTCTCCCTCTCAATCAACAGACCCATAGAAACACATCATCGTCAGCAAACGGAGCATCATCAGAATATGGAAAGAAAAGTTGAGATAGTCCAAGGTTTATATGCAACAAAACAAAGAAAAGAAAATAGGATGAGAATTATTCAAGTTTGTGAAAAATTGAGTTTTATTGTAACTTAAAAAAAAAAAAAAAAAAAAAAAAAAAATGTCTAAGTTTTTGTGAAGTTCAGAAGTTCGTCATCAACATTTGAAGACCGAAGATTGAAGACGTTTCTATGGTTTCTTATGAGAGAGTGATATTAATTGCCGATCGGGTGAAAAGGTAAGTGAGTACTCCCACCCCTTGCTAATGGTTGATTTCCCTCCTTAGAGATCATCAGAAAAAGATTCTTTTTGTCCACACTTTTGTGGAGTCTCCAGATTTTATTTCGGAAGGTTATCCTTCTTACCTACAACGTGTGCAGATTTCTCTCTTTATTCCCGCCTGCACACATGAGAGACTAAAAAGCGATCTTTTTGAGTGCAATTATCATAAAACCCTAATGGTGAGGCGAAGTCGAGGCTTATGATCACAATCGAATCCGAATTCTTTCATATGGTATGGTTACTTCTCGCTCAAGACTTAAGGATGAGAATGCGTTCTTTGGTAGTTCTAACTTCATTACTAGCATGCGAAACTCTATGTCCTCATAGCTTCTTGGATGCTTGAGACTCTTTTACACTCTGAAGTTGGAGAAGGTTTTGTGGGTACACCTCTGGTAAACCCTCACGAGACTATAACTCGTCCACTAGGGACACCTAGGGGTTTAAAGGCTTAGTGCATACGCTAAATGCATTCGAGAGACCTGCGACAGGGGTATAGTTAGGATTTCCTAATTTCTGTTTCACTTGAGGACAAGTAAAATTCAGGTTTGGGGGTATTTGATGAGTGCCAAATATTGCATATTTATACACCTTTTTATTGGCATTTAGCTCATCTTTTGCGCTTAGAAATCAGATATTATCCCAGATTCTGTGTTTTCTTTGTTTTCAAGAATAAATATTTGTATTAATTAATTTTGTGTTTTTAGGTAATAAATAAAGCTCGGAGAAACTGAGGAGCCAAGGAGCGAAGAATTGGAGTCGAGCATCTATGGAGCAGAAAGCCAAAGCCCACGCGCGCAACAGTTGCAACCCAACAAGTAGCAACTCATCTACAAGACATGGGCTTGAGCTAGACCCATGACCCGCGACCCGGATCCGAGCCCGTCCATCCTGAGCCGTTCAGATCTTCCCCAGTTGCATCTAACGGTCGCTGCCTCCACTCGCATTGAAGTTCGCTGCTCCCGTGCAACATCAGATCACTCCAAGTCTTCCTCAGCCGTCCAGATCTCTCTCAGCTGCATCCTACGCTCGCTACAGCCCTCCTCATCAAAGCTTGATGCCTCCGCTCCACAGGAAAACTCGCATACCCCTATACCCTATCGAGCAACCCATTCCTTTCTTCTTCTTTCTCTTTCTTCTCTTCTCTCTTTCAACAGCTCTGCAGAGAACCATCCCCCTTCACCGCCTTCACCCATACCGTTCACAGACCCATCATCACCTTCCTCCATCACCAACAACCCCATCGCAGCACCTTTTTCCGCCACACCTAAGTCGTGGTTATCTCTCACATAGCTTCTCATAACCCTAGAAGCTAAGTTAGAGATAAACAAGACTAGGTTTTCTCTATCACCACAAGCAAGGCTACCAAAGACGAAGTGACAAGAGGAGAGCTCGATTCAGAGGCTATCAGAGTATGGGTTGCATTTAATTTGTGTTTTAAAGTAAATTAGGGTTTGATATTTTGAGTCGGTTGCATGTATAAATAGAGGTGAATTGTGTTGATAGAAGGTATGCCTGGGCTAGCCAGAGCACCAATTAGGATTAATTATAGTTTAATTGTGTTCTAATTTAGTTTGCTAGGGTTTCAATGAAACCCTAATTCAATATTGTGTTTAAACTCTGTTGAATGTTCTTGAGTGCTTAAATTTTATCAGATAACTTCAATTTTAACACCTCAGTGCTTTTCTCTCACAATGCATGCCAAGTATGCATTGTAGTTAGGTTATATCTGTGTTGAATGTGTTTCAGCTCTTACTTCAATTACTATTGCTAATTCTTTTGACTAGTTGTGCTTAATTAGACAACTAGTGCTCTAGGTTAGTGCCTTAGCTGAATATTGAAGTGTCACTAGGTGAAACTCCTTAGATAAAGTGGTAGAATTGACAAACTTCACTCATCTGGCATAGGAACAAGAACTTCAGCTTAGTTGAACACACAATAGGAGTTAGTGGTGGATTTGAAGACCCTAGCATCCCCATTGTCACTAGTTACATTTTATTTATCATTCCTTGTCACTACAACTTAGCCGTATCGGCACAAAACCCCCTGTTTGTCACAATATCATCTGAAACTTAGTGAAGAAAGCCTTTAGATCAATCAGAGCACCACAAGTCTCTGTGGTTCGACCCGTACTTGCCACGTCTCCGATAGACGCCGTGCACTTGCGGTTATAACAAGTAGGCTTAAAATCTAAACACATTATCCGGCCTACCATGCCACGGGTCTTGGACTGTGAAACTGATCGTCATTTTCAGTGGACCGTCAGTCCCCAGTATTTTGTTAAATCTCTCATTTCTGTTTTCTCTCCTTCTGGCAAGACTTGGATAGAGGACCCAGATAGAAAAATTGATGTAAAGACCTAGGTGGTCGAAGTTGGAGATACCTTGATGAAGTACTTAGTGGAAACACCCGGTGGACACTGATCGACTGTGGAAGTTATGAATCCCGTCTAAGAATTGCTGCTTGCATGTTGTACGCTCTGGAAGCTATAGGAACCTCATACGACGTCGGAATTCGATGCTTGACCCAAAATTTTGAATCTAAGAGACTAAGTTATCACATGAGAGAAGAATGACTCAATTTGGAGTTGTAGAGGTCAGCCAACGAAGCGTGCACATTTGTAATTTGTAATCCCGTACAAACTTTTCATATTTCATAGACCTGATGGTAAAGGCCGTATCTTTTAGCTCGTATGTCCGATTGATGTGACCTTTTGGTATGTTGTAGCAGAGACATAGACGAACATCTTTTGTTGAGGAGGTGCATCCTTTCGGGAGAGTAATTCTTTGTGTAGAAGCAGGATACAAAGGTTGATGACGATGAACAGATGATGCTTTGTCTTTTCCTCGATCCTCCATGAAGCGTTCTAGGTGGCCTCACGAGTGATGAAGCCTGCAGGTTCCTTTGTTGGTGGATTATCTGCAGCTTTGTGCACCTCATCATCATCTACTACATGGATCGGAGTGACTTCAGGATCAGCATCCGGAGATGTTTCTTTGACTTTTCCTTTCTTCTGAGCTTTCTCTGACATCTTGTCAGTGAGAGTTTTGAGATAATTGCACAGCTCTTTCCATGTGTTAGCCATGTCAATCTGATTCTTGGCAAGAGTTTCTTGTACCTTCATGAGATCTCTTATGGTAGGTGGGTTTTCTCTAATTTGTTCAAGAGACCGGACAAAGAGAGGATTGTCTCCAATGTTGGTTTGCGGAGGAGTGGTATCACCATCATCGATGTTGGAAGCAGGAGTAGTTTCTGGAGTACCACCATTGTTGCTAATGCTAGCATTGTTTGTGTTAGGATTGGTGACTGAACCTGACCTAAGATCAACCATTTTGTGAGAGTTTGATATTACAACCGAGAGATTAATCTCCCACTGTGGTCGCCAATCTGTGGATGGGGAAAAACGGTTCGCTGGTTTTGTAGGAAAATGAAGAGTAGAGCGTGTGGTCGAGACTCCTCAACCGAGAAAACTGCTGAACCTCACACAGATGCACCGCTGCAAAGGGGGTGCTTAGATTCGAGAGATCAATCTGTAGGACTCCCGGCCTAAACCAAGACAATGTCCGTTCCAGAGTCAATTCGGTCGCAAAGAGGGAGATGGGTTGATTTGTAGGAGGGAAGCTGAGAATTGTGTGGGATCAGTGATGATCAAGGATTGTGGGTGTGTTGAAGGTTTCTGCAATATTGTTGAACTACTGAAGTTGAGTTCGAATAAGTTCTGATAGATTGATGAATACTTGAGAGTAGTTACTCGAGAAATTCTGTGTGGACGATTGCTGATAGCTAGTGATCATTCGTTGTCCTCAATGATGGGTTCAGAGACTTATTATCTTATCAGAGTTGTGAACACCTTGATCCCTGTAAGTGTGACGGTTTCATGAGTGGAAGAGTGGAAAAGTGTAAGATCGTGGTAAAGTCAGTTCCATGTCGTGTGGAGACTTGACGGATCGTGCACCCACTACTTTGCTAACTCCTTCAACCGTTTACACAACTTACGCACATTTCTCATCTTGGATGAAATCCACGTGCTGTAGGCCGCCAGACCAAAACCCTAGTTGTTATCCTCCAATTTGACGTGATTGATGTCTCACGAATCGTGGAGTCTGCATGACAGACGTGTATTTAGTTTGTCAGTTGTTGACTGATTATACAATGAGTCTAGGTTTTGTTGAATCGAGCATGTTTGACAAATGCTCACGATTCATGAATGTTAATGTTGCTCGTCTGAGAAAATATTGTAAATTCGACGAGTTGTTGAATATTGATGAGTTACTGAATATATGTGGATTATTCGAGCAACTGAGCAAGTATTGCTCGATTCGACGAAATATCGATAAATTATCAATATTGATAGTTGGATCAATATTCGAGCAACTGAGCAAGTATTGCTCAATTCGACGAATTACTGAATATGGCGAGCAACTGAGCAAGTATTTCTCAGTTCGAAAAAATACTGAATGTTGACAATTTTGACGAGCAATTGAGCAAGTATTGCTCAATTCGACAAAATAATGAATGTTGATGATTTGACGCACAATTGAGCAAGTATCGCTCAATTCGGAAAATTACTGAATGTTGATAATTTGTCGTGCAATTGAGCAAGTATTGCTCAATTCAACAAATTACTGATAAATTACCAAATATTGATAGCTAGATCAATATTTGATCAACTGAGCAAGTATTGCTCGATTCGACGAAATATTTATTGGTGACGTGACCCAATAAAATATTAAAATATTGGTAAGCTACCAAATATTATATGATTAATTCAGATGTTGGTTGCTGAATCCACCATAAATTCATTAGTGTTTGAATCGTGCTCAGAGTGATGATTCGTGGAGCATTTATTCAAAACCTTAATTTCAGATCATAGTTGATGAATCACTGAAAATAGGTCATGAGTGATAGAGGGACCGACCACATGGGATGATGGGCATCCATGTGGTGCCCGGTGCTCGAGTGAGCATGCACCAGGGTTCTCAGTTTGAGGATTGGTGAAAGAATGATGATTAAATGTTGGTTTCATCATTTTCTGAAATAATGCTGGGTTCAACATTAGGTGATAAAACCTAGAGATGAGAGATGGGGACCGACCAAGAGAGCATGGGACCGGCTCTTGGTGGTCATGGGAATAGTTGTTGGCCGTTTGAGCAATCCCCAGGTTGGTTGGAAATAGTTTGGGCCCAATACGAGCAATTGAGCAAATTAGGCCAGAATTATGAAAACGTGTGGGATCGGCTTTGTGCAAGCCCTAAGGATGACTCTGGTCGGTCATGAAGGCATGCACGTGTTTCCATGGTGCCCGTGTCTCCGTACTGAGAGTTTCAGTATTTTCTGATGTGCGTTCGAGCAATGTTGTGAATTTTCAGAAGAGTTTCATCTTGACTGAAATTCTTGATTTTTGTTGGAATGAGCATGTATGCTCAATTAATCAATATTTTGTAAATATTAAAATAAGTGTATTTTAACATTTAAAATTGCCGTGAGTGGCTAGCCGGTCGTGTGACCTGTTGGCTTTTGGTTTTTCATGATTTGAGCAAAATTTGAGAAAATATGAAGAAATCATGAATTTTTCTCAAACCCAGGAGATTCATGAATTGAGGGAAATAATTATAAAAGAATAGGGATTGTAAGGTGTGGGACCGGCCATGGATAGGGCATGGCCGGCCGCCTAGGTTGCCCGGTCCCGCACACCTTTCCCTATTTTATATTATTTTTCATAAATCCTTGAAGTTATGGAGAATCCATGAGTTTTTGTTGAAACGGAGGAGTTTCATGAGTTTAGGGAATAATAATTATAAAAAGCTAGGGAATGTGAGGTGTGGGACCGGCCACGGCTCGGGCATGGCCGGCCGGCTATAATTCCCGGTCCCGTACACCTTTTCTTATTTTATAATATTATTATTTTTCATGAATCCGTGAAGTTATGGGGAATTCATGTATTTTGCAAAAACAAGGAAAGTTGCTAAAATCAAGGAGTTTTTCATGAGTTCATGAAAATAACAAAATAGGGCAAAATAATGAAAGAAGCATGGGACCGGCCACGTCTAGGGCATGGCCGACCGGCCGGTGGGCCCGGCCCCTGGGCGCTCCTTATTATTTTATTAATATTTGTTGTTTTCTCCTGTTTTGCGTAGGATTCCTCATCTATTCATATTTTTTGGATGCTCGTTCGTGCATCCGGGTGCTCAGTCGTGCATCATTGTCGAGTACGCTTACACCATTTTTGTGGGGATTACTCAGTGATAATCCAGATGCCCGGTTGTTGAGTATTTATTGCTAATCCATGAAATTCAGTGTAGAATAATTCATGAAATTGAACAATAAAAATGAGTAGTTATTTATTATCAATTCATAAGATCAGCTGTGGATTTGACCATGAATTCGGCATAATAAAACAGGCATTACCATTCCATGGGATCGTGGATTCGACCATAAAATCGGAGTAATAAAATTATCTATTACCATTCCATGAGATTTGTGAAATCGGAGTAATGAGATAATACAGTCGTTTATTGCCATTCCATGGGATCAGGCCGTGGATTCGACCATGGAATCGGAGCAATTGTTATTGCCATTCCATGGGATCAGGCCGTGGATTCGACCATGGAATAGGAGCAATTGTTATTGCCATTCCATGGGATCAGGCCGTGGATTCGACCATGGAATATGAGCAATTGTTATTGCCATTCCATGGGATCAGGCCGTGGATTCGACCATGGAATAGGATCAATAATAGATCATTCTGGAAATTCAGTGGTGAATGTCACGGAAGAATTAATCTATGTGCATAGTCAGGAGACGGCTAATATCCCGAAGGCGTTCACAAATCTTACAAGAACGCCCGAGTCTATACACGGTCGCCCTACATAGTCAGGATCAGTGAGTGTCACTGTCCTGAAGGCGCTGTTGCTCTCAATCTTACGGAGAACCGCCCAATCATTCTTCTATGTAAAGGGGGGTCGCTCTCATGTAGTCAGGGAACAATGAGTATCACCGACGTCCTGAAGGCGTTAAGTCCTCTCAGCAAACAATTATGTAGGAGGACCGCCCAATTCTATTATTCTACATAGAGGGCACAATGAAATGCCAGGGATCGAACGCTCAGCTAGTGGAGGCTTTTCGAACGACGTGTTCATCATGGATTCGTAAAATATGAATCGTCACATGCCTGAAGCCGTATCAGAAACATGCAGTATCATGATTTTATGGTTTTGACCTTTGTTGAAAATCCACCATCAACAGGGCTTCCATTTATTAGTGTCTAGGAGCGGTGTGGAGTCTAACAAGGTATTGACTTCACAAATAACACTATACTCATTAAAATCATACCAAACATGATCTAAGCAAACCTCTAATGGATCTTCCAAGTGGATCTTGCAAAAGCTTTGCGAGTGCATACTTACTTTCTTTTCTTCCGTTACTGGTTTCAATTGAAGCACTTCAAACTAAGTTACCTAAAAAAAAATCAAACAAATTGCGTAAAAAGGAACTAAAGAAAATCTAAAAGAAAAAGAAAAATAAATTGTATACAAAAAGGAAAAAAAATAAAAATAACTATGTACAAGAAAAATTGATATCAACAAGCGAGTATTTTGCAGCCACTCCTCGGCAGCGGCGCCAAAAACTTGATAGGCTGGGAAACGTACAATAATATACTGCAAGTGCACAATATCTAACTAGTAGAAAATGGCAAGTACATGTCGTTCCCACGAGGAGTGTGAAAATACTACTACTAACTAATATCAATAATATTTAATCGAATAATTCTAACAATAAACAAAATGGGAATGGGAATAAGTTATTGGGGGTTTTTGGTTTCCACCAATTAAATCATGTGAACTCTACTAATTTTTATTTATTAATCGAGACAAATATTGAAATTAATCTCATATCTCGGAAGACAGTATGTTAAATTCCAAAATAATGTTTCACCATTGTAATTTCCTTCCCTTCAAGGGTAGTGATTCTAAAGCGTTACTTATCAATCCTCAAGCATATCAAAGAACTTAACCAAAGCACGCCATATCAATTGAAAAGAATAAATAATCAAGAAAATTACATGAACAATTAAACACCAAGATATATTAAGTAAAAATACTAATCAATCAAATCATTATTAAAAATATCATCGTAGAGAGTACACAATTGAATTGGTTTCTGCCTAAACCCTAACATGGATCTAGCTAGCCATGGATTTTTCAAAATCCATATACAAATTTAAATCAAAACGACAAGCTAATTAAAGAAATGGAAATTAACACAAATTGCAAACCCAATTTCCTTTTCACGGCCGTGTAGCCGCCTCCAAGCCCCCCCCCATTCTGTCTATGTATGCTGATGTATATATAGGTGCTACGGAAATTTTAAAATGAGACCTGGAAAACATCATTATCTACCAAGGCCCAACCCACTTATATTTCCGCACTTAACCACAACACCAGATTCTATTCAAATGATTTCCAAAGTCCTGACATTGCCTAACTCAATCTTCTTCCCAGACTATTCCGTGGGAGCTTGGTTGAATTTCATCTTCTACCATGACCGACACAAGTACAAGAATACCAAACCCATTTAGCCAGCGGATGTATCTCAACTTTTCTGTAGCGAAGCTATCAAATCAAATCGAATGAAAAACTCAACCTTTCTTCACTGTTAACTGCCCATTCCAAATCTCAGTGCAGAACACATCTCCTTACTCCGGTTACAACACCTAAACATATCTCCACCTCCTTTACTCTTCCATGATTTCTGATTAAACCCAACTTATGCAATTATTTAGCCAACAATACCCATAACTATTCAATTTCCTTGTTCATAGCCATGACCATTTACACGAGCTTATAGTCCATCTAAAACATCTGGGTAAACCATGGCAGTAAACTCTTCTTCTTGCTGTTGAGATTTGAAATAATAACTTTCATCTATATAATTCTTCCAGCATCACCATTCTACTCATCTAGCCACCACCATCGACTGCAATCAGGCAGTACCAGCCAACAGAGAATCAACCAAGCCAACACACTGACCATTTCGAAGAGCAACCAAATCAATAATCACAACACCAGTTTAGACTACCCCATTCAAACACGTACAACACTACCAGGACCGCTAGCTCTTCTTCATCTCATCCAAAGCACCTACCAAGACTTTATCTACCTGATTTGAAATAATAACTTCAACTCCATCTATATAATTCTTCCAGCATCACCATTCTACTCATCTAGCCACCACCATCGACTGCAATCAGGCAGTACCAGC
The DNA here is from genome assembly GCA_023531295.1 of Papaver armeniacum. Taxonomy (NCBI): domain Eukaryota; kingdom Viridiplantae; phylum Streptophyta; class Magnoliopsida; order Ranunculales; family Papaveraceae; genus Papaver; species Papaver armeniacum. The sequence goes on along the minus strand of JAJJWW010002325.1, from coordinate 142,320 downwards.
CAACAGAGAATCAACCAAGCCAACACACTGACCATTTCGAAGAGCAACCAAATCAATAATCACAACACCAGTTTAGACTACCCCATTCAAACACGTACAACACTACCAGGACCGCTAGCTCTTCTTCATCTCATCCAAAGCACCTACTAAGACTTTATCTACCTGATTTTCAAATGCAACTGCCAGCGATCATGGCTTCTCACTGCCACCTAAATTGCCCATATATGTTGTTGTCAATCACTGTAATTATCTACATTCCTTTCCCATCAGTTCTCTAATCTTGAAGTCATAATTCGACCCCCAAATCGCACACATCAAATCAACCAAACTCAAAAAGTCATGAAAGCGTGGCTGACTGCGATCTCGTAAATATCTCCATGCACCTTCAGCAACTTTGAGGCACAATTTTCAGGCCATATAAACATGGCCACGGCCACAGCTACCACCAGTAATCCATTGTTGTCCCATGTTGCCTTCTAAAGCCTTCATCCACTAGTTCATTGACGTGCTTGTGTAAAGTAAGGCAATTCTTTCTTTTCTATTTCAATCTCCCTGGCCATGGATTAGATACGATGGTGTGCCAGCATGGATTGTAGAATTGGACGCCAACTGATTTCTTCGGTACCTTGGTGCTTTTTGCTGCAAATGTCATTTTAGCTCTTATTTAAGCCGTGTATTCTCCGTATGATCAGAACTGCTTGTAACTCCTTCAAAAGCTTTAAAATAATATTATTAGGCGACTAACGATTACTAGCTAGTATAAATATGGGTGTAAAAATGTCGCACTTACGTGCTTATTAAATACCCGCACACTTGCATTTTGCTAGTCCTCGAGCAAAAATAGAAAATATATTCGCTTCACAACGAATAAATAAGAGATATCCGCTCAACAACTGGATATGGATAGATGTTTACTAAACAGTGAGACAAGACCCACTAAATAGTGGTAGATGTCTGCTGAATAGCGAGATAGACCCACTAATTAAACAATGGTAGAGAGATGTCTGCTGAACAGTGAGACAGATCCACTAAACAGTGGTAAAGAGATGTCATCTAAACAGCGAGACATTTTTTTTATTTTTTTTATAAGACCCGCTCAACAACTAATCAATGCAAAATATAATTCTTTTTTTTAAGACCCGCTCAACAACTAATCAATGCAAAATATAATTCTTTTTTTTTAAGACCCGCTCAGCAGCTGATCCAATTATGCAATTTTTTTTTTTTTTTTTTTAAAAATCTCTACGAAAGTGAATGCCTACAAAAATCTATATGCTTAAATAAACCACTCCCCACACTTAAACATTACATTGTCCTCAATGTAATTGAATCATCCAACATATAAATTAAGGTGGAAAGTCCTAAAATGCGATATGCAACAAGAAAACAAATAAAAGATAGAGAAAAGGGAACAAACTAATCTGATAGGTTGACACCAATGAAGCAAAAGGTTTTGTTTTCCTGCTTCAAGTAGCACGTAATCTCAAACATAGTGAGGTTGGTACCCTAAAGTAAGTTGCCAATCATGTATATAGAGTCTGAAAAGTTGGGGATCAACCTAACTAATCCGATCAGCTGCAATAATGAACCTGCAAACACTATAAACCTCCAAAAGGATGCGTAAGTTCATTCCCAATAGAAAACTGTAAGTGATATTCAAGTAATGCATGGACAGGATAAGTAAATCAGTCCCATAAGCAATAAGTTCCGATTGTTTGACGGTTTCTATTAGTGGAGCACATTCTAAATCAGGTTCTAAATAGGCTGAAATAACTTTCGCGACTGATATTGATTCAAATTCAACAAAATGAGACGTACGAACAGATGTTGGCTCAAATTCATCCGCGGAACAAGAACTCAAAAGAGCAATAATATCATGACGAGACCCATTCTCATCCACAACAGTTTCATTATTAATATTATCAAGATGAAAACAATCATAACTTGATATGTCAGACAATAACTTAAGGGTCAAAGTCGGAGCTTTCTCGACTGATGGAACTAGTCGAGGCTCGGGTAAAACTAGAGGTTCTAGCTTGGGCTTCCATTTATTAGTGTCTAGCAGCGGTGTGGAGCTAACAAGGCACTGACTTCACAAATAACACTATCATCATTAAAATCATACCAAAAATGAGCTAAGCAAACCTCTAATGGATCTTCCAAGTGGCTCTTGCAAAATCTTTGCGAGTGCATACTTGCTTTGTTTTCACCCGCTACTGGTTTTAATTACAACACTTCAAACTAAGGTACCTAAAAAAATCAAACAAAATGCGTAAAAAGGAACTAAAGAAAATATAAAAGAAAAAACATAAATAAACTATATACAAAAAGGTAAAAAATAAAAATAAAAATAACTATGTACAAGAAAAATTGATATCAACAAGAGAGTATTTTGCAACCACTCCTCGGCAGCGGCGCCAAAAACTTGATAGGTTGGGAAATGTACAATAATATACTGCAAGTGCACAATATCTAACTAGTAGACAATGGAAAGTACAGGTCGTTCCCACGAGGAGTGTGAAAATACTACTACTAACTAATATCAAGAATAATTAATCAAGAATAATTAATCGAATAATTCTAACAATAAACAAAATGGGAATGGGTTATTAGGGTTTTTGGTTTCCACCAATTAAATCATGTGAACTTTACTAATTTTTATGTATTACTCGAGATAAATTTTGAAATTAATCTCATGTCTTGGAAGATAGTATGTTAAATTCCAAAATATGATTTCACCGTTGTAATTTCCTTCGCTTCAAGGGTAGTGATTCTAAAGCATTACTTATCAATCCTAATACATATCACGTCAAAGAAGTTAACCAACGCACGCCATATCAATTAAAAAGCATAAATAATCAAGAAAATCACATGAGCAATCAAACACCAAGCTACATGAATTAAAAATACTAATCAATCAAATCATTATTAAAAATATCATCGTAAAGAGTACACAATTCAATTAGTTTCTACCTAAACCCTAACGTGGATCTAGCTAGACATGGCTTTCTCAAAAACCATAAACAAATTTAAATTAAAACGACAAGCTAATCAAAGAAACGAAAACACAAATTGCAAACCCTATTTCCTGTTCACGGCTGTGTAGCCGCATCCAAAATGGCTCCCCCCTCATTCTGTCTCTGTATGCTGATGTATATATAGGTGCTACGGAAAATCAAAAATAAGACCTGGAAAACATCACCTATCTGCCAAGGCCCGACCCACTTCTATTGCCGCACTTAACCACAAGACTGGATTATATTCAAACCATTGCCAAAGTGCGGCCACTGCCTAACTCCATCTTCTTCCCAGACTATTCCATAAGAGCTTGGTTGACAGTCGTCTTCTATTATGACCAACACCAGTACGAGAATACCAAACCCATTTATCCAACATATATATCTCAACTTGTTAGAGCATTGCTCGGTTGAACTCACCAAGCGTTGGTATGTCAAGTTTGGTTGTCATATTTTAGTGTGTCAAAACTCATCTAAAGTCGCTTGATTATATACTAGAGTCAACTTTGTTTAGGTTATAATAGAAAGTCTAGGAATGTTGAGACATACAAGTATTACTCCGAAGACCTGAAGAATGTGAAGAAGAAGCGAACTACAACGACGACATCATCCTTCCTCTCGAGGTTAGTAATATTGACTTGAACTGTTTCATTCCTAACGTATCTTTCAAGTCGTGATATATTGAAAACTTAACTGCGAAGCTGTATATACTGTACATATTGTACAATACTCTAGTGATGTGACATGGTTACATTTGTATGATCATAGTATTAGGGAATTAAACTACGAAGTATAATGCTTATCTTTTGAACTTCGTAGATATGACATCGACATAATCTTGTATATACTGTTATGATTATGTGAATGGGTTATGGTGAAGATTTCACACCAGGATCGGTCACACCAGTTACCAGAAGATCCCGTGCCGAAATAAATTATTAATCTTTTAAGTAAGGTTGTTAGTTTTATATACATTAATTACCAGAAATTAATGTATAGCTCTAGAAAATAAAAGTTAGTAAATGTGCATTTACTAATTGAAGATTTTGTATTGAGAGATTTCAGAAATATTGGATAAGCATTTATTGGAATTAGGAAAACCGAATCTTGCTATTCATTGCATATCTTGAGAATATTTTCGGTTTTGGAAATTCCTTGGTGTCCAAACATCCTTGGTCTATAAATACCTAAGTTTGGATTTCTGGCAAACTATCCTAAGAGCCAGGCAAACTTTATTATTTGTTGTTTATGGTGGAGCCGTCTAATCGGAGAGGAAAGTATCCTAATTAGGTGAAATCTCTTATAACCACTTGTTTAAAGACTTTTGTGGGGTCAAGAAGCTCTACGGGTACCGTTGGTGGGAAACTAAATTTTTGCAGTGTTATTAGTTTTCATTTGATTTGATTGAATAATGATTGTTGAAACTTTGATTGCACCTAGTTTGTTTATTCTTGAGAATCTTCTCTTCTAATATAAGATTCACTCAAACTAGATCGAAGTATCGACGGTATCTTTAGAACTGTTTGTAGATCTAAAGACATCTTGTGAGAATCCATTGTTAACAGACTCCGTTCTGTGTGTGATTGATCACAAGAGATTCAAGTGGTGTTATGCAGGTGTTTATTGAAGATTAAATAAGATTTGAAGACGAAGAAGATTTCTTATTGTTTTCTCATATCTTTGTGTGCACAAAACTTGATCGGCTGGGATCCAACTAGAACCAGATTTATTCGATTGATTAGTTGTGTGAGATCGGCATCACTTTATAGTTTCTTGTTGGAATCTATATTGATTGATTGCAAATCTAAACTTGACTACTTCGGTAGTTATTGGATAGATTGATCTAACCAGGCAAAGGAGTTTATTAGATTAAACGGAAGAGCCTTTGCGTATGACTTGAGATATCTTTTATCTGGAAAGAATCGAAAGAGTTGTTACCAAACAGATTTGTTGTTCCTTTACTGTTTGGAATACGATCCAAAGGAATTGTTCTAGTGCGTGCACTCATCGAAGTCGGAGGCGCAGGGATACTGAGGAAACTAAGTTAACTAGGGGTAGTTGCTTGGTATCAACTATACGAAGTTGGTGTAGATTTTGTATAGCGGCTTAATTCTGAGAGTATTCAATTCTGGACTTGGTCCAGGGATTTTCTGCATTTGCAGTTTCCTCGTTAACAAAATCTTGTTGTGTCTTTTACTTTGCTATTTCCACAATTATAATTTTTTTATCATAATTAAAAGTAAAATACACATAAACGTTAACTCCGCATTACTTGATAGTGATCCTATAGAGTTTGGTTAAGTCTGAACCTATTATCAAGTAATCACACTTTGGTAGTCGTATTGTTTCGATCTCGTATACATAGACAATCACACAAAGTGTGAATACCGATTTGTTGTATCTTTACACACTATCTAGAAGTACTCTAGTTGGTAAATTAAAGATCTTTGACCTTGAATACCAATCCAAGAATGAATTGGGTATTACCCTTAAAGCTATGACTAAGACTAGTCCTTCAACAGAAAATTCTTGTGAGACACAAACTGTGAATTGTTGTGACGATATTACACGACAATTTAGAAGGTTCTTAAGATAAAAAAAAAAGATCTAATAAAGATGCATCTTCTCCTTCTCTAAAATCACGTAAATGTGAAATGCACATTTACTAACTTTTATTTTCTAGAGCTACACATTAATTGTTGATAATTAATGTATACAAAAGTAACAACCTTAATTAAAAGATTCTTAATTTATTTCGGCACAGGATGTCCTTGAGTACTAAGGAATATCTTTGAACAATAAATGATAAGAGCTAATGCTCGTGTTCAAAGTATGTTGACATCTTTTCACTGTAAATCCTTATTTCATATTCACATGGATTTACATTCTTGGAATCGGCCATACCACACTTCCAAACAAGTTTAGAATTAGTTTCCCTGTATTCCATGACTACTATGTGATTGATCAAATACCAAATCACATACATGGGTTCAATCGGTTCTACCAATCACTAGGATCGGTCATACCTAACTATGGAAATACTCGTGATTTGTCACACCAGTCACTAGGATCGGTTACACCAGTTACAATGATCGGTTCCATCTATACATGGTATTTCTTGTGATCGGTCACTCCAGTCACTAGGATGGGTTACACCAGTTACCAGGACCGGTTACCAATTACAAGGATCGATTACACAACACTCTGTGATCGGTCACACCAATTACTAGGATCGGTCACACCAATTACAAATATCGATCATACCATCACATGGTGATTACTTAGGATCGGTTACACCAATTAATAAAAACCAGTCATACCAAATCATAAGTCAGGCATTGTGATTATTTATACCAAGATACATAACACAAATTAAGATCGGTTCTACCATATCACACATATTGGTCATCCAAAGATTTGCAATGAATAGCCGTACCAATAAGCCTAATGATTTCCCTTTCGATTCATAAACAAGTTCATGAATGTACTTCCTTTAAACAAATGTAAAACATTGTTTCCTAGGATGAAATCTTCACCATAACCCATTCACATAATCATAACAATATATACACGATTATGTTGATGTCATATCTACGAAGTTCAAAAGATAAGCGTCCGTAGTGTAATTCCCTAATACTATGATCATACAATTATGACCATGTCACATCATTAAAGTATTATACAATATGTACAATATATACAGCTTCGCAGTTATGTTTTCAATATAGCACGACTTGAAAGATATGTTAGGAATGAAACAATTCAAGTCAATATTACTAACCTCAAGTGGAAGGATGATGTCGTCGTTGTAGTTTGCTACTTCTTCATATTCTTCAGGTCTTCGGAGTAATTCTTGTATGTCTCAACATTCCTAGACTTTCTAGTCTAACCTAAACGAAGTTGACTCTAGTATTTAATCAAGCGACTCTAGATGAGTTTTGATACTAAAATATGACCACCAAACTTGACATACCAACGCTTGGTGAGTTCAACCGAGCATCTGCTCTAACAATCGATTCAACAATAGAACTAAGGCAATTGTTTCCTTGATAACATATTGGCACTAAATTACTTTTGTAGTTTCGGATTTAATATTGGTTATCTAAAGTGGTATATGAAACCTTCGTGCTTAACTCTTATAGGTTGTACAAGTCTCATAGATTTGTAAGATCCTTTCGGTTTGTCCTTTATTTCCTCGAACCTTTGTCATTTTTGTGACAAAAGGGGGAGAAATATATGGATTAAACAAGTGATTTTTAATCACTAGGAAAGGACAATTGTGCTTAAACGTTATATCTAACGAAAAAGTAATGCATAGACTAAGGGGGAGAAACATATCATCATGCTGTGTAGTATTTCAGACTACATAAGGGAAATAACAAAGATGTTTGGATTGAGTATATACCTAGCTTGCCTTTAGGGGGAGTAAAAGCTTTTGTTATTCAAATGTCAACATCGGCATTTATTTATTGAATATATGCAGGTTATTGTGATGTTGAAACTTGGAATCAAGCGTATGAAGAATGAGTTATTTTGTGATTCAAATAGCTCCATATGTAATAAGAGTTTTGTCACTAAAATTGACAAGGGGGAGATTGTTAGAGCATAGCTCGGTTGAACCCACCAAGCGTTGGTACGTCAAGTTTGGTTGTCATATTTTAGTATCAAAACTCATCTAGAGTCGCTTTATTAAATACTATAGAGTTAACTTCGTTTAGGTTATACTGGAAAGTCTAGGAATGTTGAGACGTACAAGTATTACTCCGAAGACCTGAAGAATGAGAAGAAGTAACGACTACGACGGCGACATCATCCTTCTACTTGAGGTTAGTAATATTGACTTGATCTTGTTTCCAATCCTAACGTATCTTTCAAACCGTGCTATATTGAAAACTAACAATAAAATCGTTACCTTAATCTCCGCAGCCACTACTCCCCAGAAATATATGTCATTAAGCACCAGTTCAAATAAGTACTCTCCCCCTTGTGTTGTCATTCTCTCGCAAGAACAAAAGTAACCTTTACCAAAGAAAGGTTGAATCGGTTTCAACTAATGCGTGCCAGTAACAGAAGTTCAAACCCGAAACACATATGTTATGCTAAACATAAATTGATTATCAACATATTGTGACTTTTCACATATGAGTTTCAATCGGAACACCTTATTATCCTTTGATAAAGCCTATCAACATGGGCTAGAACTTAATCCCGCTAAATCAAAAAGCCACACAAACCTAAGGGTATCACAATATAAGATCGAATATTAAGGTCAATAAAAACCGAAATCAAACATCTCATAAATCTGAAAGTACATAGCATAAAATATAGACATTCATACACAGGCAATGCAATCGGAACTATCAAATAATGAAATAAATATTATAAAATAATAATTTTATTCAGTCATAATAAATATTGATAGATTTATTCAAATAGAACTTATACAAAATATTAAAGTAAATCAACATATTGATATATATTTTTATGGATCAAGTATCTCAGCATATGACTTAATCCTTAGTGGTGCTCTGATTGTTCACTGAGGTTTTTCACTGTTTAAGCTCTTGAAGCATGTCTCGAGAGATTTGTCAGCAACCACTTCTTCTTTTTCAAGTTTTTCAACTTGTTCCTTCATGTCTGCAAGGTCAACTTTTGTCTCTTCAATTCTTTCCTTCAGCCAATCTTGATTTCGAACCATTGTTATGAGATTGGTTCTTAGTTCTTCAAAACCGTTGATAAAGTTTACCATACTGTCAGTAGGTATCCACTTGATTTCTTTCGAATCTTGAAAGTTGAAATCCAAAAAACATGACTCATGTTGTGATCTAGTAGACTATCAGATTCGTAATCAGACATGATTTTTGCTATGATCTTCTCTTCCTTTATGTATATGTATAACCCCGATATTTGGCAGTGGTTGGCCGAATGAAATATAAGTAATGGTTTGTCCTTTCCTAACACCGAGGCCTTTTCAGTACAATTGGCTCCAGAGTTGGCAGAAAACTCTGTAGTTAAGCGTGCTCGGGCGGGAGCAATCCAGGGATGGGTGACCTCCTGGGAAGTTGCTGCTGGATTACCGCAGTGATGCCCGTTGAAAACACCACACCGTAGGATGTCCGCAGTGGCTAAGTGGGGACATTATTGGTGGAGGGTTGGGTCATTACAAATGGTATCAGAGCCGACGACGGGTCACCTTCCGAGGGTGAGAAGGTACGCTAAACGGGGTTGGTCCAGATGCTTATCTCATGATGGGAAGGGAACGTCGAAGATCTGGGCTTGGATATATTCCGGAGCCGAGGACGGCTCCAATTTAAGGTAGTGGTATTGTAATACCCCGATATTTGGCAGTGGTTGGCCGAATGGAATATGTAATGGTTTGTGCTTTCTTAACACCAAGGCCTTTTCAGCACAATTGGCTCCAGAGTTGGCAGAAAACTCTGTAGTTAAGCGTGCTCGAGCGGAAGCAATCCAGGGATGGGTGACCTCCTGGGAAGTTGTTGCTAGATTACCGTAGCAATGCCCGTTGAAAACTCCACAGTGTCCCGCAGTGGCTAAGTGGGGACAGTATCGGTGGAGGGTTGGGTCATTACAGTATTGATTACCAAACAGTTCTTAACCTTAAGAGCTCCCTCCTTATTAACCTTTGTAATACTGCGAGTTATTGGAGGCATGCTCAGAGTTATTGGAGGCATGCTCAAGGATTTAAATAAGAATTAATCAGGGTTTCTCAATACAAGCAAGATAGAATTTTTTAAGAAGAAACAACTTTCGGACCGGAATACCCAGAGACTTTCGTAAATATACAAAGAATATATTTTGTTTCCTTTGTCCGAAATTCTCATTTTGGAAGATTTATTAAAATTCGAAAATTTTTAAATAAACCCTAATTATGGAAGATCAATGATAAACATGAACAAAATTGTTTTTAGACAAAATGGATTCGCAGTTATCCAAAAATTGTCATAGAATTTTTCAGATAAAAACACAATACATGTGCTCTCGTTTTATGTGTTTCCTCATCCCAAAAATTAAGAGCACGAATCTGGATGAGGGTGCACAAACTCCATACAACTAAGTTGTACCGGAGTAAGCCTTGTCATGCTTACAACGAGTATCAGAACTATTTTTCATGTTCCTTTTTGGAGATTTCTGCCCAAAGTATTTTCTCCCAGAAATCTGATCTTTTCTCGTGATGCCAGTTTGATCATGTGGAGAAAATGAACTGATATGAGAATCTTCAGAGATAGACAAATCCCTTTTATTTCTGTTAATGGGATTTTCATATGATCTTCTCATTCTAAGAATTTCCTTTAAATTCATATCAGTTTGATCATGAGAAATAATTGAAGGATTTTTCCGATCCTTTTCTGATTGCTTTTCTTAGCATAAATTATCTGCTTTTCTTTCTTCTGGAAATGTTCAGTAGGTAAACTACCTTCATGTGAACAAAAACTGATTCTACATGAGTGAGGTGGAACCTTTTTCCAGAAGTGATTATTGACTCTTTCATCACCTTTTGAGTTGATTTTATCAGTTTGGGGTATACTCTGTCTTTCTACTGAGGAATCATCTTTCAGTTTTTTAAGACAAGATACTTCTTTTAACACTTTTACAATAATATTTTGTAGAAGCACAAGTTTCTTGTCAAGTGACTGAAAGCTAAATTCCTTATGATCTTTTTCGCGGAACCGATTCAAAGTTTCCCTTGAATTAGATTTCCTTTGATCATTAGTAGATGCCGAAAGAGGTTTTTCAGTCTCTTGTGAATTGATGTTAGGTAGACTACTTTCATCATCCTGACCTGTTTCAGATGTGATCAAACAAGTCTTGTTATCACGATCTGTAAAAGTCGAGGATGGACTTTTGGTTTCTTCATTTGAAGAAATTATAACAGAATCATTAGTCAGAGTCTTTGACTGAACCCCTTGTTCTTGAGTTTTATCAAGAGATTTTACTTTGATAGTGAGATCTATATTCTCTTTGTCTAGAATATTTAGTTGTATTTCCTTTTATTCGATCTCTTATCTAAGGAGATTAGATTTTGCCTTTAATAATATTATTCTAGTAGACAGAGATCTAATAGGCTTTAGGAGTTTTACCAACTCTTTTTCAGCGTCTTCTTTGACATCAGAGTTGGACTCAGATGTACTATTAATCTTCTTAACTCCTGGATCATAAGTTAGAGATCTGGTATAATTATCAACTTTTGAGTATTCAAGATCTTGCAATACGTTAACCAAATCATTCATTGATTCAAATCTTATAGGTTGGATCGCACCAAACACATATTGTTAGATCTTTCGTGTTTGCTTGCTCTGATACCAATTAAAAAGACGAGGGTACCCAAATACACCATAATCTTTTATTTATCAACCTATAAGACCTTTACCGAATATGATCGTCTATGGACTAAGTCGAGATAATACAACAGATTCGGTTCACACTTCGTGAGATCGTCTATGGATACGAGACCGAGACAATATAACAACAAGATCACTTGTGTGATTAACTATGGATACAAGATCGAGACGATACGACAACAAAGTGTGCACTTGATAATAGGCTCGGAAATTATCGAAACTCTATAAGATCAATATCAAGTGTTACGGAATTAACGTACGTGTGTAATTTACTTAATTATAACAACAATTATAATGCGAAAACAAAGTAAATGACACAGCAAGATTTTGTTAACGAAGAAACCGCAAATGCAGAAAAACCCGGGACCTTGTCCAGTTTTGGATACTCTCATAATTAAGACGCTATACGAAATCTAATACCAACTTCGTATAGTTGAGACCGGACAGACTACCCCTAGCTACTTAGTTCCCTTAGTATCCATGCGCCTTCGACTTCTAGAGTCACGCACGTGAATAGCAAGTCCTTTGGATCGTATTCCAAATAGCAAAGAAAGAATCTGTTTGGTAACCACTCTAATCAATATTGCTAGAAGATATTAATGAGTCATTGACAAAGGCTCTTATGTTTAATCTAATAAAATTCTTTTATTGGTTAGATCAATTTATCTTTTGATTATCGAAATAATCAAACTATATATTTGTAATCAATCAATATAGATCTCAAAGAGAAACTATAAAGCGATGCCGATCTCACCCAACTAATCAATCAAGTCTATCAAAGATAAACAGATTCTAGTTGGATCCCAGCCGATCAAGGTTTGTGCACTAAATCCACAAGATACGAAAACTAATAAGAATTCTTCTTCGCCTTCAAATGTTCTATTGCCTTCAATAACATGCACAACAACACTGGAATCCTCTTGTGATCAATCATGCACAGAACGAAGTCTGTTAACAACGGATTATCACAAGATGTCTTTTGATCCGAAGATGGTTATAAAGATCCCGTCAACACTTTGATCTAGTTTGAGTGAATCTTATATCAGAAGAGAAGATTCTCAAGAATAAACAGACTAAGTGCAATCAAAGTTTCAACAACTGTTAGTCAATCAAATCAATAATCAAAAAATAATAACACTGTAATTATTTAGTTTTCCATCAACGATACTCGTCGAGCTTCTTGATCCCACATAAGTCTTTAAACGAGCGGTCATAAGAGATTTCGCCTAAGTAGGGTACTTTCCTCTCCAGATAGACGGATCCACCAGAAATAACAAATAATGAAGTTTTTCTGGCTCTTAAGATAGTTTGCAAGAAATGAAAACTCAAATATTTATAGACCAAGGTTGTTTGGACAACAACGAAGTCCATTAGTTAGGACTTTTAATATTTCCGCCCCTTATTTTGTCTATCGTAATATAAGTGTCCCCCAATAGGGTATTTCCCCTTTGGTTTTCCGATTTCCAATTAATGATAACCAATATTTCTGAAAACTCTCATGGAAAAACTTCTATTATTAGTCTAGCACATTAACTAATAATATTTTCCAGAGAATATTCTTTAATTGCTGGTAATTAAAACATATATGTTGAAAATCATAATTAAATGCTTTTCAATATTTCAGACCAAGATCACCTTGTGCATCAATGAATATCTTTGAACAATAAATGATAAGAGTTACGTACATGTTAAAATATGTCGACATCTGGAAGCTTCTCATCTTGAAAAACCCATAACCACAATTCACACACACCTGGAAGAAATATGTGAACCATGGACATTGTTTTTTTACATGGAACCGATTAAACCATCACTCCAACATATGTTGTGACCGGTTATAACATGATTCCCAATATAGGTTGTAATCGGTTACACCCTGCTCCAAAGTAGCTTGTGACCGGTTACACCTTGCTTCCCGAAGTATCTTGTGACCGGTTATACCTTGGTTCCCAAAGTAACATGTGACCGTTTACAACTTGCATTCCAATATAGCTTGTGATCGGTTACACATTGAATCCCAAAGTTACTTATGACTGATTCCAACTAGTTATATGTCATAGGCCATGACCGGTTATCCCTCAAGTCTCAACAAGGTTAAGATAGGTTCTACCGTAGTCATCTTCCATTGGTCATCCAAAATATATTCAATGAATAACAAGACCAATCATGATTTCCCATTTGATTATGAAAACAAGTTCATACATCTACTTCCTTAACTAATGTAAAGATACATAGTTTTATAGGATGAAACCACACCTATATAATGCACACATAATCAAATAACTATATAAAATGGATTACGTCGATGTCGTATTTACGAAGTTACAAAAAATAAGCGTTTATACTTCGTAATATGTTTCCTTCATAATTTGACTATTATGACCAAGTCTCAACACTAGAGTATTATATACAATATATACAGCTTCGCATGTTATGTTTTCACTATAGCACGACTTGAAAGATACGTTAGGAATGGAAACAAAATCAAGTCAATATTATTAACCTCAAGTGGAAAGATGATGTCGTCATTGTAGTCGTTACTTCTTCTCATTCTTCAGGTCTTTGGAGTAATACTTGTATGTCTCAACATTCCTAGACTTTCTAGTCTAAACGAAGTTGACTCTAGTATTTAATCAAGCGACTCTAGATGAATTTTGATACTAAAATATGACAATTAAACTTGACATACCAACGCTTGGTGGGTTCAACTGAGCTATGCTCTAACATTTTGTATTTTCGATCATGATAACCAATAACTGCCAAAAAAAAAGTTTTCTCGTGTCCAAATTTTTCTTTTAGTCGTCGTGGTTGGAAAATATAACTACCATACCCATAGTCGTCAGTTTTTTTCATTCTCAACCATGACGACCATTTGCAATGCATTTATATCTGTTTAAAAATGGTCACTCGGCATACCCAGCTGACCAATAACTATCATCCTGTAGTTTTCAGTTTTTTTGCATTCTCGACCATGACGACCGATTGTAATGCATTTGCACTGTTAAAAAATGGTTAGTCGGCATAGTTGTAATAAATAAACCATGATGACTTTTGAAAGTCATCAATACCGAACTGCGGACTAGTTGTTCTCGGCATGCTATTCCTCAGTCGAGCATGACGACTTTCCATGAATTGAATTCTCAAATACATAATTCCTTTTATGGTTTCAAGAATTAAACCAACAAAACTATGTGTGATTCCATTTTTAGAAGTGTTTGACTAGATTAATTCGTTTATTCGTAACAAACTTCTCAAAACCAAAAAAAAAATCCAAGAAATATCTTCCGAAAAATTCATAAGTTAAATCTTACAAAAACGATAATCTAGAAATTTACTTATATAACTAATTAAATAGATTAATGCTAACAAAGCAATGTGCAGTTTTTCCATTAATAAAGATATATGGCTAAGGGGCCCTGGGCCCTGGATTTTACTTCCAGATAACCCTTTTTTTAGTACGTAGCCCCCAATTAATTCTGGTATGCCCCAATCAAGCAAGTTAAATATATTGTTATAAAAAGGAATTTTCAATATTTTAAATTAAGATAATAACTTAGTAATAACTACAATTACGATAAGATTATGGTAGGAAAAAAAGAATAATCTCATGAGACAAGCAATATGAAAAGAATAATCACAAAAGATCAAGTATATCATCAAAATAAAATTTAACTAAATAAACTAGTAATTGATAAATGATAAATATGAAGTAGTAAAGTAAGAGAAAAACGTTAATAAAGTACTTCAAAATACTAGTTTTTCTGGTTAAAACAATAAAAATGAATCCTTGTTGATGGTGGATTTTCACTTAAGGCTAAAATTGTAAAGGGCCAAAATTATGCGCTAACATCTTGCAAAAGATAAAGCCATTAATAAGTGATGAATACTTCTTCACTTTACTAATTCACCTAGAATGGAGCATGTGGCAATAATCCCAGCATTCTGTGAATTAAATACACAAAATTCATCCAGGTTGGAGCATGTAGAAACAATCCCATATACCCTGTGAATTTACCAGCCTCGTATTTCCTGTACTCATTACCGGTGCGGCATGACGACTGAGTGTTGTTCTCAGCAGAGCAACACGAATCTCCAAGCATTAATAATGAAGCATGTACGAAATACCCATACAAGCTACAACTCTCGGTGTGTTATACGAACCCGATTGAGCATATTTGAACCTGAACTGACCATATCAGTCTCAGAAACGATCACGACCATCCAACTTCACCAGCATGATTGGATGGCTTAGATTGAATCCATGACCCCAAGCAGGTATTGGAATATTCACTACCGACCCAATGCGGGCCCCGCATGGTCGGTCTCCCCAAAATGGTGGGATAGCTTGCCAAACCGTCCAAACCAGAGCAGTATGGACGAAAAACCCTAGATTAGGGTTTGCGGCACATTACATGTATCGCAAAACAGTCTCAACCATCCATCTTCGCAGGCATAGATGGAGGGTGTAGATGTAGATTCAAAGAGCCCAGAGCATGTCAACACAAACATCATGGGCCCACCTACATACCTGACTGATCGGTCAGGACCAACTATGGTTGGTCGTCTTGATTCGTGCGCCCCAAACTGGGTATGACACACGGCCAGCAAAACCTAATTAGGGTTTGTGTCGCGATCACGAGCATCCATTTTTTCCTGCACGAATGAAGGGTCCAGGAATAGACTAAGCAGGTCCGGTAAATATCAACACGATCACTGGGCCCACCTATCTCCACACCCGATCGGCCAAGGCCAAACTTGGCTGTACACCTCGATTCGCACGCCCAAACTAGGCGTGGTCACACTTCCCAACCACAAACTGATCTCGACCGCTCAAGTTTACCGGACAAATTGAGTGGCCTAGATCACGTTTCTATGGGACGATGAAGTACAGGTATATACACCATCCCACCGAATGCACGCCGGGCTGATCGGCCAAGACCGACCAAGCTTGGTCGTCTTGGAACGCGCGCCCAAAATTGGCATGATGCGCGGCTTTTGCGGCACCAGATTTCTGTTGCAAATTGATCTCGACCACTCAACTTCGCCGGACAAATTGAGTGGCCCAGATCATACTTTCACGAGACAATGAGATATGGGCGCCTACACCGTCATGTCGTCTACACACATGCACGATCGGTCCTGTCAAAATTGTATCCCAAGCCTGGATTCGACCAAGCTGAAGAGTGATGCTTGCACACCTCTTCAAAAACCCTAATTCCATCAACGGTCACAGATGAGTGTCTCAAAGATCATCTCGTCCGTCCAACTTCACCGACTTGGTTATTGATGGTTATTTTCAATGATGTTGTAGTAAGAAAAGGTTGTCGTTCACTCTGACTTGTTGAGAATTTGTTTTAAAACTAAATAATAAATAATGAAAATAAAGAGGATATGTACACAAAATATTGTCATAGAATGAAGAGATGTGCTGGGAGTCAGGATTCGGCCAAACTCATAACAAAAGGTTTAAATATTAATTCTTTTAACAATTATCGCTCAACAAATAAAAACATGGACTCTTATTTTTGCCAAGATAGATTCTCAAAAGATTGGTTGTAAATCCTAAGCATGATGTATCAAAACATTTAAGCTAAGCATACCTCATCAAATTAAATGACAACCAATTAAATCAAATCATATTTCGATTAATATTAATGCAAAAGTCTTAAAAAGAATTAAATAATTTTACCCATGTATGAAATTCATCTTCCTCCGTCGTCCCAGTGATGGGTTCTAGCTCCGCATGGTGAAAACACACTCAAAGGAATTTTTCATTGCTCAAAAAGGTATTTGCAAGAGGAAAGAGTATAAATCAGCGTGTTTGTAACAGATATAACTGTTACCGAACCCACTGTTACAAAGAAACACTAACAGATTGTTGCGAACTCTAAATAATTGTTACAGAAATTGTTACAAAGTTATTGGATTTGAATGTATAGGCAACAGTTTCTGCGACTGTCTAAATGTGTTGTTTAGTGTTCTTCCTCTTCTTCCTCGCCTGAAAGTGCAGAACTCGTCTGCAACTTCTTTTATGGACCAGCACTTCACCCCTAACTCTCTCCCCCCGTCCTGTGAGTCCTTACACCCTTTATATAGTCACAACACCCAAATATCTTCGTAATAAACTCCATATCATCTTCATTGATTACTCGTATTATCTACTTCATAGTCACGGGAATAATTTCCTTTTTTAAACTCCTTCACGCCTCTGCTTGCGTTGATTTCTTCCAAGCACGTTGATTACTCGACTCTGGTGAGGTTAAACACGCATCAGCTACTCGCCAGCTTCCCAAAATAACACCATTTATTAAAACAGAGTATCTCCGGTTTATTTTCTTCCCTGTTCTATCTCGTGAACAACTTTCTACGCAACTTCCGTTGTTCAAACTATATTATGAAGTCATGCAAATAGTATATTCTCCACAATCCTCAACATATATCCCATTTATAACACCAGAAAAGATAAACTCGAGATATTCTCACAAGAATACTTCCCTGTTTTATCCAAGCTACGTGACGCAACCCTTCTCTTTTGAATTAATGCCCATTACCAAGCCTGTTTTACCCAAACAGGTTGGTCCGAATCCAAACAGTTGAGAAAACTCCAGCCAAATCCATAAACCTGACCCAGAAATTTTACGCAGCTGAAACCATTTTCCCGCCTTTTTCTACTTTGAACGTGAAGAAGATGGTGTCCTCCTAATGAAACTGGGGGTGCGAATAGCAGGTGCCCAACTGAGGTGCCCCTTATCCAAAGTGAGGGTGCTTTTAGTACTTTTCTCCGGGGGTCCAAATAGCACTTTTCGAGCCGAATTTTCCAAAAAATGTTTATTCCCCAAAAATACCTATACACACATAAAACACTATAATAAGTACAAAATCGAGTGCCAACAATATATAGTATTGAGATCAAATTAGACACAAAAATGTGTCTATCAAATACCCCCAAACTTATTATTTGCTAGTCCTCGAGCAAATTTATTCTAGAAAAGAAAAAAAATCATTTGAACCCCTAGGTGGCCCTAGTGGCGGAGTATTGTCTCCGGAGGGTTTACCAGAGGTGTACCCACAAAACCTTTACTCCAGACCCTAGCTATCTACGCAGAACCTTGGAAGGCACTAAAGAATCTCCTTGGTTGGCCTACAATCATTGACTATAGGAGGAAGTACCCTGATGTGAAATTCCAATTGCTGTACACGAGTTTGCACTCAAGCATACTAAAATTCATATAAAGTGACAGAGCTCTACTCAGATAGTTTCTGGACATCATAAACCGGAGTCAACCAATCACATGGATAGATTAAGAAGATGGATGTAGAGAAAAACGTGGATGATGTTGACTAAGGTGAACCTATCCTAATGGACTGAGATACTGGTCTGGACTAATATCAACAGACTGGCATATACAAGGGAACCAGTGGTCGATAATCCTAACTCTAGGTCAACTCAGCTGGCATATACAAGGGTACCAGTGGTCGACTTTATTGTATTTATTCCGGTTGGTCTAGTGGTCTGTTTTTTTTTTTGGGTATCTCAGTCACTCTATTTCACCCTAGCAATGGTAAAAAGAAAAAGAAGTGATCAGGATTCTTTCGATGTTTCCATCACGAGGATATGGCGAAACTACCATGTTTTCTTTTCTAACACCTGAGCTTTGTGCTTTTATGAATAGACTCTTCTAGATGTTTCCATCTAATTAGATTGGTTCCTCAACTCCTACAACCAAAATGTTTCCATCCACTTAGATTGGTTAGTGCCGACCTTAATAAACATAAATTTCTAGGATCTGGAGTTTATTTATTGCAACCAAAAGCTAACAAAAAGTTTCTTCCCCACCCCCAAACTTAAATCTAACATTGTCCTCAATGTTCTAAAAATTAAATTAAAAGCATGAACAAGGAGAAACTGTTACCACTTGAAGAAAAGAGTTAAGGAAAAATATTACCGTATTGTAAGAGCATGGGTTACCTCCCAAGAAGTGCTAAGTTTAAAGTCTTCAGCCAGACTTTGGAAAGGATTAGTCAACTGGAAGAATCATATAGCAATAGCCGGAATAACTGCGGGTCATCTGGATCAAAAAGTGCTAACCACAAGAAGAGGAGACTGCAACAGACCAGGAAGATATCCAACACACCCTTATCTATTTTTTTGTTTAAGACAACTACATCTAGTTGTGGTTCGGGTTCAGGCTCTATAAAAGGGTCTAGATAAAAAGTTTTCATCGGTTGGATTTCCTCAAAGGAAGGATCCTGAAGATCGGGTTCTAGAGTCTGGAAATACTCAACTAAGAACTTAGAAGCACATAAAAATAACTTGAATAACTGGGGATCCTCTAAGTCAATCAGATTTGACTCACACGGTTGACCACAGTGGTGGTCATTCTTAAGCAAATGTGTCGACCCTAATATCCTAAAGCAATTAGGTTTAGTCTCAAAACTTAATAATTGACACATCTGAAACTTGTACGTTCCCACAATTGGAAGGAAGGTTTTTGGTGGGAAAGCAAAGTCAATCGTGGTATCATAGCCTGGGTTAACCACATCAACCAGAGGATGGGTTTCTAACAACTGAACTTCTTTATGGACACAACTAGGTTCAGGAAAAAGTGTATGAAGATAATCTTGTAAAATGGTTGAGGCACGGATGTCCAGTCCTAAGTGAGGGGACTTTCGAGAGTTAAAGGTAAGGCACTAGGAGAGTGATAATCACCCCCAAACTTAGAGTTTTCGGTGTCTCTAGATAGACTAGTCACAATTTCCCTAATTTCTAGAACATCGGAATCCCGAAAATGGTCAATTGATTCTTCTAAGTTATTATCGGGTAATGCATCCTTACTCATCTCTACGAGTTTATCGTCTTCTAAGACTAGTGTTTCTAAATCACTAGACTCTAAAACAATATTCTCGGGTTAAACTCTTTCCTCTAAACCATCATCACAATCATTTAAAGGATTATCAGCGAAAGTTTCTAGTAAAGGCTCGTTAACTAAGGTGTTAATCATAGTTACTTCCTCCGATTCACTTATAGGCACATCAAATAATGGATTATCCAACATATTGCAGGCTAAAGGATCATGAACTACATCGTCTAAAACGGTGGCATCTCAAGTCAAATCCTCGTCCTTTCGAATAGGTGAATAATCATTAAAATTATTGGGATTTGAACCAGAAATAGTACTATCATTATAAAGTTCAATCAGAGTAACAAATTCCTGATCACTATGCCTACATATTTTAAATTCTTCATCAACACTACCCTCATCATAATCATAACATGAAAATGGTTGAACCTCATCTAAACAAGTAGTGTTACCAATTCTAACCTCGTCATCTTGATTATGCGAATAACTATCTTCATTCTCAAGGGTATTATTGGATACAATATATTGGCAATTCCAGTTATTTCGAGCAATACTTTCGTTCGTCTCTAACTCAAGGCTATGTGTCGACTCAGCTATCCTCTCAAGGGTCTCTTCCAAAGAAAGTTCCCTTAATGTTGGATCTAAGTTTTGAGTTAATCTATTGAGGATGTATTCTAAAGAAGATTCGGTCATTGTTGCAGTCCTTTCGTCCATAACTACGTTATTCACCTCAGCTAACTTATATGTCGTTTTAGCTAAATCCCTGAGGGACTCCTCTAAAGAAGGAGTAGGAACATAAGGATCATAAAAAGGACTACTTTTCAAAAGTTTGATTGTATCCTCGAGAGACGAAGAACTAGTACTATAATCTTCTTGATCGAATGACCGATGCTCATGTGGATAGTAATTGGGCTCACCATGGTATGACCCATAACCTTCAAAATATTAGCGTTCCCAACCACTATTCACACTATGGTCATAAAAAGAGTAATGTCCACATTGTTCAGTTGGATAATCATTGTATTGGCTGTTATAATACCAGTTTGACATCCTAACTGCAAGGGAATTCTACACAAACATAAACAAGGCTGACTTGACCACAATAAACCTACTGATTTCTAGCAAACAAAAAGCATGATGGCTCCACTTAGATTGTTTCTAGACCAGCTTTTAATCCTTCGAAAGGGAATTCGTTACAATTTAAGCAGACCCCTCTGGAATCAATCCGAGTTGAAGTAAGTTGAATAGAGGCGAGGGAAGCTGCGTGGATATTTGATACCTAAGGCCTCACCGCATTACAAGGCGGCGCAGTCACGCATTCAACTCACAGAAACCATCATGAACTTCGAAGTATGCTTCAAGAGTAACCAATATTTTTCGAATGACTTTCCTATTAAGCTCGTTACCCTATTGGTCTCGTTCTAGTCAGTATTTTAAGCTTAGGTTCGCGTTTGGTATCGTTTTCCTAAGGCAGGCAAGAAGAGAATGGTGATGAAATCTGAACCCTTATCTTGTATGGCCAGTCTTTGCCCTTTACTAGGAAATTAAAGCAGTCGTATTCAAGACCTCAACATATATGCATACAAAATCATCCAGTAAACCCGCTGACAGGGGATTCGCGGGTGTTTAGAATTCTTACTTCCCGTTCCAGACGGGGGATGAACCGTTGAAGTCGACTCGGGCCACTGACTCCTATGTAAGTGTACGAACCCGAGGGGCCAAGACAGTATCGTAACTGTCGTCCTTCCATGTGCAATTTATATTTAAACTAACCCTTCCTTAGGGTTTTTAAAAATAATAATGTCCAAAAGTCCAAAAATTAAAAGGTCCAAAAATAAAAATTACAAAAATAATTACCTAATTACAGTTTCTAAAAATAAATAAATAATAATAACACTATATACAAAATTTTGTTCTTCACTCCGTTCGGATCTCTCTTTTCTTTCCTATTTTGGCTTTGCTTTTCTTTTCAGCACTTTCTCTTTTTCTTTCGCTCCACTCCAAATCTGAAATCAAACTACCAAAACGCGTAAAAAAGAACAAAAATAATAATAAAAAAACCTAAAAACAAATCTATACACAAGTCCGCGTCGGCGGCGCCAAAAATTGATGGTTATTTTCAATGATGTTGTAGTAAGAAAAGGTTGTCGTTCACTCAGACTTGTTGAGAATTTGTTTTAAAACTAAATAATGAAAATAAAGAGGATATGTACACAAAATATTGTCACAGAATGAAGAGATGTCTTTGGGACTCGAGGATTCGGCCAAACTCATAACAAAAGGTTCAAATATTAATTCTTTTAACAATTATCGCTCAACAAATAAAAACATGGACTCTTATTTTTGCCAAGATAGATTCTCAAAAGATTGGTTGTAAATCCTAAGCATGATGTATCAAAACATTTAAGCTAAGCATACCTCATCAAATTAAATGACAACCAATTAAATCAAATCATATTTCGATTAATATTAATGCAAAAGTCTTAAAAAGAATTAAATAATTTTACCCATGTATGAAATTCATCTTCCTCCGTCGTCCCAGTGATGGGTTCTAGCTCCGCATGGTGAAAACACACTCAAAGGAATTTTTCATTGCTCAAAAAGGTGTTAGCAAGAGGAAAGAGTATAAATCAGCGTGTTTGTAACAAATATAACTGTTACAGAACCCACTGTTACAAAGAAACACTAACAGACTGTTGCGAACTCGAAATAATTGTTACAGAAATTGTTAAAAAGTTATTGGATTTGAATGTATAGGCAACGGTTTCTGCGACTGTCTAAATGTGCTGTTTAGTGTTCTTCCTCTTCTTCCTCGCCTGAAAGTGCAGAACTCGTCTGCAACTTCTTCTATGGACCAGCACTTCACCCCTAACTCTCTCCCCCCGTCATGTGAGTCCTTACACCCTTTATATAGTCATAGCACCCAAATATCTTCGTAATAAACTCCATATCATCTTCATTGATTACTCGTATTATCTACTTCATAGTCACGGGAATAATTTCCTTTTTTAAACTCCTTCACGCCTCTGCTTGCGTTGATTTCTTCCAAGCACGTTGATTACTCGACTCTGGTGAGGTTAAACACGCATCAGCTACTCGCCAGCTTCCCAAAATAACACCATTTATTAAAACAGAGTATCTCCGGTTTATTTTCTTCCCTGTTCTATCTCGTGAACAACTTTCTACGCAACTTCCGTTGTTCAAACTATATTATGAAGTCATGCAAATAGTATATTCTCCACAATCCTCAACATATATCCCATTTATAACACCCGGAAAAGATAAACTCGAGATATTCTCACAAGAATACTTCCTGTTTTATCCAAGCTACGTGACGCAACCCTTCTCTTTTGAATTAATGCCCATTACCAAGCCTTTTTACCCAAACGGGTTGGTCCGAATCCAAACAATGAGAAAACTCCGCCAAATCCATAAACCTGACCCGAAATTTTACGCTTGTTGAAACCATTTTCCCGCCTTTTTCTGCTTTGAACGTGAAGAAGATGGTGTCCCCCTAACGAAACTGGGGGTGCGAATAGCAGGTGCCCAACTGAGGTGCCCCTTATCCAAAGTGAGGGTGCTTTTAGTACTTTTCTCCGGGGGTCCAAATAGCACTTTTCGAGCCGAATTTTCCAAAAAATATTTATTCCCCAAAAATACCTACACACACATAAAACACTATAATAAGTACAAAATCGAGTGCCAACAATATATAGTATTGAGATCAAATTAGACACAAAAATGTGTCTATCAGTTATACAACCCTGGTCCGGAGTTAATTGGTCAGTGAGGCGTCATGGTGATCACCACCCGTCACTTTACCACATCATGATGCAGTACCTGCATAGAATACACACGATATTTCACAAGTATCGACTTCCTAAATAACTTAGTTATTTAATCTAGCATTACATGCTACTTTCTCAGGTCCCACGATCCACACACTCGAGACATCAATCATGTCACAAACTGGGGATACATACTGGGGTATTGGTATGGCGGTTTACAGCGTGCAGCGTGCAACGCGCCATCACAAGAACGTGTCAGGAAGTCATGGACGGTTAGAGATTACAGGAGAAGTGGGCAAGACTGGTCGTGTAACACTAACATACAACTCCACTACTCCATAACTCCACTTCCTCCACTTCCCACGAGAGACGTGAATAAGGCTCAAATGACTTGTATAAATAGGTTCTCCTCCCTATTTCCCAAAAAAAGAACAAGTCCAGGACAACGAGGGCAAGTGTTGATACCATCGTATTCAAACACCCGGGCCGATAGCTTACATCCCGCAAGCCGATTCGCTTTACGAAACAAGTCATACATAGCCAACACCTTCACAATCTCAACACCTTCTTAGCTTCCCTCCCTAAGATCAACCCCATCTCCTTCACTTTGTGACCGAAACAAGTCTGGAACGGCCATTTCTTGGTTTAGGCCGGATTTGCACAGATTGATTTCTCGAATCTACAAGCAATCCCGTGTAGTGCATTTGTTTAAGGTTTAGACTCATTTCTCATCCACACATCCCAAATTACCAAAACCGGCAGAGATAGTTTTCACCCATAAACAATTGGCGACCACAGCGGGAGGTTAATCTCTCGGTTGTAAAGTCAATTTCTTCGAAATCCGATCCAATTTTATCAATTTCAAAAGGGTAGATCTTAGAATCAATTCAATCAGCATTTCATTACAAGATGGTAGAACTCAGGTCTGGATCAGCAATCAATCCTGATGGAGCTAGTACGGATAACACTCCCGGTGTCGATGTACCCGTCAGTGGAGCTACGGTGGTCAATACATCTCGTGGAGCCGTTACTTCTATCACCAACGCTAGCGGAGCAGGAGACATTCCAGTAGGTGTAACGCCTCCCATCACTAGAGCCATAGCAGCCGCAAATCCCGTCATATCCTCAAGTGTAACGCCTCCAGTGGTCACCAGAGCAACAACTTTCACTCCTTCATCAGGACGAGGAGCCGGAGGCACAAGAGGAGGACCATCGTCTATTACCATTGCAGACTTGATGGAGAAGCAGGAAATTCTTTCTAAGACTCAAACGGATATGGCCGCAACTCAGAAAGAGGTACTCACTTTCCTTAAAACTTTAACTGAACGATTGCCACAAGATTCACGGCAACCCTTGGAGCCAGCAAGGGATGCCTTCAATACACCCGGAGCAGGCGTTTCCACTCGGACCCACATGAGTGAAGAAGCTCGTGTTGCTCCTGAACGCCCAAGAGAGAGGGACCAGCCATCCAACTTCATCACACGTGAGGACCTGGAACGACTTCTCCAAAACCGAGGCAAAGGAAATCTGATGGATGCACACCAACATCAGCCGCCGTACCCTCAAGATATGCAACGAATCCCTCTTCCAAGAGGATACACCTCTCCTCAGTTCTCCCTCTACGATGGTACTGGTAACGTTCGTGAACACATCTCTCGATTTTCGGAATCCTTGGGGGAGCATGAGTACAATCATGTTCTCCGCCTGAAAGAGTTCTCGAAATCACTTACTGGAAGGGAGTACACCTGGTACAACAACATCGCACCCAACAACGTATCCAATTGGGGCGAGATGGTCGGTGCTTTCTACAGGAAGTATTTCTTCGTATCCGAGCAGATCACCTTTTCAGATCTAGGGAGAGTCTCTCAGCGGAACAACAAGCATCCGAACAACTTCGTTAAGAGGTTCAGAACTCAAGCACTAGATTGTCATGCTCCGAACATCACTGAACGCCAGTTGGTGGAGCTGTGCATCAACGGGATGATACCCATATACCGCGCTTTACTAGAGAATCTGGGCTTTCAGACATTCTCCGAACTCCATGAAGCTGCCAAACGGTCAGCCACAACCGCCCCAACGTTGCTAGAGAGAACCAGGGTTGTTCGAAACGAAGATCCACGTGAGAGTCGAGGAAGCAGGCGCCTCACAAACAAACAATACAACAGTGGTCCTTCTGTGAGCATGGTAGGCGAAGGAGGAAAAAGGAAAGCTTCAGCAACAGAACAACAACCCAAGCGTGCGGCTCCGGACACATGACTTCTTCTAAAAAGGGAGCGGGCAAGACTCCTGCACAAGACACCGAAGATACAGGTTTCCCGTTCCCCATGAATGAAGTAGTGGAACTCTTGGAGGCGTGGATTCAATACGATGCCATCAAGATGCCTCATATCAGACGTCCACCAACTGAGAAAGATATGGCGGATCCTAAGTACTGTCGCTACCATAGGTTCGTTCACCATCCAACCAAAGACTGCAACAGGATGAAACAAATTTTCAGAGAAAAGATAGAGACAGGAGAACTCCGGCTTGGAAACAAAGGTCTTCGTAGAGACCCTCTTCCTGTCAGGAACTGCATGATTTATGGGGATTCCGTTCGCAAGACTGTACAATCTATGATGGAACATTTATACGAGATCTTGTACTTCTCCAAAGCACAGTGTCAGGACATATTTGCAGCCCTCAACCGTGTTGTCTCAGGCAAACGCTTGTATCTGGAAGAGGAAGCGGTCTCGAAACCTCAGCCCTTGCTGGAAGATGCAAGCAAGGGAAATTGGGGACTCTTAACCGTTGCCCGTTTGAAGGATATCGAGTTCGATAACACATTGATAGATACGGACTCTGAATTCAACATCATCACTCTCCGAACTTAAAAGCGAAAAGATTTCAAAACAGAGGCTACTCGCAACCCAATTGTGATTAAGACTCCAGGAAGGAGAACTCGAGATGCATATGGATACATCAATCTTGAAGTAAAATTGGGCGATGCCACAACACAAGCAAAGTTCTACATAGTCAGAGAGCATCCGAATTACGACATGATACTAGGACGCTCTTGGGTACACGACAACAAGACAACACTGGGAGTTTGCCCTCTACCGGTTACGACACCTGAAAGGATCTCTAACAAGCCGTATGGACCTGAAGGCTGTCCGTTGCCACACCTACAGCTTGCCAATGTGACACAACTTCCTGAAGAGAGCCCATCAACATACATTAAGAGGTTCCGAGCTCAAGTAAGTCTCATCACGCAACCCTTCTTGAAACCAATCACTCCTCACTCTGATAAGTCCCGGGGACTGGCTCCAACCAATAAACCAACCCCGGCTAAGAGATGTGAATGGGAATTCGGCCCTTCATGCATTTTATCAAGAGCGTAGAGACTGTCTTGGTCAAAGACGATAAGGTCAAGGTCCGGGTATCTGCATGGTAGGCCCGAAAAGATGTATATTTTATGTGGCCTACGGGTTATACCGCAAGTGCACGGCGTCTATTGGAGACGCGGCAAGTACGGGTCGATCCACAGAGACGAGGGGATGCTATGTATGATCTAAGGCTTGCTTGACTGAGTTTCTAAGTAAATGTGTAACACAAATATGGAGATTGTCGAAGCGACTGAGATTATGTGAGTTGTGACAGTGAACTAAACTAAGGTAAAACAGATTATAGCTAATTGAGGGCACTAGGGTGATTGCATTCACCCTCCAATCTTATGCTAAAGTAATTTTCCTATGGTTATGCTCTTGAGCCTTCACATGAAGGTCTCAGATGGATATCCATCAACTGATTCACTATCTCCCCCTAGTATGGAGTGTCTTCTTACAAGACACTCCATCACAGGGTCAAAAGCTTCAATTAACTACCAATCCTAATCAGGTTATAAAGCTGCATAATTAAATCCAAAGGCTAATTACTTGACATAAGAATAGGGGTTTCAACAACACCCTAGATAATGAAATTAAAACATTAGAAGAACAATTAAACTAACAATGAACCCTAATTGATACACTGGCTAACCCAGGCATAACCTTCTACATACACAGACCACTTCAATTTATACATGCAACATAAAACCCTAACCCTAATTTCAAAAATCGAAATTAAAATTACATTAAACCTCTCACCCACGTCGCTCAATCGTCCTCTCCACTTGTCAATTCATCTCTGATCGATGTTCCTTCGGCTCGGCGTCACATGCAAGGGGAAACCCTAATTTTGTTTATCTCTCACAAAGCCTCTTGGGAAGAGAAGCTATATGAGAGATAAGTCGAATTAGGGTTGTCGGAAGAGGTGACTGTGGTGTTGTCGGTGTTGGGAGTTGAAGCTGGTACGGGTGATGGGAGAATGGTGGAAGAGATGGCTCGCCATTTTTGGGGAAGAAGAGGGGTGATGGTGTTTCTGTCTCTGTCGGGGAGGAGAAGAAAGAGAAATGGATAGGGAAATGGTTTGGTCGACCGAGGTGTAGGGGTGTGGGTAGTTCGATGCGGCGAGTGCGGCGAAGTTTGATGGGAACGGTGCAGCGAACGTCGGATGGAGCTAAGGGAAATCGAACGGCTGAGGGGAGTTGGGCTCTTTTGGTGTTGAGCAAGTGCATCGAAGTTTGATGAAGAGGTCAGTAACGACCGTAGGATGTGGTTGAGAGAGATCTCAACGGCTTGGAGTGGACGGGCTCGGATCCGGGTCGCGGGTTAGGTTTAGCTCAAGCCCGTGTCTTGTAGATGAGTTGCTACTTGTTGGGTTGCAACTGTTGCGCGCGCCTCGTGAACTTTGGCTTTCTGCTCCATAGATGCTCGACTCCAATTTCTTCGCTCTTTCGCTCCTTAGTTTCTCCGAGCTTTATTTATTACCTAAAAATACAAAATTAATTAATACAAATATTTATTCTTGAAAACAAAGAAAACACGAGAATGCGGGATAATATCGATTTCTAAGCGCAAAAGATGAGTAAGATGCCAATAAAAAGGTGTATAAATATGCACTATTTGGCACTCATCAAATACCCCCAAACCTGAATTTTACTTGTCCTCAAGTGAAACAAAATGAAGAAATCCTAACTATACCACTGTCGCTGGTCTCTCGAATGCATTTAGCGTATGCACTAAGCCTTTAAACCCCTAGGTGTCCCTAGTGGACGAGTTGTAGTCTCGTGAGGGTTTACAAGAGGTGTACCCACAAAACCTTCTCCAACTTCGAGTGTAAAAGAGTCTCAAGCCTCCAAGAAGCTATGAGGACATAGAGTTTCGCATGCTAGTAACGAAGTTAGAACTATCGAAGAACGCATTCTCATCCTTAAGTGCTTGAGCGAGAAGTAACCATACCATATGAAAGAATTCGGATTCGATTGTGATCATAAGTCTCAACTTCGCCTCACCATTAGGATTTTATGATAATTGCACTCAAAAGATCGCTTTTTTAGTCTCTCATGTGTGCAGCGGGAATAAAGAGAGAAATCCCGCACACGTTGTAGGTAAGAAGGATAACCTTCCGAAATAAAATCTGAGACTCCACGAAGTGTGGACAAAAAGAATCTTTTTTCTCTCGATGATCTCTAAGAAAGGAAAATCAACCATTAGCAAGGGGTGGGAGTACTCACTCACTTCTCACCCAATCGGCAATTAATATCACTCTCTCATAAGAAACCATAGAAACGTCTTCAATCTTCGGTCTTCGGTCTTCAAATGTTGATGACGAACTTCTAAACTTCACAAAACTTGACAATTTTTAACTTTTCTACTCAAATTCCTTGTTGTTTGGATTTTTCTTTTTAAACTCTTCTTTACCATGGTGGTAGCAAAAATAAGAAAATAAACAATATATTTTTTTGATTTTTTTGATTTTTTTGATTTTTTTTTTTTTTTTTTTTTTTTTTTTTATTTTTTTATTTTTTTTTTTTTTTTATACTAAGTGAAAATAAAAATACAAATACAAATAGTGAAACAACTAACTCCATGGACAAAGGACTTTATCACTCAATTTTTCCACAACTTGTATTGTCTTGATTTTATAAACTTCATTAATTCTCATCCTATTTTCTTTTCTTTGTTGCACATAAACCTTGGACTATATCAATTTTTCTTTCCATATTCTGATTCTGCTCCGCTTGCTGACGATGATGTGTTTCTATGGGTCTTGCTGATTGAGAGAGAGAATGATGCTAACTACAAATCGGTATTTAGAAGGAGTTTTCATCTTTAGACGTCACCCTCATGATTGACAAAAACTAGCACTCAAGAGATCAAAAGTAGTCTTTGAAAATGGTGCGAAGTTGGGTAGCTCACCATTCCTACCCGGAATTTACGTAAGGTGACACACACTCTAACAGCTTTTCTAGAAAGTTGCAAAAAAATGAAGGTTGGTGCCTCACTTGATGTAAATTGGGTAGTCTCCACTATGGGTGATCACAATTCTACTACCGAATATCTAAACAGCACCTAATTCGCTCTCCGGTATGGTTAAATCCAACTTTAACGCTCTAATCAACTAAGAAACCCGATTGCGTTTTCCGGTACTTCTAACTTTTGTTATTTCGGTCAGAAAAAATTCTCTATGTAAACATAGCTAAAAACATGCTAGTGACTCTAAAATCTCTAAAAGTTGGAGGTTTTTATAAAAAGAGTTTTTGAAATTTTTTTTTTTTTTTTTTTTTTTTTTTTTTTTTTTTTTATATATGAAAGTAAAAGATTAAAAAGACTAAAAACTCTAAATGCAAATGCACCCCCAAACCTAAATCAAACATTGTCCTCAATGTGTCTACATATAGAAAAAAATTTAAACAAATCACATACCGAGAGAACAATGCTTTGAAAAGATAAAAAGGGAAGAGATTACCTGGATGTCGGCAAGAGCAAGGTTGAGCTTCATTCGTCAAGGCAAAATCCAACATTCTCGGTGGTGATTATATCGGATTAGCATAATATATGTGCAAGAAGACTCAACCGAATCAAGAAAAGAAAAATTTAACAAGTCCTACTGGATTATATACAAAAATTCACCGTAAACTAACAATCTAAAGAGTTGAGGATCAACCCAATAGACGATATGTACACACATCAACAGCCTTACACAGATATAACAAGAGAGTGCAAATAAGACCGCAGATGTGAAGGAGTTTCCCCCAGACCTAAATTTGTGAACGGGTGTGTTTGTGAGAACAAAATCTTGCAATTTTAAAGGTACATCATGCAAAAGGTCTAACTCAAAATGAGTTTTGCTAATTACAGTGGAGACATACATATTCCAACTGTGGCTCCTTAAGAGTGTTATACTTTGATGCAAAATAGTCCAAGAGGACTTGGGAAGCACAAAGTTCTAGGCCTAAGTTAGGCATTTTCAGAAAAGTTGGTTTTGCAATTTTGTGACAAACTACACCTAGGTTTGGTGGAGGAGTATCAATTTGTGACTTAGGAGAGAGGTTAGGTACATCTAAGTTGTTTTCATTTTTAAAATCATTTGTACCATCACACACTTTCCCAAAGTCAAAAGAGGGTAAATCATGTTCACTTTCACAGGGCAATTCCACAGGTTCCACATCAAATTCATCGAGAGAGGCAACATATTGTGACATGGGCGGGGAATCGAGATACGTAAATAATATTATGATCCAAAAGAACATTAGTGTCAACGAAGATTCATCCTTTCCTAAGTCACAAACAAGTTGTGAAGCATGCTCACATTCACTGAAGAATTTCACAAAACTAAGCTCATAGTTAAGATCACATTTATGAATGTTAGAAGAAGTATCATTCATAGGGTTCACAGAAGAGGCGCATAACGTCTCTGAACCAAAAGATTCCATCATATTTTCAGCATGCACATGCTCTTCTAACATATCATATTCATCATCATCATCATAGCAAAAATTCATCTCCCCATTCAAAATTGTAGCATTTCTAGTGTACTCATTTACCTCTAGATTAGGTTCATATTCAGTATATGGTTGTACAAAAGGTTCACTAGAGAAGGGATGCTCAGACATGTTGCTATGTGGATGGTCATGCATTGCATTCATTTCAAGCCTAGCATTTTGCTCCATGAGTGTGTCCATTAGTGATTGCAAACTAGGAGTTGGGGGAGTATAAAATTGTTCATCTCCCCACTGTGGTGAATGATGCATGTGTGCAGGTTGATTATGGTCCCAATAGTCACTTCTAGACACTTCGTACATTGGATTATCATGGTTTTCCCTAGACTGTCTAAAAGCATGCAAAATATAACAGTACTTAGCAGGGTGGTCTAAGCCACCACATAAGGTGCAAGCATGCGTTTCATATTGCCTAGAAAAACTAGATTCGACAGATTGCCTTTCTAAAGCAGATAGTCGAGCCTCTAATTGATCTAAAAGTGATGACTGGGTATGAGGAGAGTGTTCATTCTCAACCTGTGATGGATGATACATGTGCTCATAGTGATTAGGGTATGTGAGGTCAGGGCCCTGAGAAGGCGCATAAAATTCTCTAAAATCACTATGGTATGTGGGGGTTCATCCTGTGAAGCGTGCCCGTAAGCACGCTCTCTAAGGGATTTGTTTGAATCCCCAGATGCGGACCAAAATCCTGACATGGTCTAGCTCTCAAATTGAACTCAAAGCCCAATTGTTATGGACTTAATTTGGTTCATTGGGTTTTTGGTTTGTTGGAAAAATTTGGTTTATGTGGGTTTGTTGTTTGGTTTTTGTGGGAAAGTTTGGTTTTGTTGGGTTTTGGTTTATTTGGGAATGTTCAGCCCAGTTGCTATTTGAAATGGTTGAGCCCAGAGGTGGATTGATTGTGAGCAGCCCAGCAGATGGGTTCTAGCCTAAATTGTCTGGCCCAGTTTGGCCACAGCCCAGATTAGGCTGAAGAATGTATAGCCCAGTTGTTGGGCTTCAGTTATCAAGCTTAGTTTAGCTTAAGCCCAGCAGTGTGGTTTGGTCTTTTGCGCAGCCCAGTGGTAAGTTGGATTCAGTTATAAACTCAAGTGCACAGCCCAATAGATGTGGGAAGGCTAACAGCCCAGTTGCACAGTAAGGCTTGGCAGCCCAGGTTGGGTTGAGTTGGGCTCAGCTGGTGTAAGCCCAAGTTTGGTTAACAAGTGCAGCCAAATGAAGGGGCAGTGCGACCCGACGGGACTGGGCTCGGTTTGTATGTGCAAGCCTAGAAGTGGGTTTAGCTTTAAACGGCTCGGGCTTTTGTGACAGCCCAAAGCCAGTTGGGTTGAAGGCAACTTGCCGGGCCAGTGGTGAGCAAGTTTGCAGGCCACGAGTTGGCAACTCATCACCAGTGTGTGTGCACAGCTCGCAATGCACGAACCACGGCTCAAGCACAAGGTTATGTGCTTAATTTGGTCGAGCCAAGTTGCAACAAAACCCCACGACTTCGGGGGGCTGGGGGGGTTACCTGAGTTAATGCTCAGGTCAACACAGGTGGTAGATTAACTTGTAGTTCAGGGTTGAGCAGCAGCAGGGTTTCACAGTTTCGTATACACTGATGCTCAGGTCTTAGCAAAGTTGATGTCAACAAGCTAGAGCTAGAGCTACTGGGATGTGCGACTAGGATGTGCAGCTAGAGCTACTTGGGCTACCGATTAACAAGCTAGCTAGAATGCAGCCTAAACTTAGCGGCTACGAGGCACTGCAGGCTCAAGGCGAGATGGCTCACTAAGCACGGAGTTATAGCATGTATTCAAGGTAACAACCTTGATTGACCGAGTAGAGTATGCAAGGCTCGGAGCATCTAATTCATCATGCAAAACATGGTTCACGAGGGCAATACAATGCTAATCAACAATCATTCGATGTTATAAGATCATACACAATGCTAAAGCTAATTCACAAACGCAGAAGGTTGACGGGGCTGATGGCAAGGCATTGAGTGGAGATTCTAGGTGGATTCACCAACTGTG
Source organism: Papaver armeniacum (assembly GCA_023531295.1). Classification (NCBI taxonomy): domain Eukaryota; kingdom Viridiplantae; phylum Streptophyta; class Magnoliopsida; order Ranunculales; family Papaveraceae; genus Papaver; species Papaver armeniacum. The sequence goes on along the minus strand of JAJJWW010002325.1, from coordinate 108,418 downwards.
CAGCCAAGATGGTCATCTTTAAGCAGAACTATGCTCACCTTGTTCTTTGACTGATTGCTTTAGCCACAGTGGCTGTGCTCAATTCCTTGTCTTACCCTGGGTGGTTTAGCTGCTCCACAGTAGCACAGGGATACAGCAGCTGTACCTCAAGTCCTGCGCCTTCCCTTGGGTTGGCTCAGCTACTTAGCAGCACAGCAAGCACATCAAGCACCTGTTAACTCAGGAGAGAAGTCTCAGTTCTCAAAAAGGGTGCAGCTCTTAGGCAAAAGGAATATGCAACTGAGAATAACTTGGACTGACTGGGATTGACTAAACATGCAGCTGTGGACAAAGTACAAAAGGGAAGCTGAGATAGAACTATGTCACAGGAGATGGATTAACAGGGAATGAAAAGTTACAACTAACTAATATGCAGGATATTAAACTAAGTTATAAGAAAACAGGACTAAAAGCGAAAAGACAGACAAAGAAAAACAAGATGAGTATATACGGGGTGAAAATCAGTAAAGCAAAGCACAAAAATCAGCAAGGCACTCGCCAAGTCCCCGGCAGCGGCGCCAAAAACTTGGTAGGCCCGAAAAGATGTATATTTTATGTGGCCTACGGGTTATACCGCAAGTGCACGGCGTCTATTGGAGACGCGGCAAGTACGGGTCGATCCACAGAGACGAGGGGATGCTATGTATGATCTAAGGCTTGCTTGACTGAGTTTCTAAGTAAATGTGTAACACAAATATGGAGATTGTCGAAGCGACTGAGATTATGTGAGTTGTGACAGTGAACTAAACTAAGGTAAAACAGATTATAGCTAATTGAGGGCACTAGGGTGATTGCATTCACCCTCCAATCTTATGCTAAAGTAATTTTCCTATGGTTATGCTCTTGAGCCTTCACATGAAGGTCTCAGGTGGATATCCATCAACTGATTCACTATCTCCCCCCTAGTATGGAGTGTCTTCTTACAGTACACTCCATCACAGGGTCAAAAGCTTCAATTAACTACCAATCCTAATCAGGTTATAAAGCTGCATAATTAAATCCAAAGGCTAATTACTTGACATAAGAATAGGGGTTTCAACAACACCCTAGATAATGAAATTAAAACATTAGAAGAACAATTAAACTAACAATGAACCCTAATTGATACACTGGCTAACCCAGGCATAACCTTCTACATACACAGACCACTTCAATTTATACATGCAACATAAAACCCTAACCCTAATTTCAAAAATCGAAATTAAAATTACATTAAACCTCTCACCCACGTCGCTCTGAATCGTCCTCTCCACTGTCAATTCATCTCTGATCGATGTTCCCTTCCTCTCGGCGTCACATGCAAGGGGAAACCCTAATTTTGTTTATCTCTCACAAAGCCTCTTGGGAAGAGAAGCTATATGAGAGATAAGTCGAATTAGGGTTGTCGGAAGAGGTGACTGTGGTGTTGTCGGTGTTGGGAGTTGAAGCTGGTACGGGTGATGGGAGAATGGTGGAAGAGATGGCTCTGCCATTTTTGGGGAAGAAGAGGGGTGATGGTGTTTCTGGTCTCTGTCGGGGGAGGAGAAGAAAGAGAAATGGATAGGGAAATGGTTTGGTCGACTGAGGTGTAGGGGTGTGGGTAGTTCGATCTTTGAGAGGTGCAGCGAAGTTTGATGGGAACGGTGCAGCGAACGTCGGATGGAGCTAAGGGAAATCTGAACGGCTGAGGGGGAGTTGGGCTCTTTTGGTGTTGAGCAAGTGCATCGAAGTTTGATGAAGAGGCTGTAACGACCGTAGGATGTGGTTGAGAGAGATCTCAACGGCTTGGAGTGGACGGGCTCGGATCCGGGTCGCGGGTTAGGTTTAGCTCAAGCCCGTGTCTTGTAGATGAGTTGCTACTTGTTGGGTTGCAACTGTTGCGCGCGCGGGCTTTGGCTTTCTGCTCCATAGATGCTCGACTCCAATTTCTTCGCTCTTTGGCTCCTTAGTTTCTCCGAGCTTTATTTATTACCTAAAAATACAAAATTAATTAATACAAATATTTATTCTTGAAAACAAAGAAAACACAGAATCTGGGATAATATCTGATTTCTAAGCGCAAAAGATGAGTAAGATGCCAATAAAAAGGTGTATAAATATGCACTATTTGGCACTCATCACTGCACGCCCAAACCCATTTGGAATTGGAGATCTGGTGACGAAGACGACTGCATTCAAGGTTGGGAGCATGACGGTGAAAATGACCACTCCACCCGACTCACCCACCGAAAGAGAAGATGAACCGTGCACAGTAGCGAGATGTTATCCTAGGCGGCTACTGCAAGCTCATCAACGCTGATAAACTAGAAGGCATAACAATTCACTCACAATGGCTCAAACCCTACCGAACTTAAGACGTTGTGCTACCACTTTCCAGCGTCCTCCACACTTTAAAACGCTGTGCTATTTCCTCCAGCGTGTTTCCTTTTACAATTTCATGTCATATTTGTAATTCCTCCATAAAATGATTGCAATACTTGCATTCATAGTTAGGGTTTTCAATTTTCAATTTTCAATTTAATTGAAGTTATTTCCATCTGAGAACCTCTCTACCCCTAAAAACACAAAGTCCTGAGTCAACCTAAATCGACCCACTGGAGCAAGGAAGGAAACCCTAAGCAAACATCTCATGGGAAGAAGGAAATAGAATGTGTGTACAAAAAGAAAGTGATTTGAGCTATCTGCCCCAGCAAGACCAAGGAGATCTCATGTCAGGAATACATACAGATGCAATCTTAACGAGGGGTTATGACATAAACCTTTATTCAATGGTAAGCAAACAGAAGAAAAGATCTTGAACTCAGCCGCCACTGAGTACAAGAAAGAGGTTCAAAAATTACGGGAATACACTTGCATGAGAAAAAGAAGCAAAGAGGTTTAGCCATCAAGAAGAATAACCGCGCCTGCACCACTGCTAGGTCCTGCTTCAACGCCATCACCTGCTACCGCTTCTCCCTTCAAAGACTCAGCTTCCGCTTCATATGTTTCCGCAACAACATTCTCCGTCCTAACATCATCGGCAGGAACAACTTCCAAGTCTTCCTCAAAGCCCACAGCAACATTAGGGTTTGCGCTGATTGCCTTCGAACACTCAGGTCCGTCTGTGTCAGAATCAAGGATTATCATACCGTCATGGATTGGATAATCACGCCTATCTTCATCCGGAGGCCGTTTATGCTCCACTCTCCGCCTCTTTAACCGCGCTGCAAATCTTTCTGCCCTTGCGCTTACTGGTGATCGCAACGCTTCCTCATGCCTCCACCGTTCTTCCATGTCGATCGCATCTGAAAGGGCACATATGCATCCCATGGTGATATACAGGTGCAGAACATACATCCCCTGTATAGCACGACCAACTTCATGAAGTGGGAGATCAATTTTAGCCATTACCTCCTCGTGCGCATTAGTCTCAGGTTTGTCAACTTCGAAACTCTCTTCTGGAGAAGTTACAGAATAATCATCGCCCGCTGCTTCCATGATAGGCTGCAAAGAAAAAGAAGTTATGGGCACACAAAAATATGTGTATCATCATCAGTCAATTAGAAGATCAGATGAGTACGGAGCAATACCTGAGATACAAAAGGAACGACTATGTGATGAGAATAATCCTTAGAATTTTTCTTTATAATCTAGCAAGTCAACAGAATCCCAGGAGAAAAGGAGTCTCTACTTGCCACCTATAAAGGCTACCGATTCAAGATAGCGATCAATGATGCTTATCGGATATATCTGAGGAAAGCTGCCATGTAACGAAGGGGAGTGCGCCTAGTCTAAGAAATGGGCCAAGCTCTGTCCAGATAATACGGAGGAAACCCAAAGCGACTCGCCAGATCAAGTCCTGCTCCCTCCACCATCCTAATCGGGACCGACCCGGTTACTGGGACAAAGACTCGACGATGTCGACCTATGCGGTAAATGTATATTCACCTTAGCTTGGTCATTTCTGTATACAAACTTGTCACCATCTTATGCCTACCCTACAATAGAGTAACCATTATCCGCTAGGCTGGGGACTTAATGTTGATGGTGGATTTTCACTTAAGGCTAAAATTGTAAAGGGCCAAAATTATGCGCTAACATCTTGCAAAAGATAAAGCCATTAATAAGTGATGAATACTTCTTCACTTTACTAATTCACCTAGAATGGAGCATGTGGCAACAATCCCAGCATTCTGTGAATTAAATACACAAAATTCATCCAGGTTGGAGCATGTAGCAACAATCCCATATACCCTGTGAATTTACCAGCCTCTTATTTCCTGTACTCATTACCGGCGCGGCATGACGACTGAGTGTTGTTCTCAGCAGAGCAAGACGAATCTCCAAGCATTAATAATGAAGCATGTAAATACCCATACAAGCTACAACTCTCGGTGTGTTATACTAACCCGATTGAGCATATTTGAACCTGAACTGACCATATCAGTCTCAGAAACGATCACGACCATCCAACTTCACCAACATGATTGGATGGCTTAGATTGAATCCATGACCCCAAGCAGGTATTGGAATATTCACTACCGACCCAATGCGGGCCCCTCATGGTCGGTATCCCCAAAAGGGTGGCATAGATTGCCAAACCGTCCAAACCAGAGCAGTATGGACGAAAAACCCTAAATTAGGGTTTGCGGCACATTACATGTATCGGAAAACAGTCTCAACGGGTCCATCTTCGCAGGCATAGATGGAGGGTGTAGATGTAGATTCAAAGAGCCCAGAGCATGTCAACACAAACACCGTGGGCTCGCCTACATACCTGACTGATCGGTCAGGACGAACTATGGTTGGTCGTCTTGATTCGTGTGCCCCAAACTGGGTATGACACATGGCCGGCAAAACCTAATTAGGGTTTGTGTCGCGATCACGAGAGTCCATTTTCTCCTGCATGAATGAAGGGTCCAGGAATAGACTAAGCAGGTCCGGTAAGTATCAACACGATCACTATGGGCCCACCTATCTCCACACCCGATCGGCCAAGGCCAAACTTGGCTGTACACCTCGATTCGCACGCCCAAACTAGGCGTGGTCACACTTCCCAACCACAAACTGATCTCGACCGCTCAAGTTTACCGGACAAATTGAGTGGCCTAGATCAAGTTTCTATGGGACGATGAAGTACAGGAATATATACCATCCCACCGAATGCACGCTGCGCTGATCGGCCAAGACCGACCAAGCTTGGTCGTCTTGGAACGCGCGCCCAAAATTGGCATGATGCGCGGCTTTTGCGGCACCAGATTTCTGTTGCAAATTGATCTCGACCACTCAACTTCGCCGGACAAATTGAGTGGCCCAGATCACACTTTCACGAGACAATGAGATATGGGCGCCTACACCGTCATGTCGTCAACACACATGCATGATCGGCCCTGTCAAAATTGTATCCCAAGCCTGGATTCGACCAAGCTGAAGAGTGATGCTTGCACACCTCTTCAAAAACCCTAATTCCATCAACGGTCGCAGATGAGTGTCTCAAAGATCATCTCGTCCGTCCAACTTCTCCGGCTTGGTTATACAACCCTGGTTAGGAGTTAATTGGTCAGTGAGGCGTCATGGTGATCACCACCCGTCACTTTACCACATCATGATGCAGTACCTGCATACAATACACACGATACTTCACAAGTATCGACTTCCTAAATAACTTAGTTATTTAATCTAGCATTACATGCTACTTTTTGTGGGTCCCACGATCCCCACACTCGAGACATCAATCATGTCACAAACTGGGGGATACATACTGGGGTATTGATCTGGCGGTTTACAGCGTGCAACGTGCAACGCGCCATCACAAGAACGTGTCAGGAAGTCATGGACGGTTAGAGATTACAGGAGAAGTGGGCAAGACCGGGTTGTGTAACACGAACACACAACTCCACTACTCCATCACTCCACTTCCTCCACTTCCCACGAGAGACGTGAATAAGGCTCAAATGACTTGTATAAATAGGTTCTCCTCCCAATTTCCCAAAAGAAAAAGAACAAGTCCAGATAACAGAGGCAAGTGTTGATACCATCGTATTCAAACACCGGAACTGATAGCTTACATCCTGCAAGCCAGTTCAGCTTTCTGATACAAGTCATACATAGCCAACACCTTCACAATCTCATCACCTTCTTCGCTTCCCTCCCTAAGGTCAACCCCATCTCCTTCACTTTGTGACCGAAACAAGTCTGGAACGGCCATTTCTTGGTTTACGCCGGATTTGCACAGATTGATTTCTCGAATATACAAGCACTCCCGTGTAGTGCATTTGTTTAAGGTTTAGCCTCATTTCTCATCCACACATCCCAAATTACCAAAACCGGCAGAGATAGTTTTCTCGAGTTTTTCCCAAGAGCTTGAGCAGAGAATTCCTTCTTATTGTTGAAGAATTCGTTGATCGTTGAATTATTCTTCAACATCAGAGATGCCTGTCAGATCACTTAATTCAGCTTTGAGATCATGTAAAACATTCTTCCATTAGTTACATTTCTTTTCATAGTGAGTTACCTCCTTCAAGGTGTAATTAATACGGTAGTTGAGAGAATTGCTTCAATCTGCAAATTCATCCACAACATCTTTTTAGTCTATCTCCATGTTACAAGGACAAGAAGAAAGCAACTGGTAAAGAAAAGATGGTGTATTATCTTTCAATGATATTTTTTTCTCGACCTTTGGTGACTTAATTGCTTCACAAAGAATATATTTGGCAGCTCCAACAACATCTCTTTTCGTAACACTTTATGTTTCGTTATTATTCATTAATTAAGGTTCTCAGTGTTCTTCGTTTTTTCTTGACCTTCGCCATTTTGATCTATGTGGACTGGATATTTACTATTTTATGAATAGTAATAATTGGTTGGAGTTTAACAAATTCAGAATATGGGGTAGGTTGAACCAACCAGTGGTGAACTAGAAGGTTTTTGGGGTAAAAAAAACAAGACCCAATAAAATGATTTATTTTTTGATAAAAAGAGTAAGTATTATATTAATCAAGATAGTACAATAAGTTTACAATATCATTTTTGTCGAACACATTAGTATTAATGGTGTCTTTTTGTACTCCTTGGTAGATATTCATCGTCTTTTGTTGAAATCTTCTGACTCTCGCTTCCTTTGCAAGAGAATCTGCTGTTTCATTGTGATCCCTGCAAGTATATTTAACCTGAGCTTGTGGAAGCTTTTTAAGAGCCAAAATGCTTTCTTTTATAGTATTTTCGACTATCCACTCCGTCTTCTCTCCGTTGCTGTTAATTGTATCCGCCAGAGGTTTACAGTCGGCAGCAAAAGTAATATTTGAAAGTAAATTCTATTTTAGCCAAATTAAAGCTTTAAAAGGGCTTTTGCTTCTGCATGTAAAGCTGAAGAGGCCCATTCAGATCCTACTGAAAGATGCATGAAAGCTTCTTGATCCACTGAATATAGAATGAAAGCATAACCCATAGACAAATTCTCTTTTTTAAATGAAGCCTCAGTAAACATTATCCAATCCGTCTTAATGTTAGACCACGAAGCTTTTGTATTCTTTACTCTCTGAATGCACTTTGAAGGGATTCTCTGTTTTGTAACAGATTCTTGTATGAATCTCTTTGTTTTTTCAATTAGGAAAATTTGGTTAGGGTTGACCTTATCGAAGACAACCTCACATCTATATTTCCAAATAAACCAATTTATTGTTGAAATTTCTTCCTTGATTCTTGCGAGATTTGGTTCTGAGATCCATTTTTCAACCCATGTATGGATGGAGTCTGTACAAATATGAGTATTAACTACATCCAACGAGCAGCCAAACCTGATGGATCTAGCAAACGGACATGTCCTGAATAGATGATTTTCCGTTTCCACTTCCTGAGAGTTGCACATAGGGCAATCCGAAACAATATCTGTGTTATGCGCTGCTAGTCTACTTTTTGTCGGCAAAGCTTGTTGTATTAATTTCCGGACAAAAACCTTAATTCTTGGAATCACTTACATCTTCCATAAATTCCTCCAAGGGAAATCACCGTTTACTTCAGTCTCCTGATTTTGGTTGATAAGGAAATTGTATATATTTCTAGCTGAGAAATTTTCGGAGGGGTGATTTTTCCATCTAATCTTGTCTGTAACTTCCAAATTATGAGATATGGCAAGAATTTTCTCTTTTGTACCTGTCGTAAAAAATTCATCTAGTTTTTCAGCGTCCCAGTCTCCTTCCTGATTTAATAAATCTTTGACTTTGACCGGTAGTGTTTCCTCTTTATCCCTTGGTTTTTGAATTATGTCTGAATTGGGATCCATCTGTCTTCCCAAATCTTTATGCTCTCCCCATTTTTCACTTGCCAAATATAATTTCCTTTAATTAAATTCATCCCTTTTTGAATACTTGTCCATATCCAAGAAAGTTCGTAATTTCTAGTAGGTTCCATTGGGTTTGAGTTGTAGAAATATTTTTCTTCCAGACGTTTCACCCATAATTGATCTTTTTATGTCATTAATCTACTAGCCAGCTTTGTTAGGAGGGCTATGTTGAACTTGTGAGGATTTTTAATACCTAACCCCCCTTGAAATTTCGGTTTCCTTATACCAACCCAGGCTTTTATGCATCCTCCTTTTCTTCCTGGCCCATCTTTGTTCCACCAAAAATCTCATTGAATCTTATCTAATTTATCTAGCGTTTCTTTTGGAAGCGCTAATATCTGCATTTGGTAAGTTGGATAAGGATGGAAAGCAAAACTATTATCTCAAGCGGGTAGACCGTTTTACCCAATAAAATGATGATTAAAAGGAATGTCCAAAGTAGTATAGTAAGTTTGGCAAACTTGTAATTAGCATTTAATTCGTGAATTATAAAGAGTACTGGTGGGATACCCTTGGTCCTTGAAATTGCATATTAACATTCAGGAATACCCTTGGTCCTTGAATGTTAACAAACATCCAAAAACCGGTTAAAAGAACCGATGAAATATAGTATTGGTTGTATTGTTGTATCAAAAATTAATCACACAAACTAGTAATTAGTGGAAAACATTGCATTGATACTATGTTATGTTAGTAATCTGTATTATCAGGTTACAAAATGTTAACTATAAAAAAAATCAACTTGTGTAGATATATTCTTCGCGACAAATTAATCTCGCCTGAATCGGCTTAGAGCTTCTTCAATAGTTAGAGCATCGTCGCTCAGTTGTAGTTTTAGAATTAAACTTTAATTATGAAGTTGAAATCCCTTATCAAAGTTACTCTAATGTACACCAGCGAGTAACTTTTTTTATGACTTCAGTCATCAATCGTTTGGAAACTACACACAAGGAGAATATGAATTTCGTATACGATTCTCATAACATTGTTGATCGTTCGAACGATTAATGAAAACCAAGGATTGAACAAATCATACAATCATAATCTTGCTAATAACAATGAAGTTAATAACAAAAATGATGATGATGGATAATGAAGGTAATGAGTTTCACCATGGCAATGAGTATGTGGCAACATTTAGATATCACTAAATGAGAAAATGTTTGGTGTAGTTGCAGGAAATCCTACACTACACCCCTCACAAGAATCCACACAACTAAGACATTTGAAGATGAACAATATTGATTTTTATTGATTAATTCCTTGAATGTTTACAAAATAAAAATGGAAAAGAGTTAAAGAAATTACAATCACTACAAACTTTCTCTCTCCTAATGACTTGCCTAACACTCGGAAAAGGATCCCCCACAACAGACTTGCTCGACTCTTTATATAGGGTAGTACACAATGGATGACAGCTAAGCTGTCCTTTATTTTCGGGAATGACTTGCGAAATATCGCAAGTATACAAATATATAATCTCGCAACTCTTCTAAATCTCGCTAAGTCTTCACATCTTTCTCGTGTTTTAGCTGTCGTCATTCATTGCGTCATTCATATTATTTGTTTGCGACACTTTCGCAATGCTGTCGTTTATTGATATCGCGAAGTATTGATGTCGCGATATTCTGATCCTACATAATGCCTCTTCTCATGTCTTCTCTGTGAAGAAGAGAATGTCATGAGAATTAGTATTTCAAAATGCCGCAACTGTTCATATTTATCTGTTACGATCCCGTACTTTTACACAGAATTTATTACACATGTTTCTTCTTCCACTCTTTTCTTGACACGTCTCTTTCAACCGTTTTTTCTTGACCATTCACGTCCCCTCTCGCATTAAATGCATTTATCTTCTCGAGAATTCTTTTCTATATATAGTTTTATCACCCTCCTCTTCTTCTTTTTTACTTTCTCTCTGCAATTTTTTCTTCAGTTCTCTTCCTCCGCAATTTACGTTTCTGCTACTGTAAATCTTCTTTTTCTTCTTTCTCTTGATCTTCAATTCTCTAATCATTCCCATATTCTGAGAATGGCTCAACCTGGTCGTAGATACGAAACCCTTTTGGGTGAGACTCAAAAGAATTTACAAGAGAAAGGTCTCACCTTGTCTACTATTCCCAATCAAGAATCTTCATCTATTCTTTCTGCAAAGTTGTTTACTGACCATCATTGTGATGATCGAAAATCATAATCTCGCTAGGTCAACTCCTCGCAGTCTTCCCATTCCTCTCTACAATCCCGAACTGCCCTTGTTCTATGAAATTCTTGCTCATGAGAAATTCTCGCGAGCTATTTATCAATTAAGTGGTGATTGCATCCGTCTAATGCTTGAATTCGCCAATCGTGGCGCTGGTAAGGTATCTCTATATCATGATAACGTCAGAGATCCTAAATTCGCAAACTTAGAGATAGCCGTTGAAAAGTACTCAGTAGAAAACTTTTTTGAAAATTATGAAGTGATAAATATGAAGAATGATAAATATCGCTGGGGTGCTCGATGAAAAGAAAAGATAACGTTCCCGACGATAAGATACTCATGTTAGATATTGATTGGCACTCTGGAAAGAACAATGTTCCTCGCTACTCTAAAGATGAGAAGTGGTGTGTCTTTCCATTATTTTTGAACGGTCCTTACATTTCAGGTTCCAATATACTCCCTACGAATCTCGCAAATTATCATCCTTGGGTATTTAATTGGCCCGAGAAAGCAAAAGAGGTATATTTTCTAATTTTCATTCGCTTTGCGATGTTTCCTTCCTTCTATATCTACTAAACTTGCGAAATTTTCAGATCACTAAATTGAGAAAAAGTTATGAAAGAAATCCAAAGCCAAGTACTTTGGCGATACTTCGCTCAATCACGGATGAAGTAAGAAATATTTTCTCTTGTTATCCACAATATTGTTGCCTCTGTTTCTTATCTTCATTCGTGTATGTAGGTTGGTGTTGAAGTTACCGGCGAGGAAGAAACTTCAAAAGCTGCGAAGAATAAAAGAAAGGGTAAAGGCCCTCTTCTCAAGATAAAATCTGCTGCTCCACCTTCTAAAAAACAAAAGACCCATTCTTCTTCTCGCTCAAGTCCTCAATCTAATGAGAGTTCTGATGAAGAAGACGATGATGTAGACATTTCTACCGCGAAGGAGAATCATCCAATTGAATCTCCTATGAAGCTATTGTCTAGTATCTTTTCAGACTCCATGCAGGGGCTTGGAGATGACCGCCTCTCTGGTATATGTGAAGCTCTCGCAAGTATATGTGATGCTTCTTTACCGGAGGGTAATGAGTCTCTTCAGGGGATCTCCATATCATTGACTCCCAGCTTCTTGAATGCACTCAGTGCCTTGGTATGTTTATATTTCTTTATTCCTTCGTAATTTTAATTTTAAATCATATATTAATAGTTTCTTTATCCTTCTTTATAGTCTGGAAGAGCTTCCTTTGTTGTTGCCTCAGATCTTGAGATGAGGCGCAACAACTTTGAAAAGAAAAATCTTCTTCTTCACAAAAAGACCGAAGAACTAGAAATTGAAGTTGCGACATCTCGCAAGAAAAATGAAAATGAGACTGCCGCTCTTCGCGAAAGAATTCAACAGTTGGAAGCTGAGTCTTCTACCCAGAAGAATAAAATAGCTACCATTCAAAGTGCTAATCATCAACTTTATGGTATAAAACTCTTCTCTTTTCTTCGTTTCTACTTTGTCATTTATTTTTCTTTGTCTGACTTATCATTTTCGCAGACATTTATAATCTTTCTGACGAAGCCATCCTTCTCCATTCATTTCCTGAGCCTATGGATGATGATGCTCTTCTCACTTATCTCAACGAATCTTTAAGTAGTTCGTCAAACAAAATTAACTCTCTTTCATTAAATGAACTTCAAACCAAATTTCGTCTCTTAGAAATTGAGCATAGATCTAGTTTAGGTTTAGCCAATCGATTTAAGCGTTTATATCTTAGTTCCCACGAGAATAATAATATTCTAAGGAAGAAAATTAATAGCCTTATAGATGACAAGGATCGCATTGCTAATCAAGGTGCACAAGCATTAGCGAAATTCCAAAAAACTCTTCTTGAAGTCCAAATTGAACGAGATGAATCTCTTCACCAAATGCCATTCTTAATGAGCGAGAAAATCAAATTCGTTCAATTCTTGTCATAAATAGTGATGATGAATTCGCTTGGGCTGCGAAAGTTCTAGATAATGCCAGAAATAATTTAGGTGTTAGCGTCATCCTTCATGTTGAGCATACTGCCTTGGTTAAAGATATGATTTCTGACAGAGAAGGTTGTTAACTGTTCTTCATTACTTTACCACTTCTTTTTTGTGAAACTGCTATTAAATTACTGACTCATTGTCATTTGTTCGCAGAATCTGAGAAAAGGTTTCAAACTAGAATTAAGGAACTTGAATCTGAGAAAGTACAACTTGCAAAAGACTTCTCTCTTCGTAATGACAAATATTCTAAGTTGAAGAAGCAACTACAAACTACTGTGGCGAATTTCAATAATGATGTTGTCCGTTTTCGCAATCAAACTATTAAGACAGTTTGCGATGACCAAAATATCCCTCTTTCTTCATATCCTTGTCTTCTTGATGAGATTCCTGAAAGTATACCTTCCTTGGATGTTTCTGATAGTGATGCTAGCGAAGAAGAGGAGTCTGATAAAGAATCTGATGAAAAAGAAGAATGAACTGAGAGATAGCTCCATTTTTCTTTTTCTCTTCTTGTGATACTTGTACATTTATCCTTCTAGCCTTCCATTTTTGTAATCTCTTACTGTAAATCTATCATATGAAAATAAATAACAAGTTCTTACTCTAATCATTCCCATACTTGCCTCTGTTATTTATTTTCACATGAGAGATTAAATCAATAACCTTTAAGTAATAATACTTCTTAGTTTCGCAACTGCTGTTGCTAATTCTTCACAAATAAATGAAGAAATATAGCCATTTTCACAAGTTTACTTGGTCACTCAATTTCTTGTGTGATCTTATCTTCATTTATGTTGAAATTCATCATTGCGACAAGATCGCAAGACGTCTTTACATTTTCATGTAATGACCCATTGATCTTTCCTTATCATTGCTCTTGTGTGGTCTTATTTTGCCTTCCTAGTTAAAGGTCTTATTTTGCCACCTCTCATTTTTGCGTCAATGTGACAGGCCTAAATATTCTTACGAACATAAAGTCCTATGACATTGCCGTCTTGCGACAAAATCGCAGGACGTCTTTACACTTTCATGTAACGACCCATTGATCTTGTCTTATCATTTCTTTAGTATTTTTGCCTCTGCAGGATATTTTTCTTGCGACAATAAGACAGGCCTAAATGTTCTTGCGAACATAAAGCCCCATGATATTGCCGTCTTTGCGACAAAATCGCGGGACGTCTTTACATTTTCATGTAAAGACCCATTGATCTCGTCTTACCCTCGCGTTAGTATTATTGCCTCTTCAGGATCATCGCACAAATATGACAAGCCTAAATTTTCTTGCGAAAATAGAGCCTCATGACATTTGCGTCTTAAGACACTTATCAGCTCCCTAATGGAGGGTGCCGCCCTTATCATCTCCCTGGTTGCCCCTTCAAGGAGGCGTACATCGGCCATACAAGACTAGCTCCTCCCATCCGGTCTTAACAACAACCAGTTGTTTTCGCAGCCTCTTATCCCTTATACCTATAGGGCTTATGGTTACGAGACTGCACCCTAAGTGGAGTTTTCTTCGGGCCGAGTGCAGCATGTGCCAAGACTTGCCAAGAATGGCCGAGACACTTCAAATGCCCCAGGCACTCTTGGCTCAACCGTGTACCTCGGCGCCTTGGTCATACACTCACTCCTTGGGAGAGACCCTCGGTCGTCCAACCAGGGTATAACCTTATATATATAGTTGGAAATCCAAGGTACCTCCCCCGGATGGGCTTTATTGACCCCAAATTTTCATGACTCAGGTTCCAGGGGCGGTGTAACCTTTTCCCCGAGCCATGTCAAGAGATACCCCCTTATATGACGCACTTTAGGTCTTACATTTGCCTCTTGCGAAATATCATTCGCGAACTAGGGTGTACGCCATAAAGGTTTGTCCCATTCACTCATTCTTTCATTTCTATCAATTCTTGCAATCATTCATTGATTTTTGATTATTTCTTCTCATTATCTTTGTGAAATTATCACATAATCTTGCTTCATTTGCTGTGATCTCGCTGTAATTATTTAACCAAACTTTCGTTATATTCATGAATCGCGAGACTTTCGCGTACTCCTTCCTTGATCATCATATTCTTTGTACTTTTTTTTTTTTTTTTTTTTTTTTTTTACACAACTCTAAAATCAACTATTTATTTCTTACACTTCTTATTCCTGTTGCTCTCTGTTTCTTCATTCAAATTCCCTGATATTTCTTTCCCTTTTGCGAGACCATCGCAATTTCCAATTGTTTTCAAGCATTGGTTTCGCAATATACCTTCATCTCTCACTTCTATTGTGTCCACCATCAGTCTTTCTCTTCTTTGTTCTTCTTTGATATTCCGCTTCCAATTCTTCTTTTGAGCAGCCCTTTCCTCGCAAGACTCCACATCAACTTCATAGCACTTTTGTCCCTCAGCCCAATCTCCTTTTATAACTCCAACACCACTGGGATGAGGAAATTTGATGCACTGGTGGTAAGTTGATGCTACACCCAAGATCTCATGTAACCAAGGTCGCCCAATTAATGCATTATAGGGGGATTCTACATCGACTATGCAAAACAAGATTTTAGTTGGTAATACTTTTAGTGGTATTCGCATACGAATTTCTCCTTTAGGTTTATTGGCAGTACCATTAAAACCATAAATCTTATAGGTTGAAGGTATCAAGTCTTCGTCTTTCCCTCCCATAGTCTTGTAAGTGTGGTAAAAAGGATGTTTACAGAGCTTCTAGTATCAATTAAGATTCTATTTATAGCCCATGAATTTTCTCGCCCCATCATCTTCATCATCAACAGGTTTTGGGTTAATTTCCAATCTTACCACTAATGGATCATCATGCATCTCGCCACCCTCAGTACCTCTTCTCGCGGTAAAAGAAATAATCTGCGTTTGCCATTCTTTTAGTGGCGATGTCTTCGCGATGTTCATTACTTCTCTATTGTCAGCATCTCTTGCGAAAATCCTACTGAGAACACTATCATGAAAATCTTCGATTGTCCTGTACGAATGTACGATAGAATTGCAAAACAAGTTTTTGGCCTTCGCTCCAACTTCTACTACAAATGTTTCTTTCCCTTTTGTTGTATTTACTATGTGATTTTCTGGAGGTGTTGGTAATGGTTGAGTCTTCTCTTCACATTTTAAGAAATGGTTTAGCTTCCCTTGGTCTATCATTTTGAGGATGATTCTTTTTATATTCCTACAATCATTCGTTAAGTGTCCATGAAAATAGTGATAGGAACAAAATTCATGACTTCTGTCACCTGGAGGCGGTTCATTCCCCATGTTCCATGGTGCAGGTATGTTTTCCATTAGGATTATAGCTTCCCATATTTTCTCCACGCTAGCGTTTAGTGGTGGCATCTTGATTTCTTCCCAGACTACTCTATGACCTCGCTGCCCTCTATGATAGTTATGCCTCTGACCTCCATAAATTTCTTGCGGATTATGCCTCTGACCTCCATAGGTTTCTTGCGGCTGATCAAGCCTTTGAATTTTATTATTTCCGCCACTATTGTAGAAATTTCTTTCTCTTTCAAATTCTTCCTGATCGCGACTTCCCATGGCTACCAACTTTTGCTGACCATCATCTGGTATCCTCATTCCTTGTTGACCTTGTGAGGTACTCGCTACAGTGTTTATCAATTTGGGTAACAAACTTGCATTCGCAGCTCCTGAACTTGTATTCGCGACAGGGTATGATTCCATCTCATTTTGATTTTCCTCTAGAGCAATATACTCCTCCTGAAGCTCTCGCAACTCAGTCATTGTGATTGTATTCTTGACTCTAAAAATTTGAATATATAACAGATTTGTCGCGAACATAGCATTAATGAATGATTAGATGAGATATCTCTCCTCCACACGGCCAGCCATTTCGCTACACATTGTCTTCCACCTCACAGTTAGATGCTTCAAACTTTCACTAACCCTTTGTTTTAACCCAAATACATCTTCAATACCTGGTCGCGAGGAATTATTACTTATATATGCCCCTAAAAATATAGCCTGCAAGTGATTGAAATATGTTATTGTATTCTTCGGTAGCCCTTCAAACCATTTCAAAGCTTCTCTGTCGACTTGATGCAAAATATTTGCACAATATAGCATCATGATTCTCCCATTGTAGCATACATCTCATATAAGCTTTGATATGCTGTATCGCGCAAGTTGTTCCATCAAAAATGCTGGTTAATGTCGGTAAGTTGCACTTCGGTGGTATTCCTCCTAATTGTATCTCTTGTGTGATCGGAGTTTTCGCAGCTTCTTCTATGGCTTCATCCAACTTTCTCTTTCCTCCTCCCGTTTTACTGTTCATCATTCCTCTCATTTCTGCCAATTCTCTCAAAATTTGTTCATTTACATCAGAATTTGAATCTATTGGTCTTTTTAGTTCCGCTTTTCTTCTCCTGCGTTCATGTCTGCTTTGACTTTCATCATTCTCTTCTCGTCTTTCTCTGCGATCTTCTCCTTCACTTCTTTCACGAATTCGCACACCGTTATATCTATCAATTTCTCTTCTTTGTTGCCTATCAGCTCTCCTTTGTGATCTTTCATATTCTTCATTAATATTATCATTGTTGCGATTTTGTTCTCGCCTTCTTTCTCGATTATCATGATTATTCTGGCGAATTGCCTCTTTAAACTCCTGTTCTTCCATTTCTGCTCTCAATCTTTCTCTCTCGCGATCTAGACGTGCTTGTTCAACATAATGTCTTTCAATTTCATCCTCAATCTCTTTTTGCTTCCTCTGTGCTTCTCTCCCATGCAATATTCTTCTTCTTTCTTCTTGATTTTCTTCATCAATTGGATTATTCTGCCTCCGACGCTGCCTATTTCCTCGATTTCCATCATTCTGCCCATTTTGAAAAGTCTCGAGACGTGGAACATAACGATCTTCCATCATTTCTATTCTCTCGCAATGTTATGTGCCTGGATTTTGTGTTTCTTCTTGGTTTTCTTCATCAGCATTTTCTGTAGGTAAAATTCTCCTTCTTTCCTCTCTAACTGATCTTGAACTTGACCTTGTAGTGCTTCTCGACCTTCTGTTTTGTAATCTGATGTTTTCCATCCTCAGCTCATGATTCTGTCTTGTCAAATTTGCACGTTCCTCTGCCTCTAATCGTCTCTCTTCATGTATTTTTTGTCTCAATGCTTCTAATGCTGCGATCTCTTCATTTCCATGAATTGTTTCTCCAATCCCTTCTCGGTCTCTCTCCTCTTGTCCATTGTTTTCCAATTGTTGTTCTTCTCCCCTTTCGTCCACAGAGTCTGATCTCCAAGTAATGCACGCTTACTCTATCATAATCCACAGTTCTATCTGCTACTGGTTGAATTGGTGATTGAATTTGATTTTCTTCATTATTCCTTATGTTCCTTCTTGAAGATTCTCCCATTTCATTTCTCCCTTCTCCGGCAAGTCTCCTACTCCTTCTAACAGTTGTTGGTTACTCAGATGCATTTCTCCTTCTAGCCATTTCTTAATTTTGGTAAACTGTTAAAAATTATATGAAATTCCTTCCCTACTACTCCAAATTCTTTCAAATCACGATGTCAATCCTTACTCTCTCCCTGTTTCTAGCGCCAATATGTGGTTGTAGGAAATCCTACACTACACCCCTCACAAGAATCCACACAACTAAGACATTTGAAGATGAACAATATTGATTTTTATTGATTAATTCCTTGAATGTTTACAAGATAAAAATGGAAAAGAGCTAAAGAAATTACAATCACTACAAACTTTCTCTCTCCTAATGACTTGCCTAACACTCGGAAAAGGATCCCCCACAACAGACCGCTCAAGTTTACCGGACAAATTGAGTGGCCTAGATCACGTTTCTATGGGACGATGAAGTACAGGTATATACACCATCCCACCGAATGCACGCCGCGCTGATCGGCCAAGACCGACCAAGCTTGGTCGTCTTGGAACGCGCGCCCAAAATTGGCATGATGCGCGGCTTTTGCAGCATCAGATTTCTGTTGCAAATTGATCTCGACCACTCAACTTCGCCGTACAAATTGAGTGGCCCAGATCACACTTTCACGAGACAATGATATATGGGCGCCTACACCGTCATGTCGTCTACACACATGCATGATCGGCCCTGTCAAAATTGTATCCCAAGCCAGGATTCGACCAAGCTGAAGAGTGATGCTTGCGCACCTCTTCAAAAACCCTAATTCCATCAACGGTCGCAGATGAGTGTCTCAAAGATCATCTCGTCCGTCCAACTTCACCGGCTTGGTTATACAACCTTGGTCAGGAGTTAATTGGTCAGTGAGGTGTCATGGTGATCACCACCCGTCACTTTACCACATCATGATGCAGTACCTGCATAGAATACACAAGATACTTCACAAGTATCGACTTCCTAAATAACTTAGTTATTTAATCTAGCATTAAATGCTACTTTTTGTGGGTCCCACGATCCACACACTCGAGACATCAATCATGTCACAAACTGGGGGATACATACTGGGGTATTGATCTGGCGGTTTACAGCGTGCAGCGTGCAACGCGCCATCACAAGAACGTGTCAGGAAGTCATGGACGGTTAGATATTACAGGAGAAGTGGGCAAGACTGGTCGAGTAACACTAACACACAACTCCACTACTCCATCACTCCACTTCCTCCACTTCCCATGAGAGACGTGAATAAGGCTCAAATGACTTGTATAAATAGGTTCTCCTCCCTATTTCCCAAAAGAAAAAGAACAAGTCCAGACAACAGAGGCAAGTGTTGATACCATCGTATTCAAACACCGGAACTGATAGCTTACATCCTGCAAGCCAGTTCAGCTTTCTGATACAAGTCATACATAGCCAACACCTTCACAATCTCAACACCTTCCCTCCCCCTAAGGTCAACCCCATCTCCTTCACTTTGTGACCGAAACAAGTCTGGAACGGCGATTTCTTGGTTTAGGCCGGATTTGCACAGATTGATTTCTCGAATCTACAAGCACTCCCGTGTAGTGCATTTGTTTAAGGTTTAGACTCATTTCTCATCCACACATCCCAAATTACCAAAACCGGCAGAGATAGTTTTCACCCATAAACAATCCTTAAAAGGAGTAAATTAATTAATGTATCGAGTTGTTCCCAAGAGCTTGAGCAGAGAATTCCTTCTTATTGTTGAAGGATTCGTTGATCATTAAATTATTCTTCAACATCAGAGATGCCTGTCAGATCACTTAATTCAGCTTTGAGATCATGTAAAACATTCTTCCATTAGTTACATTTCTTTTCATAGTGAGTTACCTCCTTCAAGGTGTAATTAATACGATAGTTGAGAGAATTGCTTCAATCTGCAAATTCATCCACAACATCTTTTTAGTCTATCTCCATGTTACAAGGACAAGAAGAAAGCAACTGGTAAAGAAAAGATGGTGTATTATCTTTCAATGATATTTTTTTCTCGACCTTTGGTGAGTTAATTGCTTCACAAAGAATATATTTGGCAGCTCCAACAACATCTCTTTTCGTAACACTTTATGTTTCGTTATTATTCATTAATTAAGGTTCTCAGTGTTCTTCGTTTTTTCTTGACCTTCGCCATTTTGATCTATGTGGACTGGATATTTACTATTTTATGAATAGTAATAATTGGTTGGATTTTAACAAATTCAGAATATGGGGTAGGTTGAACCAACCAGTGGTGAACTAGAAGGTTTTTGGGGTAAAAAAAACAAGACCCAATAAAATGATTTATTTTTTGATAGAAAGAGTAAGTATTATATTAATCAAGATAGTACAATAAGTTTACAATATCATTTGTGTCGAAACATTAGTATTAATGGTGTCTTTTTGTACTCCTTGGTAGATATTTATCGTCTTTTGTTGAAATCTTCTGACTCTCACTTCCTTTGCAAGAGAATCTGCTGCTGCATTGTGATCCCTTCAAGTATATTTAACCTGAGCTTGTGGAAGCTTTTTAAGAGACAAAATGCTTTCTTCTATAGTATTTTCGACTATCCACTCCGTCTTCTCTCCGTTGCTGTTAATTGTATCCGCCAGAGGTTTACAGTCGGTAGCAAAAGTAATATTTGAAAGTAAATTCTATTTTAGCCAAATTAAAGCTTTTAAAAGGGCTTTTGCTTCTGCATGTAAAGCTGAAGAGGCTCATTCAGATCCTACTGAAAGATGCATGAAAGCTTCTTGATCCACTGAATATAGAATGAAAGCATAACCCATAGACAAATTCTCTTTTTTAAATGAAGCCTCAGTAAACATTATCCAATCCGTCTTAATGTTAGACCACGAAGCTTTTGTATTCTTTACTCTCTGAATGCACTTTGAAGGGATTCTCTGTTTTGTAACAGATTCTTGTATAAATCTCTTTGTTTTCTCAATTAGGAAAATTTGGTTAGGGTTGACCTTATCGAAGACAACCTCACATCTATATTTCCAAATAAACCAATTTATTGTTGCAATTTCTTCCTTGATTCTTGCGAGATTTGGTTCTGAGATCCATTTTTCAACCCATGTGTGGATGGAGTCTGTACAAATATGAGTATTAACTACATCCAACGAGCAGCCAAACCTGATGAACCTAGCAAATGGACATGTCCTTAATAGATGATTTTCCGTTTCCACATCCTGAGAGTTGCACATAGGGCAATTCGAAACAATCTCTGTGTTATGCGCTGCTAGTCTACTTTTTGTCGGCAAAGCTTGTTGTATTAATTTCCGGACAAAAAGCTTAATTCTTGGAATCACTTACATCTTCCATAAATTCCTCCAAGGGAAATCACCGTTTACTTCAGTCTCCTGATTTTGGTTGATAAGGAAATTGTATATATTTCTAGCTGAGAAATTTTCGGATGGGTGATTTTTCCATCTAATCTTGTCTGTAACTTCCAAATTATGAGATATGGCAAGAATTTTCTCTTTTGTACCTGTCGTAAAAAATTCATCTAGTTTTTCAGCGTCCCAGTCTCCTTCCTGATTTAATAAATCTTTGACTTTGACCGGTAGTGTTTCCTCTTTATCCCTTGGTTTCTGAATTATGTCTGAATTGGGATCCATCTGTCTTCCCAAATCTTTATGCTCTCCCCATTTTTCACTTGCCAAATATAATTTCCTTTAATTAAATTCATCCCTTTTTGAATACTTTTCCATATCCAAGAAAGTTCGTAATTTCTAGTAGGTTCCATTGGGTTTGAGTTGTAGAAATATTTTTCTTCCAGACGTTTCACCCATAATTGATCTTTTTATGTCATTAATCTACTAGCCAGCTTTGTTAGGAGGGCTATGTTGAACTTGTGAGGATTTTTAATACCTAACCCCCCTTGAAATTTCGGTTTGCTAATACCAACCCAGGCTTTTATGCATCCTCCTTTTCTTCCTGGCCCATCTTTGTTCCACCAAAAATCTCATTGAATCTTATCTAATTTATCTAGCGTTTCTTATGGAAGCGCTAATATCTGCATTTGGTAAGTTGGATAAGTATGGAAAGCAAAACTATCATCTCAAGCGGGTAGACCGTTTTACCCAATAAAATGATGATTAAAAGGAATGTCCAAAGTAGTATAGTAAGTTTGGCAAACTTGTAATTAGCATTTAATTCGTGAATTACAAAGAGTACTGGTGGGATACCCTTGGTCCTTGAAATTGCATATTAACATTCAGGAATACCCTTGGTCCTTGAATGTTAACAAACATCCAAAAACCGGTTAAAAGAACCGATGAAATATAGTATTGGTTGTATTGTTGTATCAAAAATTAATCACACAAACTAGTAATTAGTGGAAAACATTGCATTGATACTATGTTATGTTAGTAATCTGTATTATCAGGTTACAAAATGTTAACTATAAAAAAATCAACTTGTGTAGATATATTCTTCGCGACAAATTAAGCTAGCCTGAGTCGGCTTAGAGATTCTTCAATAGTTAGAGCATCGTCACTCAGTTGTAGTTTTAGAATTAAACTTTAATTATGAAGTTGAAATCCCTTATCAAAGTTACTCTAATGTACACCAGCGAGTAACTTTTTTTATGACTTCAGTCATCAATCGTTTGGAAACTACACACAAGGAGAATATGAATTTCGTATACGATTCTCATAACATTGTTGATCGTTCGAACGATTAATGAAAACCAAGGATTGAACAAATCATACAATCATAATCTTGCTAATAACAATGAAGTTAATAACAAAAATGATGATGACGGATAATGAATGTAATGAGTTTCACCATGGCAATGAGTATGTGGCAACATTTAGATATCACTAAATGAGAAAATGTTTGGTGTAGTTGCAGGAAATCCTACACTACACCCCTCACAAGAATCCACACAACTAAGACATTTGAAGATGAACAATATTGATTTTTATTGATTAATTCCTTGAATGTTTACAAGATAAAAATGTAAAAGAGCTAAAGAAATTACAATCACTACAAACTTTCTCTCTCCTAATGACTTGCCTAACACTCGGAAAAGGATCCCCCACAACAGACTTGCTCGACTCTTTATATAGGGTAGTACACAATGGATGACAGCTAAGCTGTCCTTTATTTTCGGGAATGACTTGCGAAATATCGCAAGTATACAAATATATAATCTCGCAACTCTTCTAAATCTCGCTAAGTCTTCACATCTTTCTCGTGTTTTAGCTGTCGTCATTCATTGCGTCATTCATATTATTCGTTTGCGACACTTTCGCAATGCTGTCGTTTATTGATCTCGCGAAGTATTGATGTCGCGATATTCTGATCCTACATTTGGAGAGAAAAATGTAAATATCTCTCTCCTCTCTGCAACTTTCCCTTTTCCTTCGTTCTCATCTAAAATTTCCCAGATCTGAAAAATCCATCGTAAAATACTTGTTTACAAACCATCGTTTAGAACCTTTCTAGACCATTCGCTTACAATATTCTACATATTTACTCCAAATCAACTTCTATTCAAAATACTCCAAATCAACTTATATTCAAAAGGCCGAAAGATAATGAGATCTGAGTAATAGGATTGCCGGGGCTGGCATACAAGTGTTTGATACCAAAGATGGTGGGGAAATAATGTATCAGGGGTTCACTTAAAGGTTAAGGTAAAAGTTTAAAAAGGGGATTTATGCTTTCAATCAACTTTGGGATTGTATCTCTGGATATGCTCTTGGTTTTTTGTTTTTATTCTCTTCACGTAGTATACCCATCTTTCCATTTCATGTTCTTTTTATAATCTTGATCAGATGAAACTCAATCCCCTGGACATGCTTACAATCTGTTTGTTGATTTGCTTTTTGACCTCTTGAGTTTATTGGCTTTTTTCAGTCTTTATTGGTCTCTATCTCTGTTCAAAATCCGTGATGTTTCCTTATTGTCGTATCATCTTGTAAGGGCAGATTTGTGTTGAACTCCATAGTATCTGTTAGTGGAGTTGATTGATAATCTATGTATTGTAATCCAATAGGGTTTTCAATGGTGCCGTTTTTGGTGTTGGTCTCCGGTGAATCTCTGTTTTGTTCTCCGGTAGAACTGTAGCTTGCTGTTTTTGCAAGTTTTGGTATTTTTTAATTAAAAAAAAAAAGGAAAAACAAAAAGAAAAGAAAAAAATATTTTGGAAACCTTGAGGTGTCGTGGTCTTGTTGAATAAGGTGTCCCTTTCATCCTTATTTTACGTGTGGCGGTAGTTTGTGAGACTTTTCTTGGGCTTTGATTTTTATAAGTCTTGATTTTTGAGTTTTTATGGGTTTTCTGCTATTTATGTTGCTTTCGCATAAATTTCGGAATTATTATATGAGTCCTAATGTTTAGACTTTTATCACACGATTAACCCCAAAATACCCCACCATTCTAATTATACTAATGATGATCCAAGAGCATAAGACACTTGCCAGCCCCGGTAAATTACTCATATAAACTTTCTTTATTTGAACAATCTGTAGTAGTCATGTAGGTATTATTTGGTTCTTTAGATTTTGTAAGTGCTATCTTATAAAGCACATTCTATATTACCTGCATTGTCTATTTTCCTTTGTTTGTAAGTGTTATACTATAAAGCACTCGTTTTTTCATTTCTATTCTTGTTTTTACCTAGTGTCGAGAGTCCTGTTTATCGTTCATAGTTAGAGTGTAATGGTGTCATCTGTCTTATCGTTCATAGCTAGAGTGTAATAGTGTCATCTGAGTTATTGTTCAAGCCAAAAACAAATGAGTAGACAGATATCACTCGGCAACTCACCTCAGCATCAAGATACAAAAGCATGTCTAACAACTTCAATCGATTGCACCGAACATTTCTACCACCACCGGATTTCCTCTGGATATTGTCATGTCCATCAAAAATACAGCTTTTCTTGTGGAAAGCATTGACCGAAGGCCTTTCGACCTTCGACACCAACATCTGCACCCGATGCAATTCCGATTTGAAGACTGCTATTCTGCTCCAATATCATGTTACTGAAGATTCACGGCTTAACAATTTTATTGTAATTGATGAATCTTGGGGTAGTATATATCCTCATGTAATAGCCCTTTAGTAATTTAATAAACTTCATGCTTCAAAAAAAAAAAATTAGATATCACTAAAAAAATCGACAATACTTAAGTTAACGTTGCGCTCATAGTTGATCACTTGATCTCTAACTATTTCAATTATAAACTTTAATTAAGATATTTTTCTTTTTAAATTTGAAGTCTTTGATCATATACATATATACTTTATAAAAAAAATTAAACCTTTTAATTATAATTAAATCCTTAATAAACCTCCCTAGCTTGGGGCCTAGGGCACTTATTTGGGATCGTTACTAAAGGACAAAAAAGGTCATTAAAAAGTAATTCCTATGAACCCCTTATCTACCTATTTATGTTAATGGCTAATATGCCCTTATTCATTAGTGATGATTAATCGAGTTAGTATTAGTCAAATTAATTAGTGTTTAAGTTTGATTATAGTGTTAGGATTAGAGTAGAAATTCATTTCCTCTTCTAAGGTTTGAAGAATAAGAAGAAGTAGAGGAAAAAAAGAAAAAACTAGGGTTTGTGATTTTCTTATCAAAAATGAAACTCTATAGTGACGATGAAGACTCTAGTAGTGATGAAGAAATGGGTGCATCATATAATCTTGATTTTGATCCTACCGATTTTGATTATTTGTTGAATGAAGAAGAGCATGTCAACCAAAGCATGCTTGAGGATATTATTGTAGCACAAGAACAATATCGCCGGGAAGTAGAAGGTGAAAATGCTTCCAATAGGAAGGTATGATCTCCAAATGATCTACAAACATGTATGTATGTTACGTCCTTGCTAAGCAGATCGTGTTGTTGGCATGTTGGAAGATGATGAAGCAGAATCAATTGAGACAATATCCTTCTTTCTACCTATTTTAATGATGGATTGATAGAAAAGGATTTGCGGTATCGTTAGAGGGACGCCGGACCTCTAGTATCGTCAAAGGGACACTAATACCTTTTGAAAAAGCGGGGGTACAACAACCACACCCAATATTTTGCTTAGCAATCTGTATGGACCAACTCCAATATACTTTTAAGAAAATCAACTAGACAATCAGACTCAATCTTAATAAAAGTATATCAAAGAGTTATATCTCACTTTCTCGATTCAATACTTACTCAAGCAAATAGAAATCTGCGAGTCTAATTGAATATAAGAGAAATCAGTTTAACGGTACCAAAGACCAATGTTCAACGATCAATCAATTTCAATCAACAACCAAAGATTGGATTTCCCAATTGATCGATTCAACGCACACATGTGATATTTCAATTATATAACAAAATATAATACGGAAAAGAAATAACACAGACACCAGAAGTTTCGTTAACGAGGAAACCGCAAATGTAGAAAAACCACGGGACCCAGTCTTATAGGTTGTGTTAGAGCATAGCTCGGTTGAACCCACCAAGCGTTGGTATGTCAAGTTTGGTTGTCATATTTTAGTGAATCAAAACTCATGTTAAGAGTCACTTGATTATGTACTAGAGTCAACTTCGTATAGGTTAGCTTGAAAGTATTAGGATAATGAGACTTTACAAGTATTGCGAAGACTTGAAGATGTGAAGAAGCAAGGAGCTACAACGACAACAATCATCATTCTACTTGAGGTTAGTGATATTTGGCTTGAACTGTTTCATTCCCTAACGTATCTTTCAAGTCGTACATATTGAAAACAAAATTGCGAAGCATATTTGAACTCTAGATAGACATAGTATTAAGGAATACAATACGAGGTTTATTGCTTAACCATTAAACTTTGTAGATAAGACATCGCCATAATCATTTGAATTCTATTGTGATTATGTATGGGTATGAGGTGAGGATTTCATCCTAGGGAACAATATTTTACATGTGTTCTAAGGAAGTAAGTTCATAAACTTGTTTGTGAATCGAAAAAGGAAATCGCCAGGCGTTATTGGTTTTGTTATTCATTGCATATCTTATGAACAACTAATATGTGTGATTGAGTATAACCGTTCATGACTTTATGTGTTCTTGGTAGAACTATTCACAAAGACCTGACTTATGTATTGGTATGACTTTTACTAGTGAAACCGATCTTAAGTAATCACCTGAGATGGTATGATTGGGTTTGTGATTGTCTGTCTGACCAAATATGGGAAAGGGGAACCGATTCTAGTAAGAGGTGCAATACATCACAAAGGGGAACCGATCCTTGTATGAGGTGCAACAAGGTTTATAGCAAAAAGGGGAACCGATCCTATGAACATGTGCAACACGTTTTTAGGCAAAGGGGAACCGATCCTATGGACATGTGCAACACATATAAGTTAGATACCATATATATGTGGGGAACCGATCCTAGTACCTAGTCAACCGAATTTTGGAAATCTAGTGTGACTATGCACAGTACTCACATGGAAGGTAGAACCGAAACTTGTTTTGGTAGAACTGTTAAACCCATGATTGTGATTGAATATTATTTGATCAATCACATAGTTCTTGAAAGTCAGATGAACCAATTCTAAACTTGTTTGGAAGTGTGGCAAATCGGTTTCAAGGTTGTAAGTGTGAAACAGAACTTACAAAGTTAAGATGTCGGCATACTTTGAACACGTGCCATGAATGTTTATTTCTTTAATTGTTCAAAGTTATTCCTTAATAGCTAAGGGAAGAGAATCCCAGGATCGAAACATAAATAAGTTAAGAATTTTTTAATTAAGGTATTTAACTTCATTTTGTAGGGAAATAAGAATTAGTAATGTGCATTTACTAATTAGAGAATTTCCGAGAGATTTTGATCATTATTTTTGGACAGAGCATTTCCAAGAATTATGGAAACCGAATTTGTGCTTTAATGAATATCTTGAGAATATTTTCGGTTTTGGAAATTCCTTGGTTTCCAAACTTCCTTGTCTAAAAACACTTGAAGTTTGCCTTTCTAGCAAACTAATCCTTCGTAACAACAAACTTCCTTTTTGTTGTGTTGTTACTGGTGTAGCCGCCTATTCGGAGAGGAGAGTAACCTAATTAGGCGAAATCTCTTACGGCCGCTCAGTTTAAAGTCTTCTTTGGGATTGAGAAGCTCTACGAGTACCGTTGGTGGGAAACTAGATAATTGCGGTTTATCTTTTGTTTTCTTTGATTTGATTAACTAACGGTGGTTGAACTTTAATTGAACCTAGTTTGTTTATGCTTGAGAATCTTCTCTTCTGATATAAGATTCACTCAAACTAGTTCAGAGTTTCGATAGGGATCTTTAGACTGTTGTTAGTTCTAAAGACGATCTTGTGATAATCCATTGTTAACAGACTCTGTTCTGTGCGTGATTGATCACAAGAGATTCAAGTGATTGTGTGCATGTGTTTATTGAAGATTTAAGAAGATTTGAAGACAAAGAAGATATTGAAGATTTCTGATTTGTGGGTTCATAATCATTGGTGTGCACAATACTTGTTTCGGTAAAAGAGGATCCAATTAATAATCGGTTTATATTTTTGATAGATTGGATTGATTAATTGAGTAGATCGGCATCAACACAATTCTTTGGATTAATAGTGTTATTGGCTTAATCTTAAACGATTACTTCGGTAATTGAACATAAGATAGATCTAAGGACCTAACGAATGTGTTTATGTTAAGATAAACGGAAGAGCCTTTGTCCAACTCATATCACTTGGTTGAATAGAGTTGATACCAAACAGATTTGTTGTTCCTATACTGTTTGGAATACGAACCAAAGGAATTGTTCCAAGTACGTGACTAAGGTCGGAGGCGTGGGAATACAGACGGAACTAGGTGAACTATAGGTTTAGTTGCTTGGTCTCAACTATACGAAGTTAGGTATAATTTTGTGTAGCGGCTTAATCCTGAGAGTATTCAATTCTGGACAAGGTCCCGGGGTTTTTCTGCATTTGCGGTTTCCTTGTTAACAAAATCTTGCTGTGTCATTTACTTTATATTTCCGCATTATAATTATTTTATTATAATTAAAGTAAATTACACAAACGTTAATTCCTATTTACTTGATAAGTGAATCATATTGTGTTTGGTTAAGTCCGAACCTTTTTATCAAGTAACATACTTCGTCGTTGTATTGTCTCGATCTCGTATCCATAGACGATCACACGAAGTGTGAACCGATTAGTTGTATTGTCTCGACTCAGTCCATAGGCAATCATTTTCGGAGAAAGGACTTATAGGTAGGAAAAGTTTTAGCTTGAGGTATATTTGGGTACCCTCGCCTTTTCAATTGGTATCAGAGCAGGCAAACACGAAAAGATCTAACAATATGTGTTTGGTGCGATCCAACCTATAAGAATGAATCCAAAGGATGGTTCAGTTAACGTAAGTTAAGATGAAAAATCAGGTCTTGAAGATAACACCTTCTGTGAATCTACTGATCAGGCTGATCTCTATAATGTAGACTCTGGCAATTGGCAAACTTGCCTTCAAAAGCAACTTGATGAGATTTCTGAAGATGATCTATCTGAATACTCCTCTATTCTAGGGGATGTCTCCACAAAAAGACTGTCTTCCTCAGATGTGGTTGGACTTCTTTCTCCTCTCATAAGAGAAAACAGGAAACTGAGGGAAGTTTTTTCTGGCTTCTTCTATGGATATCAGAGTTCCAGATATCTTCTTAAAGACTACAAAGAAAGTCTTCACTCAAAAACCCTTGAGTTTAAGAACCTCAACATGTAACATTACTTGTTGAATAAAAAACTTCTTGAGACAGAAGCCTTGATTAATTCGCAACATTCAACGAGCAACGAACAGCTTGAGTCTGACTCCTTGAAGAAAAATCCTCTTGAGGATCAACTAACCAATGCTCTTGAAAAAATCAAGGTGCTAGAAGAAGAGGTTGTAAGGCTGAGAAGACTTAATGATAGCACAATTAACTTATATTCCATGATAGATACAGGAAGATGTCATGGCGACAAACGAGAATTAAGATATGATGGGATTGATACTTTATCGATCAACAAAGAAGTAAAATTCGTAAAGGCTGTATGTCTGTCTACTCCTGAAGATCCACCCGTACAAGTATGCTTGCATGATTCGCCTAAGTGCTCAAGTGAGAATCCAACAGAAAAGGTCTCCGAATACAAACAGAGGAAGAGTCCAACTAAGAAGCAGTATCATGACCGAAAGTCTCATAAAGGTAAATCGAAAAACTATACACCTTTCAATAAACATTGTTTTTATTGTATAGAAAAAGGTCATATGCAAAGGGAGTGTAAGATTCGGAAGATGTAGAATGTTCTATCATATGTCTCAAAAGAATTGGATAACTTCACTTCCAAAAACCTCTCAGATCACTATTGTCCAGTTAGACAAACGAATTTTTACATGAATTCAAAATCATATCCAAAAAGAAATGTAAAGGTAATACCTTTTTCAATAAGGATATGAGATCTGATGTTTCAAGGTGGAAAGATGCAATGTCTCTTGAAATAAATAATCTTCATTCAAAAACTACCTACAAATTGATACCAAAATCTGAGAAGGTATCGAAAAAGTCATCTAGAACAATGTCTAAGAAAACCAATCCTGTTATAATTTTAGACAAAGATGACTATGAAAGTCTAGTTATTAGACTCAAACATGATCTAGAGATATCCAGTGATATCAATGTGAAAACATCTTTTGATGATTTACTACAAAGTAGAAAAACAAGAAAGGGGTCGAACAACCTCTCAAACCATTGTAACTATTTCCTCACTTCTGTAAGGAAAGAATCGCTTTTCGGTTCTGGTTAGGAATTCTTTCCTTTTTGAGTTTAAAAATAGGGATTATAAATAAGTCCGATTGTGACCCTCTTGTAATATCATGCTACCATGCTCTCACCGTATGTAGAAATTGAGGAAGACTTGACAAGAGAAATTTCGAAAATAATTAGCTCATGCATTACCTTGCCCCGTTCAAAAATTCTTTACATGATTCCTTTCATAGTGGAAGGAAAGAAAGATATGATGTTGTCTGTGATTATTGTGTTGAAAAGATTGAAAGGACTCTTGAGTCTAGCTACACATATTATGAGAAAAGAATATATGGAATCTGTTCCGATTATTGCTCCTTCTCTATCAAGAAAACTCTCTCAACAATTCTTGCTCAAAATTTGTTTGAGGGAACAATGGAACTCATTGGAAGAAGAGATCTTCTCAAGGATGATCTTATTTATGCCAAGACGAGTATCGCTGGATACAAAGAATCTATTGCAAAATATAGATGGCATGAAGACCTTGGAGAATTTAGAAGAAATTTAGAAGATTCTAAAGAGGAAGAAACCAAAATTGAGATTCTTCTAAAGGATTTCTCCAGTAAGTCATGCAAAGCAAAGATAAGATTAAATTCTTATTTGAAACTAGGCTACTTTATGTAAAG
Source organism: Papaver armeniacum (assembly GCA_023531295.1). Classification (NCBI taxonomy): domain Eukaryota; kingdom Viridiplantae; phylum Streptophyta; class Magnoliopsida; order Ranunculales; family Papaveraceae; genus Papaver; species Papaver armeniacum. The sequence goes on along the minus strand of JAJJWW010002325.1, from coordinate 77,062 downwards.
TCTATTGAGAATAAAACTATTATGAATAAAATTATTTGATTTATAATTTTTCTTGTGATAGTTTTCGGTTTACATAGCCTGTGTTTGAATGCTTTTATCTTATTGCTATGTATGTTTATGGGATGTTTGATTTCGGTTTTACTACCTTAATATTCGATCTCATATGTTGTGAACCCTTGTGGTTTGGGTGACTTTTTGATTTAGCAAGATTAAGTTATAGCCCATGTTGGTAGGCTTTATCAAAGAATCATGAGGGGTTCTGGTAGAAAAAATATGTGAAAAAGTCACAATATGTTGAATCGGTTTTGGTTTAGCATAAAAGCATATGTGTTTCGACGGTTTTCAACTTTTGCTTGCAATTGTTAAACCGATTTTCAACCTTTCTCTGGTAAAGGTTGGTTGTTGTTATTCTTTTGTTTTTGGCATAGGGATGACAACATGATGATATTTTGATATCAATTCTCCCTGGAAGAAGATGCAATCATATTGGAGAAGTGAATGCGAAATTTGAGGTAACAATCTTGTTAGTTAATTGTTTTCATGTTTAAAAAAAGCTTGAGTTTATTTCATATATATTTATTGCTTTTGCTTAACAAAATTTCGGTTCAATTGATGTTTATTCCATCATGTGTGTATGGATGTATGTGTGATTCAATTGGTTCCGGTTAAGAAAAACTATTGTTATCTTTCTTTATTATGTGGTATCAATTGTTTAGGCTTACAAAATATCGGTGCAATTGCGGTGCTTTTAATGTCTATGTTGTTTCAATTGCTTCCGGTTGAGGTGAATAATTATGCAAGTTGATTTATTTGGTTTGTATGAATTATTTATGTCTTAATGAAATAAAAGTTTTACGGGATGAGTTGTTTAGTCCAATTCGATTCCGGATAAGAGAAACTAGGTTAATTCTGATCTTAGTTAGACTTATCGAAGTGAGGTTTGGTTATTCAAGTCTAATCGAATGCCTTAACAAGAAATGTTAGTTAACTAACCTAGTATTTGTCTTGTTTAAAATTGAAAGGTCTAAGTTTATGGATAAATAGAATCTGATGAGAAAAATAGAGTTATCTTTATTTTGGTCTTATCGAATTAAGCGATTGTTTTTGTACAATCGGTTTAGCAAAGGGACTAAGGTGCTTATTTGATTTTTGGTTTGCTAAAATAAAATGGAAAAATTGTTTCGGACAATTGTTTCCTTGGTAACATATCAAATAAAACTACTTGTAGTTTCAGTTTTGATATTGGTTATCAGAACATGATGTGTGGAACCCTCGTGCCTAACTCTACAGGTTGCAAGTCTATTGAGATTTTTAAGATTCTTTTCGTGTTGTCCTTTATTTTTTCGTTTCTTTGTCATTTTGTGACCAAAAGGGGGAGAAATATATGGAGTAAACAAGTGATTCTGGCATTGATTTATATTGATTGGCATCGCTAAGGAAAAGAACATTGGTGCTTAAACGTTTTATCTAAACGAAAGAGTGAAAGCACAGACTAAGGGGGAGTAACATATCATATGAATTCGTATAACAAAGATGTGAGGATTGAATATCTACCTATCTTCCTTAGGGGGAGTATTTTCTTTGTTATTATAATGTCAACAACGACATTTTCAAGGATTGAATGTAAGCAGTTTACTGTGCTGTTGAATCGGGAATCAAGCGTATGTGTAATGAATTATTGTAATTTGTTTATCCATATGATGTAAGAGTTTTGTCACTAAAATTGACAAAGGGGGAGATTGTTAGAGCATAGCTCGGTTAAACCCACCAAGCGTTGGTATGTCAAGTTTGGTTGTCATATTTTAGTGAATCAAAACTCATGTTAAGAGTCGTTTGATTATGTACTATAGTCAACTTCGTATAGGTTAGCTTGAAAGTATTAGGATATGAGACTTTACAAGTATTGCGAAGACTTTAAGATGTGAAGAAGCAAGGAGCTACAACGACAACAATCATCCTTCCACTTGATGTTAGTGATATTTGACTTGAACTGTTTCATTCCCTAACATATCTTTCAAGTCGTGCATATTGAAAACAAAACTGCGAAGCATATCTGAACTCTAGATATACATAGTATTAAGGAATACAATACGAGGTTTATTGCTTAACCATTAAACTTTGTAGATAAGACATCGCCATAGTCATTTGAATGCTCTTGTGATTATGTATGGGTATGAGGTGAGGATTTCATCCTAGGGAACAATGTTTTACATGTGTTCTAAGGAAGTAAGTTAATAAACTTGTTTGTGAATCGAAAAAGGAAATCGCCAGGGGTTATTGGTTTTGTTATTCATTGCATATCTTATGAACAACCAATATGTGTGATTGAGTATAACCATTCAAGACTTGTTGTGTTCTTGGTAGAACTATTCACAAAGGCTTGACTTATGTATTGGTATGACTTTTATTAGTGAAACCGATCTTAAGTAATCACCTGAGATGGTATGATCAGGTTTTTGATTTTCTGTCTGACCAAATATGGGAAAGGGGAACCAATTCTAGTAAGAGGTGCAGTACATCACTAAGGTGAACCGATCCTTGTATGAGGTGCAACAAGGTTTATAGCAGAAAGGGGAACCGATACTATGAACATGTGCAACACGTTTTTAGGCAAAGGGGAACCGATCCTATGGACATGTGCAACACATATAAGTTAGATACCATATTTATGTGGGGACCGATCCTAGTACCTAGTCAACCGAATTTTGGAAAGATAGTGTGACTATGCACATTACTCACATGGAAGGTAGAACCGAAACTTATTTTGGTAGAACCGTTAAACCCATGATTGTGATTGAATGTTATTTGGTCAATCGCATATTTCTTGAAAGTCAGATGAACCAATTCTAAACTTGTTTGGAAGTGTGGCAAATCGGTTTCAAGGTTGTAAGTGTGAAAGACAACTTACAAAGTTAAGATGTCGACATACTTTGAACACGTGCAATGAATGTTTATTTATTTAATTGTTCAAAGTTATTCCTTAATAGCTAAGGGAAGATAATCCCAAGATCGAAACATAAATAAGTTAAGAATCTTTTAATTAAGGTATTTAACTTCATTTTGTAGAGAAATAAGAATTAATAATGTGCATTTACTAATTAGAGATTTTCCGAGAGATTTCGATCATTATTTTTGGACAGAGCATTTCCAGGAATTATGGAAACCGAATTTGTGCTTTAATGAATATCTTGAGAATATTTTCGGTTTTGGAAATTCCTTGGTGTCCAAACTTCCATGTCTATAAATACTTGAAGTTTGCCTTTCTAGCAAACTAATCCTTCGTAACAAAAGACTTCCTCTTTGTTGTGTTGTTACAGGTGTAGCCGCCTATTCGGAGAGGAGAGTAACCTAATTAGGCGAAATCTCTTACGGCCGCTCAGTTTAAAGTCTTCTTTGGGATTGAGAAGCTCTACGAGTACCGTTGGTGGGAAACTAGATAATTGCAGTTTATCTTTTGTTTTCTTTGATTTGATTGACTAAAGGTGGTTGAACTTTGATTGCACCTAGTTTGTTTATGCTTGAGAATCTTCTCTTCTGATATAAGATTCACTCAAACTAGTTTAGAGTTTCGACAGGGATCTTTAGACTGTTGTTAGTTCTAAAGACGATCTTGTGATAATCCATTGTTAACAAACTCGTTTAAATGCGTGATTGATCACAATAGATTCAAGTGATTGTGTGCAGGTGTTTATTGAAGATCTAAGAAGATTTGAAGACAAAGAAGATATTGAAGATTTCTGATTTTTGGGTTCATAATCTTTGGTGTGCACAATACTTGTTTTGGTAAAAGATGATCCAATTAATAATCGGTTTATCTTTGTGATAGATTGGATTGATTAATTGAGTAGATCGGCATCAACACAATTCTTTGGATTAATAGTGGTGTTGGCTTAATCTTAAACGATTACTTCGGTAATTGAACATAAGATAGATCTAAGGACCTGAAGAAGGAGTTTATGTTAAGATAAACGGAAGAGCCTTTGTCAAACTCATATCACTTGGTTGAATAGAGTTGATACCAAACATATTTATTGTTCCTTTACTGTTTGGAATACGAACCAAAGGAATTGTTCCAAGTACGTGACTAAGGTCGGAGGCTTGGGAATACAGACGTAACTAGGTGAACTATAGGTTTAATTGCTTGGTCTCAACTATACGAAGTTAGGTGTAATTTTGTGTAGCGGATTAATCCTTAGAGTATTCAATTCTGGACAAGGTCCCGAGGTTTTTCTGTATTTGCGGTTTCCTCGTTGGAGGATCAGAATATCGCGAGATCAATAAACGACAGCATTACGAAAGTGTCGCAAACGAGTAATATGAATGACGCAATGAATGACGACAGCTAAAACACGAGAAAGATGTGAAGACCTAGCGAGATTTAAAAGAGTTGCGAGAAAGTTTGTGGTGATTGTAATTTCTTTAGCTCTTTTCCATTATATCTTGTAAACATTCAAAGAATTAATCAATAAAAATCATAGTTGTTCATCTTCAAATGTCTTAGTTGTGTGAATTCTAGTGAGGGGTGTAGTGTAGGATTTCTTGCAACTACACTCGTTAACAAAATCTTGTTGTGTCATTTACTTTATATTTTCGCGTTATAATTGTTTTATTATAATTAAAGTAGATTACACAAACGTTAATTCCTATTTACTTGGTAAGTGAATCCTATTGTTTTTGGTTAAGTCTGAACCTTTTTATCAAGTAACATACTTCATTGTTGTATTGTCCTGATTTCATATCCATAGACGAGAACACGAAGTGTGAACCGATTAGTTGTATTGTCTCGACTCAGTCCATAGACAATCACTTTCGGAGAAAGGACTTATAGGTAGGAAAAGGTTTAGCTTGAGGTATATTTGGGTACCCTCGCCTTTTCAAGTTTAGTATCATCGTTGTTGAAAATCCGTATCTATAACAATGAGAAAACTAGAATTCTCAATCATTGTTACACAGTGTCATAGTATTATTATGCAGCATCAAAGTTCAATTGTTTCAAAACTTCGACAACAATACTATGGTGATATGTATCACTCCCCCTTAGTCAATACTTCATCTCACATGGAAACCAGTCCCCCTTACATAATGATCCGAAAACCATATGTATTTGTAGTGTGAACTACACATTAATTCCCCCCCCCCCCCCTTTTGTCAATAAAATTGGCAAAGGTACGAAAACTAGTGGGATCTTAATGAGTTTATAAAGGACCAAAAGCAAGCACATATCAACTTTTTAGATACAATCATATAGCCTAAGCTAAATGCTTTCATCAAGGAGTTTATAAAGATACAAGATAACTCCTATAATATTCCACAGCCACACTCCCCACAAAGATTTGGCAATTAAGCACAAGTTCAATTAAGAACTCTCCCCCATAAAATGTCATTCCCGAAAGAACAACAAGAGCGACCTTACTTTCACAAGAAAAGAAGGATTTCTTTGGACATAACAAATCACATACGAATATGAATTTGAATCCAAAAATACTCAATCAAATTAACCACAAGAAAACCCATGATTAATTTAATCGGAAATGCTCAACTTAAGAGAACTTACAGAGCCGCACATTATAAAAATATGGATCAGGGAAGATCAATACTGCGGAATAGACAAGGATTCATTCTATTTTCCATCACTATTTGCACAATGACATACAATAGACATAATCCTCGTACACAAAAGTTTTATCCTTTCTTCCATCAAATAATGACATAAAAGGTTTTAACTTTTGTAATGTCAAAAGTTCATTCATTCTTTTATCAATACATGCATATCGACATATGAAAGACTTAACTTTTGACAAGGTATGGTACAATCATAGTTCACGGACGAAAACACACATATCTCATAACTAATTGCAATATATAAAATCATAAAGATTAATACTGCAAAAATCATCTTCCAAACAATTTAAGAATTTAAACAAATAAACCTAAAAAACAATGAAGATGAAAACGTTGGACATAGCTATGTGTAATCACAATAATGGCTATTCCAAACTCTAGTTCTTCTTCTAAACAAAACAAGAAAATAAAATTCTCATCAGAAGATTTACTATATGTTAAGACCTTTGAAGAATTCTTTATCGTCCCCGAAATTCTTGTCGTCAACAGCCATTGGGACATAAGGTTCATGAAGATAGGAGTTAAAATCAATAAACCTTCTTGACTGATGTCGAACCAAAGCCTTCTGAATCTCATGAGTCTTAAGCACAAAAGCCGTTATCTGTTGAATCTCCGTTCGTGTCTCCTTCAATACTTCAAGAACATCAGAAAACTTCTGAGAATTTGAAGGGACAGCTCTTGGCTTCCTCATATTCCTTCTTTTTCTTTTCAAGGTTGGAGCAAACGGAGATTTCTCTTTTTCCTTCATGATTGATGGCTTAACAATCATATTAACATCTTTTCCATCAGAAGACATGATGCTTGGAGTATCCATAAGAATATGGGTCTGTGAGAGGAAATCACAATTTAAACTCAACAAGTAGTCTTGGAAAGAGTTTCAGAGAAGGAAAAAGGAATGTAGGGTTACGCAAACTTTAACAGGTTCGTGCACGCACAACTCTGAACTCTAGAAAGAGTAGAATTGTCGAGAATAACCCTCCTTCTTTGATAGACAGAGAAAACAAAACTAAAAAAAAACTTTTCCTAAAGCCTGAGAGGTGCACAACCTTGTCTCTTTCAATCAGGCACATGAGACAAGATAAACAAATCAACACAATAAAGTTGTGTTGCGGTGAACAACAATCTGTCCACCATGTTCCTTTTGAGAGGAATCCATTGACCTATGTCTATCAAAACGATTGGACCATAATTTCTTCTCTAATGGTCTTGTTTTATCCTTGGGAACTAACTTCTTAGACGAAGATAAAATCTTACATACCTCAGCGGTCTTTTGATCAAGTTTAAGCTTGCTTGCTAATCGATTTGCTCTTCGTTGAAGTTTGTTGACATGTCTCAATTTGTGTTTGTACTTGTAACACTTTGATAGTTCATGAACTTTGAGTGAAAAATACGAGCACATCAATCTTGGATATAATTTAGGCATCTGAGATGTGCAAGCAGCTAGACACATAGTAGAACCTGAAACATTATTCACAGAGTTTCCAATAGAAAGGTCAGTTTTATCTTCCAGATTGGTTGAGTTTTCTTCTGAAAGAATATCAAGATTGATGTATGTATTGCTACAATTATCAAAATCAATATTTTCACAAAGAAGTGCAACACTTGATTTTTCGTCTTCATTAGAATCATAGTTGTCAGACATTTCATCAAGATTTGCAGCAAGACCTTTGTTCCTAGTGTATTTATTTCGATTTGGACACTCATTTGCAAAATGACCAAAACCTTTACACTTAAAGCACCGAGGCATATCCTTGTCATCAGTTTCATTATTATCCCTATTTTTAGGAGGAACACGATTATGTGGTTTATCTGATGACTTGGATTTATCTCTGGAGAACCGTTTACTTCTCTTCAAAAGAAGATCCCTAAACTGTCTTGTGATCAACGAGACTGACTTGTCAAGATCTTCATCTGAGGAATCAACCTCAGAAAGATCATCTTCAGAGATGTAAACACTTTTACTTTTATCATGTAATTTAGTGTTCTTTAGTGCTTTGAAAGCAACATCCTTATTAGACTTGGACGTATGCTCATGATCAAAGATCTTTAGCTTCCCAACCAGAGTATTTCTGGACAGCGTTGCGAGATTATTTCCTTCAACGATGGCATGCTTCTTAGAATCGTATCTAGATGGCAGCGATTTGAGAATTTTCATCACAATGTCCTTTTCAGGAATGGTCTTACCCAATGCAAAAGATGTATTAACAATTTCAGACACTTTGTGATTAAACTCATCAAATGTTTCTTCATCTGCCATACGAAGGTTTTCCCAATCAGAATTTAGGTTTTGAAGCCTAGCTTCTTTCTCACTGGTATTTCCTTCAAATACGGTTTATAAGATATCCCAGGATTCTTTAAACTTAGTGCACGTAGTCACATGGTGCTGAATATCTGGGGTAATAGCATGTATGATAGCATTCAAGCCGTCAGAATTTTGCTTTGCAGCAATAATTTCTTCTGGACTATATCTACCAATATCCTTTAGTATAGATACATCACCTTCTGTATTAACCGAGGGATCATAGCCATTAACAACACGTACCCATTTTTGAAAATCACGAGCTTGAAGAAAAGCATGCATATCAGTTTTAACACAGACTTGTAAGGTCTTTAAACGTGTTTGCCAGCTCTGATACCAATTAAAAAAGCGAGGGTACAACAACCACACCCAATATTTCGCTTAGCAATCTGTATGGACTAACTCCAATATACTTTTAAGAGAATCAACTAGATAGTCAGACTCAATCTTAATAAAAGTATATCAAGAGTTATATCTCACTTTCTCGATTCAATACTTACTCAAGCAAATAGAAATCTGCGAGTCTAATTGAATACAAGAGAAATCACTTGAACGATACCAAAGACCAATGTTCAAGGATCAATCAATTTGAATCAACAACCAAATGTTGGATTTCCCAATTGATCGATTCAACGCACAACCTGTGATATTTCAATTATATAACAAAATATAATGCGGAAAATAAATAACACAGACACCAGAAGTTTTGTTAACGAGGAAATCGCAAATATAGAAAAACCCCGGGACCTAGTCCAGATTGAACACACATTGTATTAAGCCTCTACAGACACTAGCCTACTACAAACTAACTTTGGTCTGGACTGTAGTTGAACCCCAATCAATCTCACATTGATCCAAGGTACAGTTGCGCTCCTTACGTCTCTGATCCCAGCAAGATACTACGCACTTGATTCCCTTAGCTGATCTCACCCACAACTAAGAGTTCCTACGACCCAAAGTCGAAGAATTTAATAAACAAATATGTATCACACAGAAAAGTCTACAGTAATAGATAAATCTGTCTCCCAAAGAAATACCTATGAGTTTTTGTTCCGTCTTTTGATAAATTAAGGTGAACAGGAACCAATTGATAACCCTGACTTATATTCCCGAAGAACAGCCTAGAATTATCAATCACCTCACAATAATCTTAATCTACTAGCGAAAGAAGATATTGCGGAATCACAAACGATGAGACGAAGTTTGTTTGTGATTACTTTTCTATCTTGCCTATCAGAGAAATCAATCTCAAGCCAATCTTACGATTGTACTTAGTACGATAGAAACAACAAGATCAGATCATGCAACTACAAAGAAGATAGTTGGGTCTGGCCTCACAATCCCAATGAAGTCTTCAAGTCATTAACCTACAGGGTCTCTGTAGAAACCTAAGGTTAAAGGAGAATCGACTCTAGCTTATACAACTAGTATCACACAGGAGGTGTGGGGATTAGGTTTACTAGTTGCTAGAGTTATCCTTTATACAATATTTCAAATCAGGGTTTGCAATCTAAGTTACCTTGGTAACAAAGCATTCAATATTCACCGTTAGATGAAAACCTGATTAGATTCAAGCTAATATCTTTCAACCGTTAGATCGAAACTTAGCTTTTTACACACAAATAAAATGCACGTTTATTTAGTTTTGTGTAACCATACCCAAACATGTACACTTAGTTGGTTCAACAGTAGTTAACCAAATGGTTAGCCATATGAGCACTTTCATATCAACCATATTCTTCTTTACCATAACTAGTTCAAATGACTCAAATGAACTAGTTAGAGAGTTTTTCAATTGCTTAGATCTTATAGAAGTATACAAGACACAATCGAAGCAAAAACGATTTGATTCACTCGAATCTATTCATGAACTTTATAGCCACGGTTTGCAATAATGCATTCCTTAGTTTATATAAGTTTAAGTTCACGAATAATCGTTTTTAGAAAATAACCAACCTAAGTACGCATACTGGTACACGGACTTAAGTACCCGGAATAAGTTTGTTTTCAGTTCACAAACTCCAACAGATTTTCACGGAACGTGAACTTCCGATGGTGTGCGTACTGGTATGTGGACTTTAGTTCCAGTTTTCCTGAGCAGCAAAGTACGCATACTTTGATTCAAGGAATATGGACTTACACACGTATGAGTTATCACACAATGTTTATATCCAACAATGGTTATATATTCTAAACTCTCATTTCAATCATTGAAACATTCTTAGAGGACGTTATATAGTTGTTGTTCACAAACCATTTTTCGTCAAAGCAATTTTTAAGTAATTGAAACTGTTAGAGCATAGCTCGGTTGAACCCACTAGCATTGGTATGTCAATTTAGTTGTCAATTTTAGTTGCCAAAATGCATTCTTGATTTAGTATACTATAGATAGTTTCGGACTAGATTAAGTCTAAGAAGTAGAATCGAAGCTATCCTTGACGGATGAAGTTTGAAGACTACAAGAAGACATCAACAAGGACTCATCAACAAAGGTATGTGGTAATTGATTTCATTTGGATTCTTGTTCAATTCGACCTTTTTAATCTATCGAAACAAATGCTCACTCTATGGAACAATTCCTGTAGGACCAGAATATCGCGACAACAATTCTTCGCGAGATTAATAAACAACTGCATCGTGAAGGAGTCGCATGAAGGTAAATAAATGACGTAATAGATGACGACAATCAGAACATGAGGAAAGTGTGAAAGACTTGGCGAGATTTAAGAGTGTCGCGAAGGCAAACAGTCGTATATTCGCGAGCGTTCGCGAGACGTTTCCGAAAATAAAGGACAGTATAGCTGTCACCCACTATGTAATACCCTATATAAAGGGTCGAGTAAGTCTATTGTAGGGAGGGCGATTTTTGAATTGAGAAACAAGTCATTAGGAGAGAGAAAGGAAAGAGAGATTGTAATTTCTTTAACTTTGTTCTACATTTCTTTGTAAATCATTCAAGAAAACAATTAATAAAACACATCATTGTTCATCTTCCAATGGATTGATTAAACAGATTTGAGTGAGGGGTGTAGTGTGGGAAATCCTGCAACTACATATGCGCTAGAAACAGGGACGAATAAGATTGAAGATTGAAGAGTACAATTAAAACCGCTTAAATCAAGAAAATAAGAAAGGAAAAGGTTAAATCAGATGAGATAGAAGAATTAAGAAGCAAGGAACATAGTGAAGAAATGGAATACAATTCAATTACAAAAGCAATGGTTAATGAATTCCATGAAAATATTAGAGGAAGGATACATAAACGAGATTTCAAAGGAAAGATGATTATAGATGAGGAGAAGACATCGTCTTTGAAGGAATGGGAAAAAACAGAAAATAACATTCACACACCATGGAAGTTCCTAGAGAAAGTTTGAATCATACATCTCCACTAGTGATCACGATAAATGCAAGCAAAAAAAGAGAAGAATCGGCAAAGGTAGCGGAAGAATGGGAAATAAATAGAACTTTGGTGGATACGGGGAGTTTGGTGAGTATCATGTTTTACCATACTTACAAAAAATTAGGATATAAAGATGAAGAAATGAGTTCTCCAAGATATAATATTCATGGTTTTGGAAAATCTATAACAAAGACCAAAAGGGGAGATGAAATTGCGAATTTTACTTGGAGAAATTGAAACACAAGTGACATTAAGTGTAGTGGATATGGAATCGCCATACAACATATTGTTAGGGAGACCTTGGGTACATGCGATTAAGGCAAAGAGCATCAACACTTCATCGAGTGCATCAAATTTCCCCGTACTCGAGTGGAATTGGTGAGATCGGAGGAGACATTGATAAAGGAAGAATATATTATCAAATCGAGGTAAAGCATTGTGAAGGGCAAATGAAGAAGCGAAAAGATCGCAGGAAGATGATAAAAGCAGCTAAGAAAGAAGAGGAATTTAGAATTTACATGATAAGAGCAAAAGAAGGAAAAGGAATACCTGGCGAAATTATGGGAGAAGGGAGTGAGTTCGCGAAGGAAATAAGAGGACCAACTCCTATGGGAGATCCGAAGTCTAGCTATGTCGCGGCAGAACAAACAAAAGAAGTGAATGTTGGAACCGAGGAGGAGCCTAAAATCTTAAAAATTGGGACTAAAATGGAAGTGGATGAAGAGAAAAGAATCATTGAGTTGTTGCGAGATTATAAAGACATTTTCGCATGGGATATGGATGAAATGCCTGGTATAGATCCATCTGTGGCTTGCCATAAATTGGAAATTGACAAGAATGTAAAACCCTTTAAACAAAGAATTAGAAAGATCGCGACAAAGATATCATCCTCAAATAGAAGAAGAATTGCAGAAAATGTTGGACGCATGAATTATTAGACAAGCAAAATATCCCGAATGGATAGCAAATATGGTTATAGTTCAAAAGAAGAAAAAAGGAATACGAATTTGTATAGACTTTACTGATCTAAATAAAGCTTGTCCTAAAGATAGTTTCCCGTTACGTATATTCCACAAATGGTTGAAGCAAATGGAAGGAAATGAAAGGATATCTTCTCTTGATGGATACAAGGGTTACAATCAAATTCCTCTCGCCGAAGAAGACCAAGAACATACTGCTTTCTTTGCTCCAAGAGGATTATACTGTTATACAAAAATGCCATTTGGTCTCGAAAATGCTTGGTGCGACATACCAAAGAATGGTGGAGAAGGTGTTCGCGAGATGGATACATAAAACACCGGAGGTATATGTTGATGATATGTTAATAAAAAGTAGAAAAGCAAAAGACCACGTACGATTTGAAAGAAATTTTTGAACAAATGCGGCAATTTAATATCAAAGTAAACCCGGAAAAATGCACCTTTGGGGTCGCCTCTGGAAAATTTTTTTAGGTACATTGTATCCAAAGAAGGAATTCAAGTCGACCTGGAAAAAGTACAAGCAGTTCGCGATATGCCAACACCGCGACGATAAAAGATGTTCAAAAGTTAAATGGGTTGTTAGCTTCGCTAGGGAGGTTCATCTCGCGATCATCTGACAAATGCAAGCACTTTTTCAATATCCTTAGAAAGGGGTCGAAGTTTAAATGGACAGATGAGTGCGAGAAAGCCTTGCAAGGAATAAAGGAACATTTAATGGATATATCAATTTTGCAAAAAGCGAGAAGAAGGAGAAGAATTGTTGATCTATCTCGCGACAACCTCGCATGCGTTAAGTGCAAAGTGTTACCGCGAGTGGACGCAGGGTAGAAAAACCAATTTATTACATCAAAGAAACTTTCAACGCTGCGGAAAGGAATTACTCAAAAATTGAAAAACTAATCTTAGCATTAGTTTATGCAACATTTAAACTTCGTATATATTTTCAAGCGCATGTTGTCAAGGTGGTGACAAAAGTACCGATAGAATCAGTGATGAAAAATTCAAAGAGGTCGGGAAGAGTTGAGAGATGGAATGCTCAAATAAGTCATTGCAAACTCAAATATGAAATACTATCTTCGCCAAAATCACAAAGTTGTCGCAGACTTTTTAGCAGAATTCCCTTTGGAAGAAGATGAATCGGTAGAAGAAATGATGGATGTTGAGGAAGAACATGGAGATCCGAAAGATTTGTTAACGGAGCCGAATAGATGGGAAATATTGGTAGATGGGTCAACAAATGGAGAAGGAAATGGAATAGGAATTGTTGTGATATCGCCAGAGGGTAATAAAATAGCTCTTTCTTTCGATTGGAGTTTGCATCAACAAATAATGAAACAGAATATGAAGCTATAATACATGCCTTGCGATTTGCAATAGAAATGAAGTCGGAGAATGTAAGGATTACTAGTGATTCACAATTGGCAATTCGCGCGATAAAAGAAGAATATGCTATAAACGAATTGTCTCGCAAAAATATAAAAAACTGTTGACGAGTTGTCGACGCAAATACCAAGAATAAAGTGGAGACATATATCAAGGAGAAATAATAGACTCGCAGACGCTTTTGCTTTTATATCAAGTATGATGACAGATCCGGTTGCGAGAAATATTAAAATACAAACACTTTCGATGCCGTCAATTGACAAAGAAGAAGAACAAGAAACCGATGTAATGGCAGTAGAAGATGGAACACAAGCACTCTGCGAAGAAGATTGGAGAACGGAGCTTCATGCATATTTGATGACAGGAGAAACACCAAGAAATAGATTAGAAACACACAAATTAAAAAGCCGAGCAACAAATTATGAATTAAGAGATGGAGTGCTATACCGAAGATCTTTTAACGGGCCTTCACTTAGATGTTTAACAAGAAAGGAAGGAGAAATCATATTGAAGATGTTGCATAGTGGGGATGCTGGTAATCACAGCGGAGGAAGATCTTTAGCATATAAAGCAAAAATGCAGGGTTATTATTGGCCATATATGCATGAGGACGCGAAACAAATATCAAGGCGTTGCGAGGATTGCCAAAGGCATGGGAAGAAAATACATGCACCAGGAGCTCCGTTAAATTCTTCAACAAGTGTTTGGCCATTTGGAAAGTGGGGATTAGACATTGTAGGGCCATTTTTACCAGGAACGGGACAGAGAAGATATTTGATTGTCGCTACAGATTATTTCACAAAATGGGCAGAGGTGAAAGCGGTACAACATATTCGCGATAAGGATGTTTTTACTTTTATATTTGAGAACATTATATGCAGATTTGGAGTTCCAGCACAGTTGGTATCTGACAATGGGAAGCAGTTCGAAGGACAAAATATAGAATTGCTGCTTAATGCATTTCAAATACGATGTGGGAAATCAACTCCTCTATACCCACAGGCTAATGGTCAGGCAGAAGCGACAAATAAAACAATCGCAGACATATTGAAGAAAAAGTTAGAAGGATACAATAAAGGATGGTGCGAACAAGTACCCAATGCGGTATGGGCTTATAATACAACTAGAAGAGAAGCTACAGGCATGTCCCCTTTTGTTTAACATATGGAGTTGAAGCGGTACTCCCAACAGTAGTGAAAATTCCAACTACAAAGAAAGAAGCTTGGGAGAAAAATCTTAGTGCGGGTAACATCTTAATCAAGTTAGATGAATTAGAAGAAAAAGAGAGAGAGCACTACAAAGATATGGAGAATTACCAGCGAAGATTGGCCGAGAATATAACAAGCGCGTCAAGATACGTGAATTTCAGCCGGTGACTTGGTGCTGCGAGAAACACCTATATATCAGCGAGAAAATGGTGGCAAGCTGGCAAGAAAATGGGATGGACCTTATATTATCAAGGAGATAGTTGGCACAGGGGCATATAAATTAATGGATCCTGAAGGCAAAGATGTAGGGAAAAAATTGGATAGGCCGTGGAATAGGTTATATCTCAAGAAGTATTATCCATAGAAAATGGGAGAAATAGAATGAGTTGGTAATGTAATGTTTTCGCGACAGAACGATTGCGAGATCAATGGAAATGAAGCGAGATTGTGCGAAAGCCTTCGCAAACTAATAATCGAATAAATTGATAAAATGAATGAGTGAAATGGGACAAACCTTTATGGCGTACACCCTAGTTCGCGAATGATACTTCGCAAGAGGCAAATGTAAGACCTAAAGTACGTCATATAAGGGGGTATCTCTTAACATGGCTCAGGTGGAAGGTTACACCGCTCCTTAAACCTGGGTCATGGAGATTTGGGGCCCATGAAAGCCTATCCGGGGGAGATACCTTGGATTTCCAACTATATATATAAGGTTATACCCTGTTGGACGCCCGAGGGTCTTTTCCAAGGAGTCGGTGTATGACCAAGGCGCCGAGGTACACGGTTGAGTCAAGAGTGCGGGGAGCATGGAACTTCCTTACCACTCTTGACAAGTCTTGGCACATACCGCACTCTACCCGAAGAAAACTCCACTTAGGGTGCAGTCTCGTAACCATAAACCATATAGGTATAAGGGATAAGAGATCGCGAAAACAACTCGGTTGTTGTTAAGACCGGATGGGAGGAGCTAGTCTTGTATGGCCGATGTACGCCTCCTTGAAGGGGCAACCAGGGAGAAGATAAGGGCGGAACCCTCCATTAGGGAGCCGATAAGTGTCAAAAGACGCAAATGTCATGAGGCTTTATTCTCGCAAGAGAATTTAGGCTTGTTATATTTGTGCAATGATCCTGCAGAGGCAATAATACTAACGCGAGGGTAAGATGATATCAATGGGTTTTTACATGAAAATGTAAGAACGTCCCCGCGATTTCATCGCAAAGACGACAATGTCGCGGGATTTTATGGTCGCAAGAACATTTAAACCTGTCATATTGTCGCAAATACAATATCCGCAGAGGCAAAAATACTTAAGAAACGATAAGACAAGATCAATGGGTCATTACATGAAAATGTAAGACGTCCTGCGACCCTTGTCGCAACGAGGGGTGGCAAAATAAGACCTTTACTTAGGAAGGCAAAATAAGACCACACAAATAATGATAAGGCAAGATCAATGGGTCATTACATGAAAATGTAGAGACATCCTGCAATCTTGTCGCAATAACGGCATTCAAGAAAGATCTTTAAACATTTTTGATATAGGCAATCGAGATCTATTTATCGCGAGAAAGATTACAACAAAAGGTTTATTGGAAAATAAAGGGATTACTTGATAAGGTGGCAAAATGAGTTCTTATAATAAGAAAGAAATAGAAACTAATTTATCCAAAACCAGACTTAGTACTTTGCAATTAAAAAGAAAGATTCAACAAAGTTACAAAGAAACTTAATTCTCTACATCAACTTGCTCACCAAGGAGATGGTAAAGATTCTTCAACAATCTTATCAGCCTTCACCCTCGCCAATTGAAGGGTTTTCATCGAAAATTCTTTCGCACGGTTCCTTATTGATAACTTCATTATTAGCGAGGTCTTCGCAGCTTTCATAATCATAATCACCGTCAGAGAGTTGGGTACTTCATCATCTTCAACATCCAATGGCTCAACATAGACAGGGATCAAGGGATTTAGAAAGTAAGATATTATTCACAAGAACTTCGCTTTGGGAGGAAATTGACGAAGAAGTGCTTTTTGTTGATTTCTACTCGGATATCTTTAAGATGATTAAGGTAGTTAAACCTCCTTCTGGCTCGGTCGCGAGATTGGGCAAGAGAAGCAACTAGCGTTGCATTTTCCTTACAAATTTTAGCATGCGCCGCTTCCAAAGTAGATAGAGAAGAGTGAAGATTTTTCTCGATTCTCGCAAGAGTAAAGGAAGACATTAAAATTATAAGATGCAAAATGGTATATAATGGAAAAGAAAAAATTAGAAAAGAAAAATAATGGAAAAGGCAACAAATTTTATGACTACCTTCCTTCATGCGAGACAAGATATTGAGTAAGGGCCAAGCAATTATTCCCAGATTTTCCATGGCATTATCAAAACCATCACCAACAAGACCCTTTAACCGCGACCGCAAACTCTTTTCGTTAGAAATCAATAACTTATTTTGATTCGCAAGGGAAGAATGGGATTCTTTTAACTTGGTATAATCATCCTTGAGTTGGTTGGCTTTCACACTTAGATTTATTCTATTCTGAATAAGTTTATCTCTTTCAGTGGTAGTATCTTCAAGTTTATTTTTCAGTTGGCAGATAGATTGTTCTTGCTCATTCAATGATTTTTTACAAGCATCAAGTTGTTGCGAGGATATTGCCACCTTATCCAATAAAGCTCGCCTCTCAAGAGATAAGGTTCCGTTTTCATCTGATAAGGTTTCCAACTCCAAATTAGATTTATTCAAAGAATATGAGAGACGCGACACTTCATTACTTAATACTTCTTGGTTTTGAACTAAGCAAATGTTTTCTTGGGAAAGATTATTTATTTGATCCACAGAAAACGTATGAAGATTATCTAAACGATTATACTGTATTCCATCCAGCATCTTTTTCCGTTCGAGTTTCTTCCACAATAGATTCCAATTGATATATCTCCATCTTACGTTTCTGGTGCAAAACTTGAGAGGCGAACCAAGTTTCAAAAAAAAAAAAAAAAAAAAAAAAAAAGGGGGGAAGGAGAGATACCTTTTAATTCTTCATTTTTCCGGCGAAGATTATCGCGATCCAACAAAGTATTATGAAGATTATTCTTCAAAGTCTTAATTTCTTGTTCCAAGGATGCTCGCGATATCGTATCGGAACCAAAGAATTTACCCAAAGACTCGAAAACGCTAGATTTGGTGGGATCAAAGGAGGCTTTTTTAACATCATTCACCGTATCCGATAAAATTTTAAAAGCTATGTCTATCCCTTCCAAATTTTCTTTGCTAAGAGAGATAGATTTTGAGGAAGAAGAAATGTTAGAGGAAGAAGGAAAAGTTGAGTCACCCATAGTTATAAGAACGCCGCTTGGAGAAACCCGATCAATAGGTGGAGGCGAGGTAAAAGTAAAAGTAGGAATAGGCATGTCTTGAAGAATTTCACTCGCGAAAATTCAGGGATTGATTTATCCTGCGGTGACACTGTAGGGAATGGTACATTATCTTGAGAAGAAGAAATGGGATTATCTTGCGAAGAAGTCTCTCTGAAGTAGGAGATTTGCCTTGCGAAGACACCGTAGGGAAAGAAGAATGCTTGAATCCCGAGAAAGGAACAGATTGGAGCAGCCGCAGAGGCATCTAATGTATTATGGCAAGACCTTTTGGGAGACTGTCATCATTCTTATTATCCTGCGAATAATAAACCAACTAAGAAACAGAGGCAATAAAATTGCTATTAAAGGAGTAAATATCTCTAAAAATACCTTACTACTCGCAGTTGTTTTTTGGAAGCCAGAGACTTCAGTTGCGAAGAAGATTTCGGTTGCGAACCACTGGGGATGTTAGGGTTCACCACGGTATATTTAGAGCTGGGTTTGTTCTTGCTGAAACAAAAATGGCGAAAGAAATATCAAAAGAAGAACAAAATCAAGATGAAGTAATTGCAATAAGGGAAATCAATCAAGAGAATCATCAAAATCAATGAAAATAACGAACCTGGATGCCATGAAAACGATAACAGAAAGATAATAAAAAGAAGAGGATGAAGATAAATAGCAGGAAATAGTTGCAGACATATGAAGAAGATATAGAAGAAGAGAAGGAATGGTTTTAACAGGCAGTTCTCCCTTAAATAGAAGAAAAAAAAGGTGACCGGATAACATTAAATATACCGGTAGAAAGAGTAATTTTAGACACGTGTAAACGGTCATCCCAAGATTTAAGGAATCAAATTTCTGTGGGAAATTGAAGATATATTACTTCTTGTTCACTTCGCAAAGCTTCGGAACTTCGCAAAAGAATAGAGGCAAGTACGTACTTTTCAAGTCCAGTATTCTTTCGCTCGTTCCTTCATCAACAAATGTCAAAGATCACCACAAGAACAAATTTTTCCTTAAAAATCGCTCTCCAAGCGATATTCAAGGAAAAAGAGGCAAGATGTAGGACCGAATATCGCGACAACAATTCTTCGCGAGATTAATAAACAACCGCATCGTGAAGGAGTCGCATGAAGGTAAATAAATGACGTAATAGATGACGACAATCGAACATGAGGAAAGTGTGAAAGACTTGGCGAGATTTAAGAGTGTCGCGAAGGCAAACAATCGTATATTCGCGAGCGTTCGCGAGACGTTTCCGAAAATAAAGGACAGTATAGCTGTCACCCACTATGTAATACCCTATATAAAGGGTCGAGTAAGTCTGTTGTAGGGAGGGCGCTTTTTGAATTGAGAAACAAGTCATTAGGAGAGAGAAAGGAAAGAGAGATTGTAATTTCTTTAACTTTGTTCTACATTTCTTTGTAAATCATTCAAGAAAACAATTAATAAAACACATCATTGTTCATCTTCCAATGGATTGATTAAACAGATTTGAGTGAGGGGTGTAGTGTGGGAAATCCTGCAACTACAATTCCTATGACGGTAAATGTACACTTATATATATATATATATATATATATATATATTTGAGGTTATTTGAGCCACTACTTTTGCGACAATAACCTTTATCCCTGGAAAGATTCTCATGTTATAGTGAATGAACTTACAAATTCAACGATCCAAGAATCACTCAATTCCGAGTTATAACGACGAAGTTATGAGTGATTTATTAAAGTAACAATTATAAGCGTTGCTGTAATTGTTACAATTTGTTAGTAGGAAACAATCCATGGACTGTTTGTAACGGTACACGGACTTGGCCCACTTACGTGACTAAAAGGCATTTTTGGTCAAGTTGGTGATGTTTCCTTATCTAGGCAAGATGGCTATTAATCCAAACATATTTGATTAACATATTAAAGTGTTTGTGATAACTTTTAATTCCTGCCTACGTTAAAATGTGATTTATTCACATAAATACAATATTTGCTAATTAATTATTTATTTAATTATTTTGGCAAGAGTTGTAACTTAGGCAAGACTCCCAAAATTAGGAGAGTCTTGAAAAAGGAAAATAGCTATGCTTAGCTTTCAAGCTACCTTTCACTATAAATAAAGGGTTCGTGAGTGCTACACGTTTTCATCCCCTTTGGAAAATTGGTGTAAGCTCATAAGGTTGTTTTCCATGTCTTATGTTCTTCGTGAACAAGAGTGAGATAAAAGTCTTTGTATTGGGGATCACAAAGCCGAGTTGGGTTAATCTTCGTGATTGATTATACAACTTGTAATCTAGGTTTTTCACCTCTTTTCTATTCTAAGGTTTTCTCTTCTGATATAAAACCATTCAAGAGTTGTTGATCATAAACCCTAGGTTTTGATAGATTTCAGTTTCCGATCGTATACCAACACTTGTTAGTCGAAATGGGAAGATAGAAAGAAAACTTCGATTAAGGTATCTCGTAAAAATCCTTAAGAAGTTTTAAACAAGATATCTCTAGATTTATTCTAGTTGTTCTTGTTGTAGAATAATTAGGTTTCTCTTCCTTTATTGAAGAGTATAATAATCTCTAATCTACAAGTTTGTTTTGATATTACTTTTACCTATTAATTGTTTTATCAAAATAAACACAAGATTTCCAAAACCTTGATTCACATCTAAAGGGAAATCAAACCGGTGTTTTGTGCAACCAAAATATCGAATCGTATCAATCATGTTGTTGTATCTTCTAAAGAGAGCCTTGGGTTCTGCTAGAAGATTTACGAGAAGAATTCCTAAAGGCAATCAGTGTTGTGCTAGGAGTTCTATTTGTGCTGAAGCAGTTATTACATCTAGTCCGAATATGTAGTAGGAATTTGGTGTAACGGCTTATAATCGGTGTGTGTTTATTCTGGACTAGGTCCTGGGGTTTTTCTGCATTTGCGGTTTCCTCGCTAACAAAATTTCTGGTGTCTGTGTTATTTATTTTCCGCATTATATTGTTTATCTTTATAATTGAAATATCACAGGTTGTGCGTCAATCAATTGGGAATCTAACCTTTGGTTGTTGATTAAATTGATTGACACTTGGATATTGGTTTTTGATACCGTCCAAGTTATTTCTTATATTCAATCGGGCTCACAAATTCCTATTTGTTTGATTGCGGATTGAATTGAGAAATAGAGATATAACTCTTTGATATACTTTTCTCAAGATTGAGTCTGACTGTCTAGTTGATTCTCTTGAAAGTATAATAGAGTAAGTCCTCTCAGATTGCCAAACGAATTGTTGGGTATGGTTGTTAGACCCACGCTTTTTCAGAAACTTAATATGACTTTCGTCACTAGTAAAGATGAACTTGGCCAAAGCGAAAGCTTACCAACACATATTTCGAGAAATATATAAGAGAGATAAACTCGGCTCGAAATAGCAAATGTGTATAATCAAATCATAGTCTATATAGCAATACGACTTTGGTCTCAAGATAGGAGATAGAGTAGATAGACTTTTGAGTGATAGATAAGTTCAAGTCTCCACATACCTTTTAGTCGATGAAGTTCTACTAGTTCCTTGAGTAGTTCTTCGTCTTTGTATGATGATCGCCATGGAGTCTAGAGCTCAACTACACTTTCTATCCTAGTTCGAGACTTAGCTATAAGTAGACTAGAAATCAAGACTTATAGTTTTGATCACTAACATTGACAAACATGCTTGAGATAGCAACGCATGCGAGTTCGACCGAGCAGTGCTCTAACACCTTTGTTAGAAAAGACTAACAATCTTTTTACATAAGCATTCTCTGATTTTCCATTGAGCATCGCAAGATATATATAAACGGACAAGTTACACAAGTTACATAACTTACCAATTAACTTCCTAAAGATAAAGAAAAACTACCTAAAACTTAAACAGATGGTTATCTAAACATAACCGTACACAGTTTTACAAAGCATTAAACACTAAACCAAATGCCTACAATTAAGGAGCAAATACGTCTAATCTATTGACATGACTGTTAGAGCATAGATCGGTTGAACCCACCAAGCGTTGGTATGTCAAGTTTGGTTTTCATATTTTAGTGAATCAAAACTCATGTTAAGAGTCGCTTGATTATGTGATGAGTGCTAAATAGTGCATATTTATACACCTTTTTATTGGCATTTTACTCATCTTTTGCGCTTAGAAATCAGATATTATCCCAGATTCTGTGTTTTCTTTGTTTTCAAGAATAAATATTTGTATTAATTAATTTTGTGTTTTTAGGTAATAAATAAAGTCCTGAGAAACCGAGGAGCTAAAGAGCGAAGAATTGGAGTCAAACATCTATGGAGCGGAGATAGCCAAAGCCGCGCGCAAATCAGTTGCAACCCAACAAGGAAGACTTGGGCTAGAGCTACCAACGACCCGGATCCGAACCCGTTCATCCCGAGCCGTTCAGATCGCGTCTAGCTACATCCTACGGTCGCTCCATCGTTCACATCATGTCTTGATACTCCCGCTCCACAAAGAAATCGCCTCGCTTCATCCTCACCCGTTCGAGATCTTCCTCACCGAGATCCTACGCTCGCCGAGGCCTTCTCCATCAATCTTCGATGCACCCGTGCAACACCGAATCACCCATAACCCTATACCCCCATCGACCCACCTCATTTCTCTTCTTCTCCTTCTCTTTCTTCTCCCCGACCAGCTCTGCAAAACCCATTCTCCACCTTCTCCTCCCTTCCCCATGGCAGAGCAGAGCTGCCGCTTCCACCACCACCATCATCACCTTCCTGACATCAAACAACAACTCCAACAGCCACCTACGCCTCATCTCTAACCCTAAATATCTCTTTCTTAGTTTCTACCAACCCTAGAAGCTAAATTAGAGATAACTAGAGCTAGGGTTCACAACAAGCGATGCATGGATGATTTGACAAGAGAATAGCTCGATTCAGAGGCAATCAGAGTATGGGGTGAGAGTATGTTTGATTTATTTTATATTTAATTTCGATTTTGAGGAATTAGGGTTTGGGGATGAACTGCATGTATAAATAAAAGTAAAGGGTGTGCGAAAAACCCCATGCCTGGGCTAGCCAGTGCTTCAATTAGAGTTTAATTTGCAGTTTAATAATTTAATTTGATGTTCTAATTAGTTTTCTGGGGTTTAGATGAAACCCTAACTTATGACTATGTTTTCATGCTCATGTTTTGTTCTTGAATGCTTGAATATTTTCTAGATAGAATTAATCTCGTGTGATAACACTTTGCTCTCACAAAGTGTATGCCAATGCCATGGATGCACTGTAGTTTGATTCCCTCCGTGTTGTTTATGCTTTGCAACCCAAGCTTAATGAATTTATTATGATCCTCGGATTATTTGTACTCTAATCGGACAAACTAATACTTTGGAAATATACTTTAGTTGTGATTGATTCTTCTATTGGTGAAACACCTTAGGTAAGTGGTAGAATTGACACTCTTTCCTTATCTGTTACAAGGACAAGAGTAATATAATGAGCTGAACATAAAGTGTAGGTTAGTGGTGGATTTAAAGACCCTAGTGCTCTTTAATTTGTAGTATTGTTTTCTGTTTAGGTTCATTTCACTACAATTCAGCCGTATCGGCACAAATCCCCTGTTGTCACATTGTCACTCTTGAAATCAGTTTAGAAAGCCATAAGATCACCTTAAGAGCACCACAAGTCTCTGTGGTTCGACCCGTACTTGCCGCGTCTCCGATAGACGCCGTGCACTTGCGGTTATCACCGTAGGCCATAAAAATATACACATTCCGAGGCCTACCAAGTTTTTGGCGCCGCTGCCGGGGACTTGGCGCGTGCCCTGTGTTCATTGGCTCGCTTCACTGTTTTCTTTACTACCCCTGTATATATGCATTTGCATCATAGTATCACTTAGTTAATTTTTGTAAACCGCCTCTGTAACTTAAGACATTGTAGTATAACTTAACTTGTAGAGTAACTTAGCATTGTAAGTTTCTTTGTTAGCATTGTAGTATTGCATCTCAGAACTTGTAGTATTGCATCTCGTAATTTAGCATTGTAACTTAGCATTGTAAGTTTATTTGTAGCATTGCAATTCTTCCCTGTACATTTCCACTTTGCATTCTAGCTTTTAATCTTTACTACTGTAACTTAGCTAAAGTTTGTCTTTTTCTTATCCTTGCATCCTTGCTTCTTGTATCGCTTGTTTTTAGTGCTTCTTACTCGCTTACATTTCATATGTTAATTGTCTAGCTGTGTTTAGTGCATTGTATCTGCATCACATGCTGTGTTTACTTGCTCTGTATCTGCATCACATGTTGTAGCTCATTTAAGTTCTATAATCTTGTAACTTAGTTGTGCATTTGTCAAAATTCTTTCATCTTAGCTGTGCACCTTAGTGTGTCTTGATATGTGCAACCAGAGAACTGATCTTCTGTGTTGAGTAGCAGTGCTGCTTGCCGTGCTACTCCGTGTCTTTGTGCAAGCAAACCCAAGAAGGGATAGAAGCCCTGAACTTGAGGTAAGATTTATTGAACTTGAGGTAAGCCCAGAACTTGAGGTAAGATGGAGTCTTGAATGCATGCTTGAACCCTGCAAATACCCTGAACTGGCTCATTTACCCATTGTGTTGTTTGACCATTGTGTTAAAAGCCAGACCCTGCTCACTTGCTAGCCCCTGAAGCTGCAAGTTTGAGCCAAGTGTGAACCATTGAGCAATTGAGCCAGCATCTGTGAGGAAGTGCATAACCTAGCTGACCCTGAACTGCAATCTGTGTGCCTTCCTGTGTTGTTTAGCCGCAAATCTGTGTGATACCCTGGTTGACTGTTGAGCCAGTTACCAAGCATGCTAGACCTTGCATGAATGAATGAATAATATGTATGCTTGCTTGTTGACCTTGTGCTAAACCTTATATGAGCTTACCCTGTGCATGCTCTGAGTTGTGCATTGCACATTTGTTTGAAACCCCATTTGAAAACTCCGAAAATCACAAAGATTTGAGCCGAGATGGTCAAACTTTGAGTGAGATCGGTTTGAGAGTTTGCTTTGAGTAAAAATTTGATAGTCACCTGAGAGTTTTGTGGGTGTTTTGTGATTGATTTGTGAGAATTTGGTGAGATTTGGCTGGACTTAGCCCTGCCAGATTTGAGCAACTGAAGCTCTCAGTTGTGAGTGAAAATCTCAAAATTTTGCTTGATATCAACTACACTTGTTGACTCGAGTGAGCCGAGTGAGGGTTGAATAGAAAACTTTGACTCAACTGAGTAAAAGTCTGAGCGGAGAGCTGAGTGAGTGAACTGGTTCTCGTTCACCGAGTTGAACCGGCCGAGTTGAGTTGACTCCCTGAATCGCTGAGTCACCTAACTCAGCGATTTACCGAGTTGAATCGGTTTTCATTTTTCAACATAATTTGGGCCGTGCAGCTACTAGACCGAACCTATCAGCCCACATACCGGGTCATTCAATTGCTGGGCTGCACTTGTTCATCTAACTTGGGCTCTGCAACAACTAGGTTCTACACAACCACTAGGCTTAAACCAAACTAGAACCCACACTGTTGGGCTGAACATCTGTTGGGCTGTGCACACATCTGGGCTGTGCAGTTTCACAAATCCTGGGCTTCAAACAAACCAAATCCCACAAACAAACCAAAGAAGCCCACAAAACCAAACCAATCCCACTTAAACCAAATGAAACCCAATAAACCAAACTAAGTCCACTACAACTGGGCTTTGAGTTCAACTTGAGTACTAAATCATGTCAGGATTTTGGTCTGCATCTGGGGATGGAAACAAATCCCTTAGAGAGCTTGCTTACGGGCACGCTTCACAGGATGAACCCCCCACATACCATAGTGATTTTAGGGAATTTTATGCGCCTTCTCAGGGCCCTGACCTCACATTCCCTAATCATTATGAGCACATGTATCATCCACCACAAAGTTGAGAATGAACACTTTCCTCATACCCAGTCATCACTTCTAGATCAATTAGAAGCTCAAGTTTCTGCTTTAGAAAGGCAATTACATGAGCAGTCTGTCAAATCTAATCCCCCTAGGCAATATGAAATGCATGCTTGCACCTTATGTGGTGGCTTAGACCACCCTGCTGAGTACTGTTATATTTTGCATGATTTTAGGCAGTCTAGGGAAAACCATGATTATCCAATGTACGAAGTGTCTAGAAGTGACCATGCCGGCAACTATTGGGACCATAATCAACCCGCACACATGCATCATTCACCACAGTGGGGAGATGAACAATTTTATACTCCCCCAACTCCTAGTTTGCAATCAATAATGGAAACACTCATGGAGCAAAATGCTAGGCTTGAAATGAATGCAATGCATGACCATCCATATAGCAACATGTCCAATTTCCCTTCTCTAGTGAACCTCATGCACAACCATACAATGAATATCCATATGAGGAATGCATACCCACTAGTGAAGACTCTCCTTCAATAGAACAACTCAAGATGATTCTTCAAAGGAACCTGATTGAGTTACAAAATGATAGGATTGAAAATAGTGTTTCTAGTCTTACTCATGCAACTAACATTGAATACGAACCTAATCCAGAGGTAGATGAGTATACTAAAAATACTACAATTTTGAATGGAGAAATGAATTCTTGCTATGATGATGATGATGAATATGAAGAGCATGTGTATTTTGAAAATGTAGTAGAATCTTTAGGTTCAGAGACATTAAGTGTCTCTTCTGTGAACCCTATGAATAATGCTTCTTCTGATATTCATGCATGTGATGTTAATGTGGAACCTGTGGAATTGTCCTGTGAAAATGAGCCTGCTTTACCACCTGTTTTTGACCTAGGAATAGCTGAATTGTCACACTGACACGAGATGATTCAATGCATGTGCCTAATTCCATGCCTAGGTTACAACATGATATCTCTCCTAGTCATGTTATGCGTGAAACTGATAATGATTATGACATGGAGATTGATGAATTATTTTATGCAGGTGAACATGATTTACCTTCTTCTGACTTTAGGAAAGTGTGTGATGGTGCAAATGATTTTATACATGAAAACAACTTAGATGTACCTAACCTCTCTCCTGAGTCACAAATTGAAACTCCTCCACCAAACCTAGGTGTAGTTTGTAACAAAATTGCAAAACCAACTTTTCTAAAAATGCCTAACTTAGGCCTAGAGCTTTGTGCTTCCCAAGTCCTCTTGGACTATTTTGCATCAAAGTATGACACCTTTAGGGAGCCACAGTTGGAATGTGTATGTCTTCCTGTAATTAGCAAAACTCATTTTGAGTTAGACCTTTTGCATGATGTACCTTTAAAATTGCAAGATTTTGTGCTGAAAAACACACCTGTTGACAAGTTTAGGTTTGGGGGAAGCTCATTCACATACACAGTCTTACTTGCACTATCATATTATATTTGTGTAAGGTTGTTAATGTGTGTACATATTTTCTATTGGGTTGATCCTCAACTCTTTAGATTGTTAGTGTATGGTGAATTTTCATTGTATATATCCAGTAGGACTTGCTAAATTTTTCTTTTCTTGAATCGGTTGAGTCTTCTTGTGCTTATATTATGCTAATCCGATATGATCTCCACTGAGAATGTTGGATTTTAGTCTTGATTAATGAAGCTCCAACCTTGCTCCCGCCGACATACCGGTAATCTCTTCCCTTTCTCTTATCAGCATAGTTCTCATGGTATGTGACTGTTTAAATTTTTTTCTATATGTAGACACATTGAGGACAATGTTTGATTTAGGTTTGGGGATGCATTTGCATATTTTTGCATATAGAGTTTTTAGTCTTTTTAATCTTTTATCTTCAAAAAAAAAAAAAAAAAAAAAAAAAAAAAATTAAAAATTCTTTTTGTAAAAACCTCCAACTTTTAGAGATTTTAGAGTCACTAGCATGCTTCTAGCTATGTTTACATAGAGAATTTTTTCTGACCGAAATAACAAAAGATAGAAGTACCGGAGAACACAATCGGGTTTCTTAGTTGATTAGAGCGTTAAAGTTGGATTTAACCATACCGGAGGGCGAATTAGGTGTTGTTTAGATATTCGGTAGTAGAATTGTGATCAACCATAGTGGAGACTACCCATTTTACATCAAGTGAGGCACCAAACTTCAATTTTTTGCAACTTTCTAGAAAAGCTGTTAGAGTGTGTGTCACCGTACATCAATTCCGGGTAGGAATGGTGAGCTACCCAACTTCTCACCAATTTCAGCACTACTTTTGATCTCTTGAGTGCTAGTTTTTGTCAATCATGAGGGTGACGTCTAAAGATGAAAACTTCTTCTAAATACCGATTTGCGATTAGCATCACTCTCTCTCTCTCAATCAACGAACCAATAGAAACATATCATCGTCAAGCAAGCGGAGCATCATCGAATATTGAAAGAAAAATTGATATAGTCCAAGGTTTATGTGCAACAAAGAAAAGAAAATAGGATGAGAATTAATAAAATTTATAAAATCAAGACAATACAAGTGTGGAAAAATTGAGTGATAAAGTCCTTTGTCCATGGAGTTAGTTGTTTCATTATTTGTATTTTTATTTTCACTTATTGTAATGTAAAAAAAAAAAAAAAAAAAAAAAAAAAAAAAATCAAAAAATCAAAAATCAAAAAAAATATTGTAGTTTATTTTTGCTACCACCATGGTAAAGAAGAATTTAAAAAGAAAAATCCAAACAACAAGGAATTTGAGTAGAAAAGTTAAAAATTGTGAAGTTTTGTGAAGTTTAGAAGCTCGTCATCAACAATTGAAGACCGAAGACCGAAGATTGAAGACGTTTCTATGGTTCTTATGAGAGAGTGATATTAATTGTCGATCGGGTGAGAAGTGAGTGAGTACTCCCACCCCTTGCTAATGGTTGATTTCCTTTCTTAGAGATCATCAGAAAAAGATTCTTTTTGTCCACACTTTTGTGGAGTCTCCAGATTTTACTTCGGAAGGTTATCCTTCTTACCTACAACGTGTGCAGGATTTCTCTCTTTATTCCCGCCTCGCACACATGAGAGACTAAAAGCGATCTTTTTGAGTGCAATTATCATAAAACCCTAATGGTGAGGCGAGAAGTTGAGACTTATGATCACAATCGAATCCGAATTCTTTCATATGGTATGGTTACTTCTCGCTCAGCACTTAAGGATGAGAATGCGTTCTTCAATAGTTCTAACTTCTTGTTACTAGCATGCAGAAACTCTATGTCCTCATAGCTTCTTGGGGGCTTGAGACTCTTTTACACTCTGAAGTTGGAGAAGGTTTTGTGGGTACACCTCTGGTAAACCCTCACGAGACTACAACTCGTCCACTAGGGACACCTAGGGGTTTAAAGGCTTAGTGCATACGCTAAATGCATTCGAGAGACCTGCGACAGGGGTATAGTTAGGATTTCTTAATTTCTGTTTCACTTGAGGACAAGTAAAATTCAGGTTTGGGGGTATTTGATGAGTGCTAAATAGTGCATATTTATACACCTTTTTATTGGCATTTTACTCATCTTTTGCGCTTAGAAATCAGATATTATCCCATTCTCGTGTTTTCTTTGTTTTCAAGAATAAATATTTGTATTAATTAATTTTGTGTTTTTAGGTAATAAATAAAGTCCGGAGAAACTGAGGAGCTAAAGAGCGAAGAATTGGAGTCAAACATCTATGGAGCAGATAGCCAAAGCCCGCGCGCAAATCAGTTGCAACCCAACAAGGAAGACTTGGGCTAGAGCTACCAACGACCCGGATCCGAACCCGTTCATCCCGAGCCGTTCAGATCGCGTCTAGCTACATCCTACGGTCGCTCCATCGTTCACATCATGTCTTGATACTCCCGCTCCACAAAATCGCCTCAGTTCATCCTCAGCCTGTTCGGATCTTCCTCACCGAGATCCTACGCTCGCCGAGGCCTTATCCATCAATCTTCGATGCACCCGTGCAACACTGAATCACCCATAACCCTATACCCCCATCGACCCACCTCATTTCTCTTCTTCTCCTTCTCTTTCTTCTCCCCGACCAGCTCTGCAAAACCCATTCTCCACCTTCTCCTCCCTTCCCCATGGCAGAGCAGAGCTGCCGCTTCCACCACCTCCATCATCACCTTCCTGACATCAAACAACAACTCCAACAGCCACCTACGCCTCATCTCTAACCCTAGATATCTCTTTCTTAGTTTCTACCAACCCTAGAAGCTAAATCAGAGATAACTAGAGCTAGGGTTCACAACAAGCGATGCATGGATGATTTGACAAGAGAATAGCTCGATTCGGAGGCAATCGTAGTATGGGTGAGAGTATGTTTGATTTATTTTATATTTAATTTCGATTTTGAGGAATTAGGGTTTGGGGATGAACCGCATGTATAAATAAAAGTGAAGGGTGTGCGAAAAACCCCATGCCTGGGCTAGCCAGTGCTTCAATTAGAGTTTAATTTGCAGTTTAATAATTTAATTTGATGTTCTAATTAGTTTTCTGGGGTTTAGATGAAACCCTAACTTATGACTATGTTTTCATGCTCATGTTTTGTTCTTGAATGCTTGAATATTTTCTAGATAGAATTAATCTCAGTGTGATAACACTTTGCTCTCACAGTGTATGCCAATGCCATGGATGCACTGTAGTTTGATTCCCTCTGTGTTGTTTATGCTGCAACCCAAGCTTAATGAATTTATTATGATCCTCAGATTATTTGTACTCTAATCAGACAGGTAATACTTTGGAAATATACTTTAGTTGTGATTGATTCTTCTATTGGTGAAACACCTTAGGTAAGTGGTAGAATTGACACTCTTTCCTTATCTGTTACAAGGACAAGAGTAATATAATGAGCTGAACATAAAGTGTAGGTTAGTGGTGGATTTAAAGACCCTAGTGCTCTTTAATTTGTAGTATTGTTTTCTGTTTAGGTTCATTTCACTACAATTCAGCCGTATCGGCACAAATCCCCTGTTGTCACATTGTCACTCTTGAAATCAGTTTAGAAAGCCATAAGATCACCTTAAGAGCACCACAAGTCTCTGTGGTTCGACCCGTACTTGCCGCGTCTCCGATAGACGCCGTGCACTTGCGGTTATCACCGTAGGCCATAAAAATATACACATTCCGAGGCCTACCATTATGTACTAGAGTCAACTTCGTATAGGTTAGCTTCAAAGTATTAGGATATGAGACTTTACAAGTATTACGAAGACTTGAAGATGTGAAGAAGCAAGGAGCTACAACGACAACAATCATCCTTCCACTTGAGGTTAGTGATATTTGACTTGAACTATTTCATTCCCTAACGTATCTTTCAAGTCGTGCATATTGAAAACAAAACTGCGAAGCATATTTGAACTCTAGATAGACATAGTATTAAGGAATACAATACGAGGTTTATTGCTTAACCATTAAACTTTGTAGATAAGACATCGCCATAAACATATGAATGTTATTGTGATTATGTATGGGTATGAGGTGAGTATTTCATCCTAGGGAACAATGTTTTGCTTGTGTTCTAAGGAATTAAGTTCAAAAACTTGTTTGTGATTCGAAAAGGAAATCGCCAGGCGTTATTGGTTTTGTTATTCATTGCATATCTTATGAACAACCAATATGTGTAATTGAGTATAACCGTTCACGACTTGTTGTGTTCTTGGTAGATTTATTCGCAAAGGCCTGACTTATGTATTGGTATGACTTTTATTAGTGAAACCGATCTTAAGTAATCACCTGAGATGGTATGATCGGGTTTGTGATTTTCTGTCTGACCAAATATGGGAAAGGGGAACCGATCCTAGTAAGAGGTGCAGTACATCACAAAGGGGAACCGATCCTTGTATGAGGTGCAACAAGGTTTATAGCGGAAAGGGGAACCGATCCTATGAACATGTGCAACACGTTTTTAGGCAAAGGGGAACCGATCCTATGGACATGTGCAACACATATAAGATAGATACCATATATATGTGGGAAACCGATCCTAGTACCTAGTCAACCGAATTTTGGAAAGCTAGTGTGACTATGCACATTACTCACATGGAAGGTAGAACCGAAACTTGTTTTGGTAGAACCGTTAAACCCATGATTGTGATTAAATGTTATTTGATCAATCGCATAGTTCTTGAAAGTCAAATGAACCAATTCTAAACTTGTTTGGAAGTGTGGCAAATCGGTTTCAAGGTTGTAAGTGTGAAAAAGAACTTACAATGTTAAGATGTCGACATACTTTGAACACGTGATGTGAATGTTAATTTCTTTAATTGTTCAAAGTTATTCCTTAATAGCTAAGGGAAGAGAATCCCAGGATCAAAACATAAATAAGTTAAGAATCTTTTAATTAAGGTATTTAACTTAATTTTGTAGGGAAATAAGAATTAGTAATGTGTATTTACTAATTAGAGATTTTCCGAGAGATTTCGATCATTATTTTTGGACAGAGCATTTCCAGGAATTATGGAAACCGAATTTGTGCTTTAATGAATATCTTGAGAATATTTTCGGTTTTGGAAATTCCTTGGTGTCCAAACTTCCTTGTCTATAAATACTTGAAGTTTGCCTTTCTAGCAAACTAATCCTTCTGTTTATGGGTGAAAACTACTCCTGCAGAATTTGGTAATTTGGGGTGTGGATGAGGAATGAATTTAAACCTTAAACAAATGCACTGCGCGGTGAGTGCTTGTAGATTCGAGAGATCAATCTGTGCAAGTCCGGCCTAAACCAAGAAATGGCCGTTCCAGACTTGTTTCGGTCACAAAGTGAAGGAGATGGGGTTGATCTTAGGGAGGGAAGCGAAGAAGGTGTTGAGATTGTGAAGGTGTTGGCTTGATTACGACTTGTAACAGAAAGGTGAGCAGGCTTGTGATTGATGCAAGCAAGCTCCTGGTGTTGGAATACGTTTTGTATTAACACTTGGTTTTCTGTCTCGTCTGGACTTGTGTTGTTGTTTGAAATAGGGCGGAGAACCTATTTATACAAGTCATTGAGCCTTATTCACGTCTCTCGTGGGAAGTGGAGGAAGTGGAGTGATGAAGTAGTGGAGTTGTGCGTCGGTGCCACACGACCAGTCTTGCCCACTTCTCCTGTTCATCTCTAACCGTCCATGACTTCCCCGACACGTTCTTGTGATGGCGTGTTGCACGCCGCACGCCGTAAAACCGCCGCACCAATACCCCAAAGATGTATCCCCCGCCTTGTGACATGATTGATGTCTAGAATGTGTGGATTGTGGATCCACGAAAGATAGCATGTAATCTTTGAATTGAATAATTGTGTTATTCGGAAGTCGATACTTGTGAAGTATCATGTGTATTTTGTGCAGTGCGCATTATGGTGTGGTAAAGTGATGGGTAATGACGCCTCACTAACCAAATAACTCCTAACCAGGGTTGTATAACCAAGCTGGTGAAGTTGGACGGATGAGATGATCTTTGAGACACTCATCTGCGACCGTTAACGAATGTGGGTTTTTTGAAGAGGTGCGCAAGCATCACTCTTCAGACTTGGTCGAAACCAAGCATGGAAAGGGATTTGGAGAGGACCGACCGGGCATGTGTGTAGACAAAGATGCCGGTGTGCACGTCCATACCTCACTCGCCCCATGAAGGCGCGATCTAGGCCACTCAATTTGACCGGTAAAGTTGAGTGGTTGAGATCGGTTTGCGGCAGAAATCCATTGCCGCAAAGGAGTTGGAATCCGTGTGACATCCCTAGTTTGGGCACGCGTTTCAAGACGACCCGTCTTGGTCGGTCTTGGTCGATCATACCAACGTGTAGGTGGTAGGCTAGTTTTCACACCTATACCTGACTATCCCATGAAAACGTGATCTAAGCCACTCAAATCGTCCGGTGAAGTTGAGTGGTCGAGATCGGTTGTGGTTTGGGAGGCGCGGCCACGCAAGTTTGGACGTGCGTTTTGGGATGGACAGGCATGATATGCCTTGGCCGATCAAGTGAGGGATAGGATAGACGGGCCCACGGTGGTCATCTTTGGTATGACCGGACCGCTTAATCTAATCTGTGACCCTCCATTCGTGCCGGAGAAGATGGACGCTCGTGATGGCTTGAAACCCTAATTTTGGCTTTCATAGACGTGTGACCATGCTCCATTTGGGCGTACGAATTTGTTGCAACCAAGCATGGTTGGTCTTGACCGATTGGTCAAGTGTGTAGGAGGGCCCACGGTGATCGTGTTGACATGCTCTGGGCCCTTTGAGTCTACATCTACACCCTCCATCTATACCTGCGAAGATGGATGGTTGAGACTGTTTTGCGACACATGTAATATGCCGCAAACCCTAATTTAGGGTTTTCCGTCCATAATGCTTGGTATGAATGGTTTCTTGGCAAGCTAGGACAATGACCGACCATGCGGGGTCGGCCGTGGGTATTCCATACCTGCTTGGGGGTGATGGAATTGATCTGGGGTCATCCAATCATGCTTATGGAGTTGGATGATCGATCGAATCATATCCGGGCCTGATATGGTCGGTCCTGGATGCTCAATCGGGCTAGTCTAACACACCGAGAGGGGCTCAATCGGGCTAGTATAACACACCGAGAGTCAGCCTGTACGGGTATTTCGTACATGGTTTCATTATAGTGCTTGGAGGTTCGTGTTACTCTGTAAGAGTAACACTCAGTCGTCATGCCACACTGATAATGAGTACTGGAAATACAAGGCTGATATGAAATTCACAGGAAGGGATTGTTGCCACATGCTCCAACCCGGAGGAATTTCATGTATTCACAGAATGGGATTGTTGCTACATGCTCCATTCTTGGTGAATTAAGTGAGGGAGTATCCAACACTTATAAATGGCTTTATCTTTTACAAGATGTCGGCGCATGATTTTTTCCGGTTTTTTACAAATTTAACCTTAAACGAAAATCCACCATCAACATTAAGTCCCCTGCCTAGCACATAATGGTTACACTATTGTGTGGTAGGCATGAGATGGTGACATACATATATACTTTGAAATGACCAGGCTAAGGTAGATACATATTTACTGGGATAGTCAGGCGTTGCCCTGGAACTGGTTGGTTCTAATTAAGGATGCAAAGGAAACATGACTTGATCTGGTGAGTCGCTTTGGTTCCTCTTGTACATATTTGAGCTCGGCCGCTTCTTCAGGTGTACTTCCTTCATCATACACGGCTTTCCTTAGGTATATCTGATAAGCCTCGTTGATTGTTATCCCGAATTAGCATCCTTCATAGGTGGCAAGTAAAGACCTCTTTTCCTTCTGGGATTCTGTCGACTTGTGAGATTATAAAGAATCGTCTCACGTGGTAGTTTATTCTATATCTCAGGTATTGTTCTGATCCTCTGATTGACTGATCAATTGATTTGATTTTTGATCGATTTTTTTTTTGTGTGCGCTCATAACCTCCCCTATTTTGCAGTTTATCATGGAAGCGGCTGACGATCATTATGTTGCTTCCCCAGAAAGAAGTTTCGAAGTTGACAAGCCTGAAAACCGTGCACACGAAGATATAATGGCTAAGATCGATCTACCGCTTCGCGAAGTCGGCCGTGCTATACAGGGGATGTCTATTTCACACCTTCGTATTGCAAGAGGACGTATCTGTGCACTTTCAGCTGCGATTGACATGGAGGAGCGGTGGAGGCGCGAGGAAACGCTGCAGACACTAGTAAGCGCAAGGGCAGAGAGATTTGCAGCGAGGTTGAAGAGGCGGAGAGTTGAGCATGAACGACCTCCGAATGAAGGCAAATGTGATCACCCGGTTCCGGACGGCGTGATAATTCTTGACTCCGACATAGAGGAACCTGAACATCTGAAAGCAATTGGTACGGCTCCTAATGTTGATGCGCATTTTAATGCTCCCACTGATGATGTTGGGAGGGAGTGTGCTGCTGCGGAGGTTCCTGATGCAGAAGTTGAGGTAGATTCGGAGGGAGGAGCATCAACAGGTGACGGCGGCGGGCGAACTCCGACGGTGGTGCAGGCGATGTCGATCCTCTTGACGACTAAAACCTCTTTTCTTTTTTCTTCTTTCCAAGTATATTTTGTACACTCGAACATCTTCCTTGTACTCGGTGGCGTCCGGGTTCAAGGCTTTTTTTTTATTTGATTGTTTGAATAAAGTTTTCTCTTATAACCCTTTGTCAGCAACCGAACCTTCTCAGGTGCAAGGGTGCGCCTTCACACATAATTCTTAGTGATAAAAGAAACAATATTATAATGGAATATCCAAGGACCTGTGCTCCTGATGCAAGATCTTCCTGGCTTTGTCAAAGGCGTATGTCTCAAGTCATTTTCCTTTTGTGCACACGTTCTATTTCCTTCTTCCCGTGAGATGTTTGCTTAGGGTTTCCTTTCTTGCTCCAGTGGGTTGATTTAGGCTGACTCAGGACTTTGTGTTTTTAGGAGTAAAGAGGTTCTCAGATGAAAATAATACTTCAATTGAAAATTGAAAATTGAAACCCTAACTATGAATGCAAGTATTGCAATCATTTTCTGGGGAATTACAAATATGACATGAAATTGTAAAAGGAAACACGCTGGAAAATAGCACAGCGTTTTAAAGGGTGGAGGATGCTGGAAAGTGGTAGCACAGCATCTTAAGTTCGGTAGGGTTTGAGCCATTTTGAGTGAATTATTATGCCTTGTAGTTTATCGGCGTTGATGAGCTTGCGGTAGCCGCCTAGGATAACATCTCGCTACTGTGCACGGTTCCTCTTCTCTTTCGATGGGTGAGTCGGGTGGAGTGATCATTTTCACCATCATGCTCCCAACCTTGAATGTAGTCGTCTTCGTCACCAGGTCTCCAATTCCAAACGGGTTTGGTCGTGCAGATACTTGGACCTTGGCCTTATCGTCTTTGACCAAGACAGCCTCTACGCTCTTGATAAAACGTTTGAAAGGGCCGGCTTTCCATTCACATCTCCTAGCCGGGGTTGGTTCGTTGGTTGGAGTCAGTCCCCAGGACTTGTCAGAACGAGGGGCGGCAGGTTGTAAAGAAGGTTGCGTGGCGAGACTTACTTGAGATCGGAATTTTTCAACGTATGCTGACAGGCTTTCTCCGGGAAGTTGTGTCACATTGGTAAGTTGCTGGTGCGGCAGTAGACAACCATCAGGAGGTCCGAAGGCGTGTTGGAGATTCTTTCGGGTATCGAAACCGGCGGAGAGACGAGACTCCTAGTATTGCTTTGTTTTCGTGCATCCAAGGGCGTCCCAGATCATGTCTTAGTTGGGGTGATCTTTGACTATGTAGAACTTTGCTTGTGTCGAGGCATCACCCAATTTGACTTCCGCATCAATATATCCGTATGTATCTCTCGGGCTCTCCCGCTGAATCCTTAACCACGGTCGGGTGACGAGTAGCTTCTCGCTTCGAAATCTTTGCCGCTCTCAAGGTCTTGACAAGAATGATGTTAAATTCGGAGCCGTATCAATCAACACGCTATCGAATTCAATGTTTCTCAAACAAGTGACGGTTAGGAGTCCCCGTTTTCATTGCTCATGTCTTTCGGAAAGACCGGGGTTCCTGGACTCGCTACTGGATGCAAACGCCTTCCCGACACAACGTGGTTGAGGGCCGCAAATATGTCTTGACGCTGTCCTTTGGAGAAGTACAAGATTTCACATATGTGCTCCATCATAGATTGTACGGTCTTGCGAATGTAATCCCCGAAATCATGCAGTTCTGATAGGTAGAGGGTCTCTATGAACACCTTCGTTTCCAAGCCGGAGTTCCCCCGTCTCTACCTTTTCCCCGAATATTTGTTTCAACCTCGTTGCAATCTTTGGTCGGATGATGGACGAACCCGTGGTAGCAACAATATCTGGGATCTGCCATTTCTTCCTCGGTTGGAGGACGTCTGATAGGGGGCAGCTTTACGGCATCGTCTTGGATCCACGTTTCTAAGAGCTCTATCACTTCATTCATGGGAAAAGGAAAACCCGTGTCTTTAGTGTTTTGTGCAGGATTTTTGTCTCGCTCCTTTTCGAGACGAAGTCTTGTGTGCCGGGGATGTCCGCTTGGTTTGTTGTTCCGTCATTGGAGCTTTCCTTTTCTCTCCTCCGCCCACTACACTCACGAAGGACCAAAGTGTTGTATTGCTTGTTTGTGAGGCGCCCGCTCCTCGACTTTCACGTGAATCTTCACTTCGAACAACTCGGTTCTTTCTAGCAATGCTTTGGTGCAGTTGTTCTTTGAACGCTTGGCGCCTTCGTGGAGTTCGAGAGAACATTTGAAAGCCCAGATTCTCTAACAGAGCGCGGTATATGGGTATCATCCCGTTGATGCACAACTCCACCAATTGTCGTTCGGTGACGTTCGGGTCATGATAATCCAGCGCTTGAGTTCTGAACCTTTTGACGAAGTCGTTAGGATGCTCGTTGTTCCGCTGGAGAATTCTTCCTAGATCTGAGAAGGTGATTTGTTCAGACACGAAGAAATACTTTCTGTAGAAAAGCACTGACCATCTCGCTCCAGTTGGATATGTTGTTAGGCGCGATGTTGTTGTACCAGGTGTACGCCCTCCCCGTAAGTGATTTCGAGAATTCTTTCAGGCGCAGAACATGATTGTATTCATGTTCCCCCAAGGATTCCAAGAATCGAGAGACATGTTCACGAGCATTACCGATGACTGTCGTAGAGGGAGAACTGGGGAGAGATGTAACCTCTTGGAAGAGGGATTCGTTGCATATCTTGAGGGTATGGAGGTTGGTGTTGGTGTGCATCCTTCAGATTTCCTTTGCCTCGGCTTTGAAGGAGTCGTTCTAGATCCTCACGTGTGATGAAGTTGGGTGTCCGGTCCCTTTATCTTGAACATTCGGGAGCAACACGAGCTTCTTCACTCATGTGGGTCCGAGTGGAAACGCCTGCTCCGGTGAATTGAAGGCATTTCTTGTTGGCTCCAAAGATTGACGTGAATCTTGCGGCAATCGTTCGATCAAGGTTTTGAGAAAAGTGAGTACCTCCTTCTGAGTTGCGGCCATATCTGTTTGAGTCTTAGCAAGAACTTCATGTTTCTCCATCAAGTCTGCAATGGTAATAGACAAAGGGTCCTCCTCTTGTGCCTCCGGCTCCTCGCCCCGATGAGGGAGTGAAAGTTGTTGCTCGGTGACCACCGGAGGCGTTACACTTGAGGAGATGCCGGGATTTGCGGCTCGCCGTGGCTCGGTGATGGGAAGCGTTACACCTACGGGGATGTCTCCCGCTCCGCTAGTGTTGGTGATAGAGGTAACGGCTCCTCGAGATGTGTTGGCTACGGTAGCTCCACCGACAGTACTTCGACACCGGGATTGTTATCCACACTAGCCCCATCGTAATTGATTGCTTTGATCCAGACCTTAATTCCACCGTCTTGAAATGAATTGTTGATTGAATTGATTCTAAGATCTACCCTTTTGAAATTGATGAAATTGAATCGGATTTGGAAGAAATTGACTTTACAACCGAGAGATTAACCTCCCACTGTGGTCGCCAATTGTTTATGGGTGAAAACTACTCCTGCAGAATTTGGTAATTTGGGGTGTGGATGAGGAATGAATTTAAACCTTAAACAAATGCACTTGCGCGGTGAGTGCTTGTAGATTCGAGAGATCAATGCAGTGCAAGTCCGGCCTAAACCAAGAAATGGCCGTTCCGCACTTGTTTCGGTCACAAAGTGAAGGAGATGGGGTTGATCTTAGGGAGGGAAGCGAAGAAGGTGTTGAGATTGTGAAGGTGTTGGCTTGCTTACGACTTGTAACAGAAAGGTGAGCAGGCTTGTGATTGATGCAAGCAATCTCTGGGTGTTGGAATACGTTTTGTATTAACACTTGGTTTTCTGTCTCGTCTGGACTTGTGTTGTTGTTTGAAATAGGGCGGAGAACCTATTTATACAAGTCATTGAGCCTTATTCACGTCTCTCGTGGGAAGTGGAGGAAGTGGAGTGATGCGGAGTGGAGTTGTGCGTCGGTGCCACACGACCCGGTCTTGCCCACTTCTCCTGTTCATGTCTAACCGTCCATGACTTCCCCGACACGTTCTTGTGATGGCGCGTTGCACGCCGCACGCCGTAAACCGCTGACCAATACCCCCAGTATGTATCCCCCCAGTTTGTGACATGATTGATGTCTGGAATGTGTGGATTGTGGATCCACGAAAGATAGCATGTAATGCTGAATTGAATAACTGTATTATTCAGGAAGTCGATACTTGTGAAGTATCATGTGTATTTTGTGCGGAGTGTTTGCATTATGGTGTGGTAAAGTGATGGGTAATAACGCCTCACTAACCAAATAACTCCCGACCAGGTTGTATAACCAAGTCGGTGAAGTTGGACGGATGAGATGATCTTTGAGACACTCATCTGCGACCGTTAACGAATGTGGGTTTTTGAAGAGGTGCGCAAGCATCACTCTTGACTTGGTCGAAACCAAGCATGGAAAGGGATTTGGAGAGGACCGACCGGGCATGTGTGTAGACAGCATGCCAGTGTGCACGTCCATACCTCACTGCCCCATGAAGGCGCGATCTAGGCCACTCAATTTGACCGGTAAAGTTGAGTGGTTGAGATCGGTTTGTGGCAGAAATCCATTGCCGCAAAGGAGTTGGAATCCGCGTGACATCCCTAGTTTGGGCACGCGTTTCAAGACGACCCATCTTGGTCGGTCTTGTTCGATCATACCAATGTGTAGGTGGTAGGCTAGTGTTTACACATATACCTGACTATCCCATGAAAACGTGATCTAAGCCACTCAAATCGTCCGGTGAAGTTGAGTGGTCGAGATCAGTTTGTGGTTTGGGAGGCGCGGCCACGCAAGTTTGGACGTGCGTTTTGGGATGGCCAGGCATGATATGCCTTGGCCGATCAAGTGAGGGGATAGACGGGCCCACGGTGGTCATCTTTGGTATGACCGGACTCGCTTAATCTAATCGGACCCTCCATTCGTGCCGGAGAAGATGGACGCTCGTGATGGCTTGAAACCCTAATTTTGGCTTTCATAGCCGTGTGACCATGCTCCCTTTGGGCGTACGAATTTGTTGCAACCAAGAATGGTTGGTCTTGACCGATTGGTCAAGTGTGTAGGCGGGCCCACGGTGATCGTGTTGACATGCTCGGGCCCTTTGAGTCTACATCTACACCCT
Source organism: Papaver armeniacum (assembly GCA_023531295.1). Lineage (NCBI taxonomy): Eukaryota > Viridiplantae > Streptophyta > Magnoliopsida > Ranunculales > Papaveraceae > Papaver > Papaver armeniacum. The sequence continues at coordinate 35,759 of JAJJWW010002325.1, read as the reverse complement.
CCAACTATACCTGCGAAGATGGATGGTTGAGACTGTTTTTTGCGACACATGTAATATGCCGCAAACCCTAATTTAGGGTTTTCCGTCCATAGTGCTTGGTATGAACGGTTTCTTGGCAAGCTAGGCCAATGACCGACCATTCGGGGTCGGCCGTGGGTATTCCATACCTGCTTGGGGGTGATGGAATTGATCCGGGGTCATCCAATCATGCTTATGGAGTTGGATGACTACGATCAGATCATATCCGGACTGATATGGTCAGTATGGATGCTCAATCGGGCTAGTATAACACACCGAGAGGGGCTCAATCGGGCTAGTATAACACACCGAGAGTCAGCCTGTACGGGTATTTCGTACATGGTTTCATTATAGTGCTGGAGGTTCGTGTTACTCTGTAAGAGTAACACTCAGTCATCATGCCACACTGATAATGAGTACTGGAAATACAAGGCTGATATGAAATTCACAGTAAGGGATTGTTGCCACATGCTCCAACCTGGAGGAATTTCATGTATTCACGAAATGGGATTGTTGCTACATGCTCCATTCTTGGTGAATTAAGTGAGGGAGTATCCAACACTTATAAATGGCTTTATCTTTTACAAGATGTCAGCGCATGATTTTTTCTGGTTTTTTACAAATTTAACCTTAAACGAAAATCCACCATCAACACCTTCGTAACAACATACTTCCTCTTTGTTGTGTTGTTACTGGTGTAGCCGCCTATTCGGAGAGGAGAGTAACCTAATTAGGCGAAATCTCTTACGGCCACTCAGTTTAAAGTATTCTTTGGGATTGAGAAGCTCTATGAGTACCGTTGGTGGGAAACTAGATAATTGCGGTTTATCTTTTGTTTTCTTTGATTTGATTGACTAACGGTGGTTGAAATTTGATTGCACCTAGTTTTTTTATGCTTGAGGATCTTCTCTTCCTATATAAGATTCACTCAAACTAGTTCAGAGTTTCAACAGGGATCTTTAGACTGTTGTTATTTCTAAAGACGATCTTGTGATAATCTATTGTTAACAGACTCCGTTTTGTGCGTGATTGATCACAAGAGATTCAAGTGATTGTGTGCAGGTGTTTATTGAAGATATAAGACGATTTGAAGACAAAGAAGATATTGAAGATTTCTGATTTGTGGGTTCATTATCTTTGGTGTGCACAATACTTGTTTCGGTAAAAGAGGATCCAATTAATAATCGGTTTATCTTTGTGATAGATTGGATTGATTAATTGTGTAGATCGACATCAACACAATTATTTGGATTAATAGTGTTGTTGGCTTAATCTTAAAACAATTACTTCGGTAATTGAACATAAGATAGATCTAAGGACCTGACGAAGGAGTTTATGTTAAGATAAACGGAAGAGCCTTTGTCCAACTCATATCACTTGGTTGAATAGAGTTGATACCAAACAGATTTGTTGTTCCTTTACTGTTTGGAATACGAACCAAACGAATTGTTCCAAGTACGTGACTAAGGTCGGAGGCGTGGGAATAAAGACGAAACTAGGTGAACTATAGGTTTTAGTTGCTTGGTCTCAACTATACGAAGTTAGGTGTAATTTTGTGTAGCGGCTTAATCCTGAGAGTATTCAATTCTGGACAAGGTCCCTGGGTTTTTCTGCATTTGCAGTTTCCTCGTTAACAAAATCTTGCTGTGTCATTTACTTTATATTTCCGCATTATAATAGTTTTATTATAATTAAAGTAAATTACACAAACGTTAATTCCTATTTACTTGATAAGTGAATCCTATTGCGTTTGGTTAAGTCCGAACCTTTTTATCAAGTAACATACTTCGTTGTTGTATTGTCTCGATCTCGTATCCATAGACGATCACACGAAGTGTGAACCGATTAGTTGTATTGTCTCGACTCAGTCCATAGACAATCACTTTCGGAGAAAGGACTTATAGATAGGAAAAGTTTTAGCTTGAGGTATATTTGTGTACCCTCGCCTTTTCAATGACTTAATAGGACTCTTACTAAATTGTTCCAACTTGATTAAAATCCAAACACACACGTAACATTCATTCCCCCTTAAAAACAGTACTTGTCCTCAAGTGCTTTCTCAAGTTTCCGTATCTTCAGTACAATCACCTTCTTCCTTATAATTACCTTCAATGAGAAATAACTTTTTACAACGATTTCTGGGTTTAAACATTTCATCGCAATTAAAACACAAACCTCTGGCGCGACGTTCATTAAGTTCAAGAGGAAGTAGTTTTTTTATTACAGGAGTTGTCGAAGTATGATTTTGTGGAGCATTTTCACTATTCTTTAATATTGATTGGGCTTGATCATTGTGAGACTCGTATAATCTGGCCAATCCAATTGCAGCGGACAAACACTCTGGCTTACAATCTTGAACATCTGTTCTAATACTTCCTTTAAACCACTTACAAAACAACCCACCTGTTGAGATTGTGATAACTTACCGGCGCGAATTATTAATCTCTCAAACTAGAGTTGATACTCTCTTACAGAACCAGTTTGTTCCAACTTGGTTAAATCACTGAAAAAATCTTTGTATTGAGTTGCACCATACCTTCTAAGAGCACACTTCTTCAAGTCCTCCCATGTAATAACAAGAGTTTCTTCTTTCTGTATCTGAAACCACAATTGAGCATCATCTTGCAAATTGAAATAGGCTATTGGAACTTTTTCTTCTTCACGAGTTTGGTGAAGATCGAAAAAATGTTCCGCTCTACAAATCCAACTTGTTGGATTATCTTAATCATATCTTCTTTATGTGTTTTTATTGTTTTGACTTCATCCTCCAATTTCTTGAACTTGCTATTGTCCTCCATTGATAGCTTTGATACCACTTGTTACGTCCTTGCTTAGAAGATCGTGTTGTTGGCTTGTTGGAAGTTGATGAAGCAGAATCAATGGAGACAATATCCTTCTTTCTACCTATTTTTTTAATGGATTGATAGAAAGGGATTTGCGGTATCGTTAGAGGGACGTCGGACCTCTAGTATCATCAAAGGGACACTAATACCTTTGTTAGAAAAGACTAACAATCTTTTTACATAAACATTCTCTGATTTTCCATTGATCATCGCAAGTTATATATACACAGAGAAGTTACACAAGTTACATAACTTTCCAATTAACTTCCTAAAGATAAAGAAAAACTACCTAAAACTTAAACAGATGGTTATCTAAACATAACCGTACACAGTTTTACAAAACATTAAACACTAAACCAAATGCCTACAATTAAGGAGCAAATACGACTAATCCTACTGACATTACTGAATAGGACTCTTACTAAATTGTTCCAACTTGATTAAAATCCAAACACACACGTAACAATGTGCATGTTACGATCAGCCAAAAACTGAAGAAAAAAAAATCAAAATTTTAACCCATAATCGGTTTATTCGATAGCACCACATAAACCGATTTTGGGTAAAATCCCCAAATTTGGAACAACAATCGGTATTTGTTCATCGCCATATAAATCGATTTTAGTACACCTTTGGCGCGATAGGTATGTGACGAAAATTGGTTTTTGTTGGTGATATACATATTTAGATTCCTTCACTTGGATTTGCACGTAAAATACACAAAGTTTACAATCGGTTTATTAATGTACATATGTAATCCGATTATCTACATGTAGATGAAATGTCTTAGTAATATGAGGACCAAAATCGGATTACATGTTACCCAACGTGAACCGATTGTGAACTTTGGAAAATTTTCTCTGAAATCAACAAGTCCTTAATCGGAATTTATAATCGTACATATGAACCGATTCTTGACAATCGGTTGTCTCGACTGTGACACATAAACTGATTCTGAATCCTTAACTTGTCGATATATGTTGTAGATTATTGCGGTGTTTGACGAAGATCATCCAAAACCCGTATCTCTGTTGGGTCCTGATACCTCTGTCCACTATTACACCGATTTGACATGGGAAGATAGGAACGATGCAAAGTAATGGTTTATAGACAAGGGCATAGAGATCAAATGTGCATTAGTTTTAGGACGTCGTTCAAGTCGTGATCGTTTAAAAATTGTTTGCGAGAGAGGTTGAACGCAAGAAAGTCATTGGGCAAAGGACAAACCGTATGTTAAGAAGATGACTAGGGAATACATAACTAAATCAAAGAAGTTTGGATTCCCTTTTAAGATTATAGTCAATAGACCCAATGGTAAGGTATACAAGCTCTATAAAGTGATGAATGGTTGTCATAATCATGATGTAGTTGCAGGAAATCCCACACTACACCCCTCACTAGAATTTACTCAACTAATCCATTTGAAGATGAATAACTATAGATTTTATTGATTATTTTCTTGAAATGTTTTACAAAAGAAGATAGAACAGAGCTAAGAAATTACAATCACTCTCAATTTTCTCTCTCCTAATGACTTGCTTAACAATTCAAAAAAGAACCCCCCACAACAGACTGACTCAACCCTTTATAAAGGGTAGTACACAGTGGATGACAGCTAAGTTGTCCTTTATTTTCGGGAACAACTCGCGAAGTGTCGCAAGTGTACATATACAAATTCTCGCGACACTCCTAAGTCTCGCTAAGTCTTCGCATTCTTCTCATGTTCTGGCTGTCGTCATTCATTGCGTCATTTATTTTACTTCTCTGTGACTCCCTCGCGATATCGTTATTTATTAATCTCGCGAAGTATTGATGTCGCGATATTCTGATCCTACATCTTGCCTCTTCTCATGTCTTTTCTGCGAAGGAGAAAATGTCATGAGAACTAATATTTTAAAATGCCGCAATTGCTCATCTTTATCTCGTAATTGTTCACTAATGCCGCAATTGCTCATCTTTATCTCGCAATTGTTCACTTTTATCCGTTTTATTCATGTACGGAATTTATTACAGGTGTTTCTTCTTCCACTCTTTTCTCGACACGTCTCTTCCAACCGTTTATTCTTGACCATTCACGTCCCATCTCGCATTAAATGCATTTGTTTTCTCGAGGATTCTCCTCTCTATATATAGTTTTCTTACCCTTCTCTTCTTCTCTTTTATTTTCCCTCTGCAACTTTCCTTCAACTTTCTTCCTCCGCAATTTGCGCTTCTCCTATTGTAAACCTTCCCTTTTTTCTTTCTCTTAATCTTCAATTCTCTATTCAGTCCCATACTCTAATAATGGCTTCACTTGGTCGTACATATAAACCCCTTTTTGAGGAAACTCAAAAGAAATTTCAAGAGAAAGGTTTCATCTTATCGACCATTCCTGATCAAGAGTCTTCATCTATACTATCTGCAAAATTATTTTCTTATCATCAATGTAATGATCAGAAGATCATAGTCTCGCTAGGTCAAATCCTCGCAGGCCTTCCCATTCCTCTATACAATCCTGAGATGCCATTATTCTATGAAATTCTTGTTCATGAGAAATTCTCGCGAGCTATTTATCAATTGAGCGGCGACTGCATCCGTCTAATGGTTGAATTCGCCAACCGTGGCGCTGGTAAAGGATCTTTATATCCTGATGATGTCAAAGATCCTAGATTCGCAAATTTACAAATAGTCGCTGAGAAGTATACCGTAGAAAACTTCTTTGCGAATTATGCAAAGAATAAATATGAGAAATGATAAATCTCATTGGGGTGCTCGATTGAAGAGAAAAGATAACATTGATGCTTGATAAGTCTGCTCATGCAAGACATTGACTGGCACTCGGGCAAAAATAATGTTCCTCGGCACTCCAAAGATGAGAAGTGGTGGGTTGTTCCTTTATTTCTGAGTGGACCCTATATCGCAGGTTCACATGTACTCCCTGCGAATCTCGCAGACTATCATCCTTGGGAATTTAAATGGCCCGAGAAGGCAAAAGAGGTATACTTCCTATTTCAGATTTGCTTTTGCGATATTTATTTCCTTTTATATTTACTAGATTTTACAAAATCTTCAGATTACAAAATTGAAAAAGAGTTATAGTAGACGTCCAAAGCCGAGTACTCTGGCGATACTCCGATCGATCACGGATGAAGTAAGAAATACTTTCTTTTGTTATTTTTAACAATATTGTTGCCTCTGTTTCTTATCTTCATTCGTGTGCGAAGGTTATTGAACAAATAGACATTCCTGAAGCTGCGAAGGTTAAGGGCAAGGATAAAATCACTCTTCGCAAGGATAAATCTTCTGCTCCATTTTCTAAAAAACGGAAAACCCATCCCTCTTCTCATTCTAGTTCTCAAACCAGCGAGAGCTCTGATGAGGATGAAAATGAGGTTGGTACTTCCTCTGCGAAGGAGAATCACTCGACTACTTCTGCTATGGCGCAATTGTCTAGTGTTTTCTCCGATTCCATGCAAGGATTGGGAGATGATCATTTATCTGCTACTTGCGAAGCTCTCGCTAAAATTTGCGATGCCCCCTTGCTAGTGGACAATGATTCTTTTCGCGGAGTTTCCCGAACATTGACTTCCAGTTTCTTAAATGCTCTCAATGCTTTGGTAAGTTCATATTCCTTTGCTTCTCTGTAACTTCGATTATAAGCTTTAACTTAACAATTTATTTATTTTCCTTTATAGTCTGGGAGAGCTTCCTTTGTTGTTGCCTCACATCTCGAGAAAAGACGCGACAACCTTGAAAAGAAAAATCTCCAACTCAAAGAGAAGATCCAAGAACTAGAAACTGAAGTTGCGACGTCTCGCAAGAAAGATGAAAAAATTCAACAGTTGGAAGTTGAATCCACTTCTCGGAAGAATAAAATATCTACTCTTCAAAGTGCAAATCAACAACTTTATGGTATAAAAATTTTACTCTTCAAGTCGTCTTTATTTTGTCATCTGCTTTTCTTTGCCTGATTTATTATTTTCGCAGACATATATAATCTCTCTGAAGAAGCCATTCTTCTCCATTCATTTCCCGAGCCTATGGATAATGATGTTCTTCTCACTCATCTCAACGAATCTTTAAGTAGTTCGTCAAACAAAGTTGATTCCTTTCCATTAAATGAACTTCAAGCCAAATATCGTCTCTTAGAGATTGAGCATAGATCTAGTTTAGGTTTAGCCAATCGATTTAAACAAATGTATCTTGATTCACATAAGAAAACCAAAACTTTAAGGAAGAAAATTAGTGGCCTTATAGATGATAAAGACCGCATTGCTAATAAAGGTGCACAAGCATTAGCAAAATTTCAAAAATCTCTTCTCGAAGTACAAATTGAACGAGATGAATCTCTTCGTCAGAATGCCATACTTAATGAGCGAGAAGATCAAATTCGTTCGCTTCTCCTTATAAATAATGATGATGAATTCGCTTGGGCTGCGAAGGTTCTAGATAATGCCAGGAATAACTTAGGTGTTGATGTTAGCCTTCATGCCGAGCATACTTTGCCTTGGTTAAAGATATGATATCTCGACGAGAGAAGGTTGTTTATTATTCCTTTTTACTTTATTACTCCTTTCTTCTGCAGTATTGGTATCAACTTATTGTCACTTGTTTTGCAGAAGCCGAGAGGAGATTTCAGACAAGGATTGAAGAACTTGAATCTGAAAAAGAACAGCTCGCAAATGGCCTTTCTCTTCGCGACATCAAATATTCCAAGTTGAAGAAACAACGCAAGCTACGATGGCGAATTTAAATAACGATTTGTTTGTTTTCGCAATCAAACTATTGAAACAGTTTGCAATGATCACCGCATTCCTCTTAGTTCATATCCTTGTCTTCGCGATGATATTCCTGAAGATATGCCTTTCTCGGATGTCTCTGATAGTGAAGCTAGTGAAGAAGAAGATTCTGGCGAAAATAATGATGGAATTGAAGAATCTGACAAAGAAGAAGAATCCTCAAAGAAATAACTTCTTTTTCTTCTTTCGCTTCTTGTAATATCTGTATATATACCCTTTTAATCTTCTATTTCTATAACCCCTCATTGTAAATTTCTTGGATTGCTAAATATGAATTCAATCTTTGTTTTCTTTACTTGCGCATATTAATCAAACAATTCTTCTTTGTAATTCAACTGACCAGCATTATGAATACATAAATCTATCATGTGGAAATGAATAACAAGATTTTATCCTATTCATTCCCATACTTGCCTCTGTTATTTATTTTCAAATGAGAGATTTGATCAATTATCTCCGAGTAATGAAATCTCTGAATTTTGACCTTATTGTTGGTAACTTTATGAAGAAATATATTCGTTTTCGCAAGCTTATTTGCTTCCTCAATTTTTTGTATGGCTATATCTTTATTTATGTTGAAGTTCATCATTGCGACAAGATCGCATGACGTCTTCACAAATGAAGAAATCTATTGATCTTGCCTTATCATTTCTTGTGTGGTCTTATTTTGCCTTCCTAATTAAAGGTCTTATTTCGCCACCCCTCGTTGCGAAAAAATCGCAGGACGTCTTTACATTTTCATGTAATGACCCATTGACCTTGTCTTATCATTTCTCAAGTATTTTTGCCTCTGCAGGATATTTTATTTGCGACAATATGACAGGCTTAAATACTCTTGCGAATGTAAAATCCCATGACATTGCCGTCTTCGCGATTTAAATCGCAGGACGTTTTTACATTTTCATGTAAAAACCCATTGATCTCGTCTTATCCTTGCGTTAGTATTATTGCCTCTACAGGATCATCGCACAAATATGACAAGCCTAAATTTCCTTGCGAAAATAAAGCCTCATGACATTTTCGTCTTTTGACACTTATCAGCTCCCTAATGGAGGGTGCCGCCCTTATCTTCTCCCCTGGTTGCCCCTTCAAGGAGGCGTACATCGGCCGTACAAGACTAGCTCCTCCCATCCGGTCTTAACAACAACCAGTTGTTTTCGCAGCCTCTTATCCCTTATACCTATATGGTTTATGGTTACGAGACTGCACCCTAAGTGGAGTTTTCTTCGGGCCGAGTTCAGCATATACCAAGACTTGCCAAGAATGGCCGAGACACTTCAAATGCCCTGGGCACTCTTGGCTCAACCGTGTACCCCGGCGCCTTGAGCATACACTCGACTCCTTGGAAGAGACCCTCGGGCGTCCAACCAGGGTATAACCTTATATATATAGTTGGAAATCCAAGGTATCTCTCCTGGATAGGCTTTCATGGGCCCCAAATCTCCATGACTCGGGTTCCGGGAGCGGTGTAACCTTTTCACTGAGCCATGTCAAGAGATACCCCCTTATATGACGCACTTTAGGTCTTACATTTGCCTCTTGCGAAATATCATTCGCGAACTAGGGTGTACGCCATAAAGGTTCGTCCCATTCACTCACTCTTTCATTTTTGTTAATTCATTCAATCATTCATTTTGTTTGCGAAGCTATCGCACAATCTTACATTGTTTAATCATTTTTGTTTTTCAATTCTTCAATCAAATTGTCATACATTCTTGATGGCGAGATCCTCGCATATTTCTTCTTCAATTATTTTTTCTTCCTCTTACCCTTAACATGCTTTTGTTATTGCTTTTTGATGATTATTCATTTCTTACACTTTTTGCTCCTGCTGCTCTCTGCCTCTGCACCATTCAAATCTCTTAATGATTCCTTTCCATCATAATTTTCAACTGTTTTCATGCACTTGTTTCGCAATGTATCTTCTCCTCTTACATCAATGGCATCCACCATCAATCTTTCTCTTCTTTGTTCATCTTTTGCATGTTGCTTCCAACCCTTTCTTTTTGCAGCTCTCTCTTCGCAAATCTCCACGTCGATCTCATAGCATTTTTGTCCTTCCGTCCAATCTCCCTTTATAATTCCGACACCGCTAGGATGAGGAAATTTTATGCATTGATGATAAGTCGACGCTACGCCCAGAATTTCGTGTAACCATGGCCTTCCGATCAATGCATTATAAGGGGACTCTACATCGACTACACAGAACAAAATCCCCGTTGATAATCCTTGCAAGGGTATTCTCATATGAACTTCTCCTTTAGGCTTATTCGCTGTGCCATTGAAACCATATATCTTATACGTCGAAGGTATCAATTCTTCATCCTTCCCCCATAGTCTTGTAAGTATGGTAGAAAAGAATATTTACTTGAGCTCCCGTATCAATTAAGATTCTATTGATTGCCCAAAGCAATTCTCTCGCTTCGTCGTCTTCGCCATCTACAGGTTTTGGATTAATTTCCAATTTTACAACCAATGGGTTGTCATGCGTCTCTCTGCCTTCAGGAATCTCTTCTGCGGTGAAAGACATAATCTGCATTTGCCATTCTTTTAATTGCGATGTCTTCGCAATGTTCATCACTTCTTTATCATCAGCATCCCTCGCGAAAACCCTACTGAGAACTTTATCATGAAAATCTTCAATTGTTCGGTATGAGTGTACAATGGAGTTGCAAAACAAATTTTTAGCTTTCGATCCAACTTCTATTACGAATGTTTCTTTCCCCTTTGCTGAATTTGTTCTGTGCATTTCCGGCGGCGGTGGTAATGGCTGAACCTTCTCTTCACTTTTTAGAAAATGACTCAGCTTTCCTTGATCAATCATTCTGAGGATAATTCTTTTTATATTTCTGCAGTCATTTGTTAAATGTCCATGAAAGCGGTGGTAAGAACAGAACTCGTGACTTCTATCACTTGGTGGTGGCTCATTCCCCATATTCCATGGTGAAGGTATGTTTTCCATCAAGAGTATAGCTTCCCATATTTTTTCCACGCTAGTATTTAATGGTGGCATTTTGATTTCTTCCCATACTACTCTGTGACGTCGCTGCCCTCCATGATAATTCTGCCTTTGACTTCCATAAGTTTCTTGCGGATGATCAAGTCTTTGAATTTGTTATTTCCACCACGGTTGTAGTAGTTCCTTTCTCTCTCAAATTCTTCTTGATCACGGCTTCCCATGGCTACTATCTTTGGCTGTCCATCATCTATTATCCTTTCTTGTTGACCTTGCGAAGTACTCGCCACCGTGTTTATCAGTTTGGGTAATAAACTTGCATTCGCAGCATTTGAACTTGTATTCGCAATTGGATATGATTCCATCTCATTTTGCCTTTCCTCTAAAGCAATATACTCCTCTTGAAGTTCTCGCAGCTCCGTCATCGTGATTGTATTCTTAACTCTAAAAATTTGAATATATAGCAAATTGGTTGCGAACATAGCGTTTATAAATGATAAAATGAGATATCTTTCATCCACTCTTCCAGCCATCTCGCTACACATCGTCTTCCATCTCACAGTTAAGTGTCTTAAACTTTCGCCAACTCTTTGTTTCAGCCCAAATACATCTTCAATTCCTGGTCGCGAGGAGTTGTTACTTATGTATGCCCCTAAGAATATAGCTTGTAAATGGTTGAATGACGTGATGGTGTTTCTTGGTAAACCCTCAAACCATTTCAGTGCTTCTCCTGTTAAACTTGATGTGAAATATTTGCACAATATTGCATCATGATTTTCCCATTGTAACATACATCTCACATACGCTTTGATGTGTTGTATTGCGCAAGTTGTTCCATCAAAAATGCTGGTTAATGCGGGTAAATTGCACTTTGGGGGTATTCCTCCTAACTGCACCTCTAGTGTAAAGGGAGTTTTCGCAGCTTCTTCGATGGCCTCATCCAATTGTCTTCTTCCTCCTCCTCTTCTATTGTTCAACATTCCTCTCATCTCTGCCAACTCTCTTAAGATTTGTTCATTTGCATCAGGGTTCGAATTTATTGGTCTTTTTAGCTCTTCCTCTCTCCTTATGCGTTCATGTCTACCTTGATTTTCTTGGTCAGCATTTTCTTCTCTTCTTTCTCTGCGACTTTCTCCTTCATCTCGTTCACGAATTCGCACACCATTGTATCTATCGTTTTCTCTTCTTGGTTGTCTATCAGCTCTCCTTTGTATTCTTTCATATTCTTCATTGATATTTCCATTGTTGCGATTTTGCTCGCGCCTTCTTTCTCGATTGTCATGATTGTTCTGTCGAATTGCTTCCTCCAATTCCCGTTCTTCCATTTCTACTCTTAATCTTTCCCTTTCGCAAGCTAGACGCACTTGCTCAATATAATGCTTTTCGATGTCATCTTCAATCTCCTTTTGTTTCCTCTGTGTTTCTCTCCCATGCAATATTCTTCTTCCTTCTTCCTGATTTTCTTCATTAATTGGACCATTCTTCTGCCTATTTCCTTGAATTCTGTTATTTTGGACATTCTGTAAAATCTCAGGACGTGGAATACACACCATTTCCCTTCTTTCGCAGCATCTTTCATCGAGATTTGGCTCTCTTTCTAGATTTTCTTCATTAACATTTTCTACAGGTATTATTCTCCTCATATCATCTCTAACCGATCCTGATCTTGATCTGGTATTACTTCTCGACCTCCTATTCTGCAACCTCATATTTTCCATTCTTAGCTCATGGTTTTGCCTTGTTAAATTTGCGCGTTCTTCCGCTTCTAACCGCCTTTCTTCGTGTATTGTTTGCCTCAACGTTTCTAATGCTGCAATTTCTTCATTTCTATTAGTTGTTTCTCCCATCTCTTCTTGATTTCTCCCCTCTTGTCCATCATTTATCAATTGCTGCACTTCTTCTCTTTCTTCCATAGAATCTGATCTCCATGTATGCACACTCACCCTATCATAATCCATTACTCTATTCGGTGTTGGTTGAATTGGTGGTTGAATTGGCGGTTGAATTTGACCTTCTTCTCTATCTCTTGTGTTTATTCTTGATGGTTCACCTACTTCATTTCTCCTTTCTCCGGCTAATCTCCCGCTTCTCCTTACAATTGTTGGTTGTTCTGATACATTCCTTCTTCTAGCCATTTTTCAATTTTAGTAAATTGTTGAAAATTATACGAAATTTCTTTCTTGTTACTCCTGATTCTTTCAATTCACAAGGTTGATCTTGTCAGTCCCTGTTTCTAGCGCATATGTAGTTGCAGGAAATCCCACACTACACCCCTCACTAGAATTTACTCAACTAATCCATTTGAAGATGAATAACTATAGATTTTATTGATTATTTTCTTGAAATGTTTTACAAAAGAAGATAGAACAGAGCTAAGAAATTACAATCACTCTCAATTTTCTCTCTCCTAATGACTTGCTTAACAATTCAAAAAAGAACCCCCCACAACAGACTGACTCAACCCTTTATATAGGGTAGTACACAGTGGATGACAGCTAAGCTGTCCTTTATTTTCGGGAACAACTCGCGAAGTGTCGCAAGTGTACATATACAAATTCTCGCGACACTCCTAAGTCTCGCTAAGTCTTCGCATTCTTCTCATGTTCTGGCTGTCGTCATTCATTGTGTCATTTATTTTACTTCTCTGTGACTCCCTCGCGATATCGTTATTTATTAATCTCGCGAAGTATTGATGTCGCGATATTCTGATCCTACACATGATGATCCGGAATCTCTGCCGTTTGTAGGTTGAAACCACAACAATTGGAAACGGTAAGGTCGATGAAAGCGTGTAAACCAAGTGACATCCTTAGGAAGATTAAGGAGGATGATAAGAATAACTTGTCCACTTTGAGGCAAATTTACGCGGCAAGAGCATCCTTCAGGAGGAGGGAATGACATGGTAGAGCAGTTATTAAACAATCTCAGTGGTTAGCCGATCAACACAGATACACAATGAGAAAGCAGATATTGGAAGGCAAAGTGACTCGTATATTCTTGGCATCTGGAGATGATCAAGTTGGCCCAATTCTTCTATCTAGTTTTGTTAATAGATTGTACGTACAAGACCAACAAGTAGAACATGCTGTTGTTAAACATTGCTTGCCACACTTCCGATAAGCAAACTTTCACGGTAGCATGGGGGTTTATGGATCGGGGGAATGATGTGAGTTTTACTTGGATGCTAGAGACCTTAAAGGAGATACACAAGGTAATAGATAAGGACCAAGCACTAATGAATGCCATAGGGGTAGTTTTACCGGACGCTAAGTATTTTCTTTGCACATGGCACATACAATGCAATATTAGAAGTAATTGTAAGGGTCATATCCAAAAGCCAAAGCCACAAAAAGGTACCGCTTGTAAAAAGGCCGAAGATGAGCATCTTCAAAAACTAATTCCGGAACAACGACAGGAAGGGAAGAAGAAAACCAAAACAGAGTATGAAGTGAATGGTTTACTATAGAAGGCTTTTCAACATCGTTGGGATTTAATGGTACACTCAATGTCCGTGGCCGAGTTCGAATCTTATTTGGAGAGTTTTATTGGGATATGGAAGAAGGATTACGAGAAATGTGTGGTTTATTTCTTGAAGGAATTGTTGGATCCATACAAGGAAAAATTTGTGTATGCTTACACCTAACAATATAGGTAGTACCAGAATGAGGCGACAAGTATCGAGGAATGATGTCATGGACGTTTGAATAGCTTGCTCCGAGGGAGTCAAAACAATATGGTTACGGTACAAGAAACCATCCATAAATACACCAAGGCTGATATCGTCAAGATAACGACGCAAATTGAAAAGATGAGGGTACCCAAATACACCATAATCTTTTATTTATCCTCATATAAGTCCTTTAATGAATATGATCGTCTATGGAAAGAGTCGAGACAATACGAAAAATTCGTTTCACACTTCGTGTGATCGTCTATGGATACGAGATTGAGACAATACAACAACAAGGTCACTTGTGTGATTGACCATGGATACAAGATGGAGACGATACGACAACAAAGTGAGTACTTGATAATAGGTTCGGTAATAACCAAAACTCTATAGGATAAATATCAAGTATTACGGAGTTAACGTACGTGTGTATTTTACTTAATTATAATAACAATTATAATACGAAAAACAAAGTAAAAGACACAGCAAGATTTTGTTAATAAGGAAACCGCAAATGCAGAAAAACCCCGGGACCTAGTCCAATTTTGAATACTCTCAGAATTAAACCGCTATACAAAATCTAATACCAACTTCGTATAGTTGAGACCAAGCAGACTACCCCTAACTACTTAGTTTCGTCAGTATCCCTGCGCCTTCGACTTCTAGAGTCACGCACGTGAATAGCAAGTCCTTTGGATCGTATTCCAAACAACAAAGGAATAATATGTTTGGTAACCACTCTAATCTATCTTGCTAGAAGATAAGTGAGTCGTTGACAAAGGCTTTTATGTTTAATCTAATAAACTCCTTTGTCTGGTAAGATCAACCTATCCTTTGATTACCGAAATAATCAAGTTATAGGCTCACAATCAATAAATATATATCTCAAAGAGAAACTATAAAGCGATGTCGATCTCACGCAATTAATCAATCGAATCTATCAAAGATAAACCGATTCTAATTGGATCCCAGCCGATCAAGGCCCGTGCACTAAATCCACAAGATACGAAAAATAATAAGAATTCTTCTTCGTCTTCAAATCTTCTATTACCTTCAATAACCTACACAACAACACTTGAATCCTCTTGTGATCAATCACACACAGAACAGAGTATGTTAATAATGGATTACCTCAAGATGTCTTTAGATCCGAAGATGGTTCTAAAGATCCCGTCAATACTTTGATCTAGTCTGAGTGAATCTTATATTAGAAGAGCAGATTCTCAAGGATAAACAAATTAGGTGCAATCAAAGTTTCAGCAACCGTTAGTCAATCAAATCAATAACCGAAAACTAATAACACTGCAATTATCTAGTTTCCCACCAACGGTACTCGTAGAGATTCTTGATCCCACAGAAGTGTTTAAACGAACGGTCGTAAAAGATTTTGCCTAATTAGGATACTTTCCTCTCCAGATAGACGGCTCCACCAGAAACAACAAGAAATGAAGTTTGCGTGGCTTTTAGGATAGTTTTCAAGAAATGCAAACTCAAGTATTTATAAACCAATGTTGTTTTGACAATAAGGAAATTCCAAAACCGAAAATATTCTCAAGATATGCATTAAAGTACCTAAATTCGGTTTTCTTATTCCCAATTAATGTTAACCAATATTTCTAAAAACTCTCATGGAAAAACCTTCTATTATTAGTCTTGCACATTAACTAATAATATATTTCAGAGGATATGTTTTAATTGCTGGTAATTAAAACATATATGATGAAAATCATAATTCGAATGCTTTTCACTTTTTCAGACCAGGGATCACCTTGAGTATCAAGGAATATCTTTGAACAATAAATGATAAGAGTTATGTACATGTTCAAATATGGCGACATCTAGAAGTTTCTTAGCAAACCCTAATTCCAAGCTTCACACAAACATACAAAGATATGTGAATATTGGAAACTCGGTTTTGCATCTTGGGATCGGTTGTACCAACCTCACAATGCAAGTTGTGATCGGTTATACCATGTTTCCTAAACCAGGTTGTGACCGGTTACACCTTGCTTCCTAGAGGTAGCTTGTGATCGTTACACCTTACTTCCTGAATTAGCTTGTGATTGGTTACACCTTGCTTCCCAAAGGTAGCTTGTGATCGATTACAACTAACTTCCCAATTCATCTTGTGACCGGTTATACCTTGGTTCCCAAAGTAACTTGTGACCGGTTACAACTTGCATTCCAATATAGTTTGTGATCGGTTACACCTTGATTTCCAATAAAGCTCATGACCGATTACAACAATCTATACTATATAGGCTATGACCGGTTATACCATAAATCTCAACAAGTTAAGATAGGTTCTACCTTGTCATCTTCTATTGGTCATCCAAAAGATATTCAATGAATAGCAAGACCAATCATGATTTCCTTTTGATTATGAAACAAGTTCATATATGTACTTCCTTTAAACAAATATTATAAAAACATTGTTTCCTAGGGTGAAATCATTCCTATATAATGCACACATAATCAAATAACTATATACAATAGATTATATCTATGTCGTACTTACGAAGTTCCAAAAGATAAGCGTTTATACTTCGTAATATGTTTCCTTGACACTTTGATCATACTATTATGACCAAGTCACATCACTAGAGTATTATATACAATATATACAGCTTCGCATGTTATATTTTCAATATAGCACGACTTGAAAGATACGTCAGGAATGGAAACAAGATCAAGTCAATATTACTAACCTCAAGTGGAAGGATGATGTCGTCGTTGTAGTCGTTACTTCTTCTCATTATTCAGGTCTTTGGAGTAATACTTGTACGTCTCAACATTCCTAGACTTTCTAGTCTAACCTAAACGAAGTTGACTCTAGTATTTAATCAAGCGACTCTAGATGAGTTTTGATACTATAATATGACAACCAAACTTGACATACCAACGCTTGGTGAGTTCAACCGAGCTATGCTCTAACACAAATGGAAGAGAGTAGGATGAAAATCATCAACATCTACAAGGATTACCATTGGTTGATTAGAGGTTTAAATTATAGGGTGTCTCACTGGGCAATTATTTCTATGATGAAGGATTACAAATATTATGTAGATAACGAGATGGGGAGAATGAGGATTGGATATTCATGTATGACGATGACGGCGTTGTGATTTTCGTGTCGTCACATGATTGCGAGGTATGAACAAGGAATTTCGTTTGATATCATTGATCTGTTTTGGAAGCAACTAACTTTCAAACTACCCCCAACCGAAGTTTCAACCGAATCCTTTGTGGACACGGATATTGGAAGAGAAATAATCGATAAATTTGCAAAGAAGGATGGTTTGGCACGAAAAGTTTTGATGCACGACTTGAAACTCTCCGCTAACCCCCCCATATGGTACCGGTTGAAGAACCAACGGCGCTACCACCGATGGGTAGACCACTACCAATATGGATAGGAAAAAAGAAGGGAAAGAGTTTAAGGTGGCGATGAGTACCCAAAGAAACTCGGCGTTGATTAACAAAAGAAACATTTCTCAAAATGAGTATGAAGAAGCTAAATATGAAGAGGTGCTGGTTCCAAAGAAAAGGGGTCGACCAAAGAAGGGGGAAAGTGGTACAAGTAGCGCACAAGTCAATAAAAATAATCCAATCGTTCCTTCTCAAATTGAGCATGAAGAGGCACCGGCTAAGAGGAAAATGGGTCGAGCAAAAAAGGGAGAAAGCGAGACAAGTAGCGCACATATGGTCTTATCAAATGATCCAATAGCTCCTTTGCAACATGAGGATCCAATCGATCATTTTCAAGAAAGTCAAGCGGCTACAATACACGAGGAGCCAAACGACCTCATCGTTCATTCTCAAGAGAGTCAACCGAGTACAACACGAGTATCAAGGATACGTGCATGGAAGGGAGAAGCAAGACAAATGGGTTCTATGGTGACTCAAAGGGTCGCTCTTGGTGATGGAATAACGCCTAGGGATGGACGAGGTAGGCCCCATTGAACGTGTTACACCATAATCGAGGAGTATTATTCAAAACTTCCTAAAATCATTAAGCCCTATGTGTTATCTACCGACCACGTGGATGCGGATGGGAATTGTGGTTATCACGTTGTGTCAGAACAAATAGGCCATATAAGTTAGGCGGACGATGAGAACCTAACCCAATGCCAATATTTTATAAAGATGGTGGCCTTACGCCTACAAGATAACAAGGAATTTTACATTTCGATGATGAAGGAAGGAACAAGAAAAGACAAAGAAGTGAAATTTGATAAAATGGTTGCTAAAGTACAAGGTCCAAAGTGGAATGTACCAATTACCCAAGAGTATTGGATGAGCATGCCTCTATGTGGTCATCTCTTGGCGGAAACGTGGAGTTGCGTTGTTCATCTATTTGGTAAGGGAACATATTTTACATACGCACCGAAATACACCATTTGGGATGAATCGCTTAAGGATCGGAGAATTGTTTTATTCAACCATAACAACATTCATTATATCGGTCTTAGACTACGTGAAGATTTTCCATTACCACCGGTGTGTAGGTTTCATGAGGACTCAGAGCTCACCAAGGAAATGGCTGAAAAATACGAGCCCAACACGAAGCGGTGGGAGGAATTGGTCGGTCCGGATCAAATGAAGGGTCTCCAAGTGTTGGAATAAGTACTCGCTTTTTTTCTTGAACATGAACTATCATATGCTTATATTTTGTCGCTTTCGTATATTGTATGTTGCAAATTGAACCAAGCTTAATGAATGAAAGTAATTTGTCTTTTTTGGTTACTTTAAATTCATAAAAAATTTAAGACAATCGGTCTATATATACGTTATTAGAGTCTGATTATGTAGCTAGTATGCTTCAGCTTTCACAGAAATGGATTTTATGACATATACTATAAACCCGATTCTGAATTCACAGAGGAATCGGTTTACACTGATGTCTCTATAAACCGATTATGGAAAAAAACATGTCTGGGAATTCATTCAGAATCGACCTATGTGAACTAATATGTAATCCGATTCTGAATGAAATAAGATATAGAAAAACAATCAACTTTTAATTCCACAATCGGATTACATATGGTAAAACATGCGATTGTGATCCATTTTCACTTTGCATAAACTCTTAAAATTCAAACTTAGTATATTGCGACGATAAACTAGCACGGTACTAGACTACCACATTGATCTTGTAACTGCATAAAACGAAATTTCTCTATTTCTTAGTGCGAGATTCAACTATCAATGCGACTTTAAAATGATAAAACGGCTCTCCTCTCCACTTGGTATAAGCATCATGTGCCGTAAACCTGTCGCCTTTGTGCCTGGCGAGAAACTCATTGTACTTGGAGCAAAATTTATTAACGTGGATCGTCCTTGAACAAACGTAATCGGGTCGATAATCATGGCGTGGTTTCTTGTACTTATCACCCATCTTTGGAACAAAAGGACCCGATACAACTTGGATCCAACATATACTGTTAGAGCATAGCTCGGTTGAACCCACCAAGCGTTGGTATGTCAAGTTTGGTTGTCATATTTTAGTGAACCAAAACTCATTTAAAGAGTCGCTTGATTATTTACTAGAGTCAACTTCGTATAGGTTTACTAGAAAGTTATTAGGATATGAGACTTACAAGTATTACGTAAAGACTTGAATAATGTGAAGAAGTAAAGAGCTACAATGACGACATCATCCTTACTCTTGAGGTTAGTAATATTTGACTTGAACTGTTTCATTCCTAACGTTTCTTTCAAGTCGTGCATATTGAAAACATAACTGCGAAACTGTGAATGATTATACTCTAGTTATACATAGTATTAAGGAATTACAATACGAAGTATAACGTGTATCTTTTGAACTTCGTATATAAGACATCGACATAATCGTACGAATGCTATGGTGATTATGTATGGGTATGGGTGAAGATTTCGTCCTAGGAAATAATGTTTTTACATTCGTTTAAAGGAAGTACAATTCATAAACTTTTTTTGTGAATCGAAAGGGAAATCGCTAGGCTTATTGGTATTGTTATTCATTGCAAATCTTTGGATTACCAATATGTGTGTTTAGTATAACCGCTCATAAATTGTTTATGTATCTTGGTAAAACTATTCACAAGGCATGACTTTTGTATTGGTATGACTTTTATTAGTGAAAACGATCTTAAGTAATCACCTAAGATGGTATGATCGATATGTTGTAATTGGTATGACCAACTCTAAACATTGGGGAACCGATCCTAGTAAGAGGTGAAAACGATCACAAGTGTATGGAATCGATCCTTGTAAGAGGTGAAATAAGTCTTAGTTATTGGTAACCGATCCTATGACTTGTGCAACTGAATACAAGTTAAATACCATAAATATGTGGTAACCGATCCTAGTACCTAGTCAACCAAATTTTGGAAATCTAGTGTGACCGATCCTAGTACCCACATGGAGGTAGAACCGAAACTTGTTTTGGTAAAACCGTGAAACCCATTAATGGTGATTGGATAGGATAATCAATCACATAGTTCTTGGAAGTCAGATGAACCAATTCTAAACTTGTTTGGAAGTGTGGCAAATCGGTTCCAAGATTGTAAATATGAAGAAGGAGTTACAAAGTAAAGATGTCGACATACTTTGAACATGTGCAGTAACTCTTTTCATTTATTGTTCAAAGATATTCCTTAATAGCTAAAGGAGAATCCCGGATCGAAATAAATTGAGAATCTTTTAATTAAGGTTTTTAGTTTTATATGCTTTTAATTTCCAGCAATTAAAATGCATATCTTTAGAAAATAAAAATTGGTAATAAGCATTTAGTAATTGGAGATTTTCTACTGAGATTTCGGTCAATATTTGGACAAAGCATCTCTAGGAATTATGGAAACCGAATTTGGAAATATATTGCATATCTTGAGAATATTTTCGGTTTTGGAAATTCCTTGGTCTATAAATATTGAAGTTTGCATTTCGAGCAAACTAATCCTCAGAGCCAGCAAAACTACCTTGTTGTGTTGTTCTTTGGTGGATCCCGTCTATTCGGAGAGGAAAGTACCCTAATTAGGCGAAATCTCTTACGACCGCTCATTTTAAAGACTTCTTTGGGATTGGGAAGCTCTACGAGTACCGTTGGTGGGAAACTAGATAATTGCAGTTTATTTTTAGTTTTCGATTGATTTGATTTACTAACGGTTGTTGAACTTTGATTGCACCTAGTTTGTTTATGCTTGAGAATCTTCTCTTCTGATATAAGATTCACTCAAACTAGATCGAAGTTTCGACGGGGGGTCTTTAGACTGTTTGTAGATCTAAAGACGTCTTGTGATAATCCATTGTTAACAGACTACGTTCTATGTGTGATTGATCACAAGAGATTCAAGTTGATTGTGTGCAGGTGTTTATTGAAGATCTAAAAAGATTTGAAGACAAAGAAGATTTCTGATTTGAGTTCATAATCTTTGGTGTGCACAAAACTTGATCGGCTGGGGATCCAACTATAATCGGTTTATCTTTGTGATAACCTTGATTGATTAGTTGAGTAGATCAGCATCAATACAATCCTTTGTGATTCGAAGTATTGATTGCATAGTCTAAACAATTACTTTGGTAGTTGTTGATAGATTGATCTAAGAACCTGACAAAGGAGTTTATTGGGATAAACGGAAGATACTTTTGTCAAACTCATATCACGTTGTTTGAAAATAGTTGTTATCGAACAGATTTGTTGTTCCATTACTGTTTGGAATACGAACCGAAGGAATTGTTCCAAGTGCGTGACTTATTGCAAGTTGGAGGCGCATGGATACAGATGGAACTAGGTGAACTATAGGTTTAGTTGCTTGGTCTCAACTATACGAAGTTGGTTTAGATTTTGTATAACGGCTTAATCATGAGAGTATTCAATTCTGGACAAGGTTTCGGGGTTTTTTCTGCATTTGCAGTTTCCTCGTTAACAAAATCTTGTTGTGTCTTTTACTTTTCTATTTCCGCAATTATAATTGTTTTTATTATAATTAGAAGTAAAATACACAAACGTTAATTCCTAATTACTTGATAGCAATCCTATAGTGTTTGGTTAAGTCCGAACCTATTATCAAGTAATCATACTTCGTTGTTGTATTGTCTCGATCTTGTATCCATAGTCAATCACGCAAGTTATCTTGTTGTCGTATTGTCTCGATCTCATATCCATAGACGATCACACGAAGTGTGATGTGATATGTTGTATTGTCTCGACTCAGTCCATAGACAATCACTTTCGGAGAAAGGACTTATAGGTGGAAAAGTTTTAGATTGAGGTATATTTGGGTACCCTCGTCTTTTCAATTGGTATCAGAGCAGGCAAACACGAAAAGATCTAACATTCAATGTTTGGTGCGATCCAACCTGAAAAGGCGAGGGTACCAAATATACCTCAAGCTAAAACTTTTCCTACCTGTAAGTCCATTCTCCGAAAGTGATTGTCTATGGACTGAGTCGAGACGATATAACTAATCGGTTCACACTTCGTGTGATCGTCTATGGATACGAGATCGAGACAATACAACAACGAAGTATGTTACTTGATAAAAAGGTTCGGACTTAACAAACACAATAGGATTCACTTATCAAGTTAATAGGAATTAACATTTGTATGATTTACTTTAATTATAATAAAACAATTATAATGCGGAAATATAAAGTAAATGACACACCAAGATTTTGTTAACGAGGAAAACGCAAATGCAGAAAAACCCCGGGACCTCGTCCAGAGTTGAATACTGTCAGGATTAAGCCGCTACACAAAATTACACCTAACTTCGTATAGTTGAGACCAAGCAACAAAACCTATAGTTCACCTAGTTTCATATGTATTCCCATGCCTCCGACCTAAGTCACGTACTTGGATCAATTCCTTTGGTTCATATTCCAAATAGTAAAGGAACAACAAATCTGTTTTGTATCAACTATATTCAACCAAGTGATATAAGTCGGACAAAGGCTCTTCTGATTATCTTAACATAAACTCCTTCGTCGGGTACTTAGATCTATCTTATGTTCAATTACCGAAGTAATCGTTTAAGATTAAGCCAACAACACTCTTAATCCAAAGAATTTTGTTGATGCCGATCTACTCAATTAATCAATCCAATCTATCACAAGGATAAACCGATTATTAATTGGATCCTCTTTTTACCGAAACAAGTATTGTGCACACCAAAGATTATGAACCCACAAATCATAAATCTTCAATATCTTCTTTGTCTTCAAATCTTCTTAGATCTTCAATAAACACCTGCACACAATCACTTGAATCTCTTGTGATCAATCACGCACAGAGCGGAGTCTGTTAACGATGGATTATCATAAGATCGTCTTTAGAACTAACAACAGTCTAAAGATCCCTGTCGAAACTCTGAACTAGTTTGAGTGAATCTTATATTAGAAGAGAAGATTCTCAAGCATAACAAACTAGGTGCAATCAAAGTTCAACCACCGTTAGTCGATCAAATCAATGAAAACAAAAGATAAAGCGCAATTATCTAGTTTCCCACCAACGGTACTAATAGAGCTTCTCAATCCCAAAGAAGACTTTAAACTGAGCGTCCGTAAGAGATTTCGCCTAATTAGGTTACTCTCCTCTCCGAATAGGCGGCTTCACCAGTAGCATCACAACAAGAGGTAGTTTGCTGTTACGAAGGATTAGTTTGCAAGAAAGGAAAACTTCAAGTATTTATAGACAAGGAAGTTTGGACACCAAGGAATTTCCAAAACCGAAAATATTCTCAAGATATTCATTAAAGCACAAATTCGGTTTCCATAATTCCTGGAAATGCTCTATCCAAAAATAATGATCGAAATCTCTCAAAAAATCTCTAATTAGTAAATGCACATTACTAATTCTTATTTTCCTAAAAATGAAGTTAATAACATGAATTAAAAGATTCTTAACTTATTTATGTTTCGATCCTGGGATTCTGTTCCCTTAGCTATTAAGGAATAACTTTGAACAATTAAATAATAAATATTCATAGCACGTGTTCAAAGTATGTCGACATCTTAACTTTGTAAGTTCTCTTTCACACTTACAACCTTGAAACCGATTTTCCACACTTCCAAACAAGTTTAGAATTGGTTCATCTGACTTTCAAGAACTATGCGATTGATCAAATAACATTCAATCACAAATCATGGGTTTAACGGTTCTACCAAAACAAGTTGTGGTTCTACCTTCCATGTGAGTACTGTGCATAGTCACACTAGCTTTGCAAAATTCGGTTGACTAGGTACTAGGATCGGTTCCCCACATACATATGGTATCTAACTTATATGTGTTGCACATGTCCATAGGATCGGTTCCCCTTTGCCTAAAAACGTGTTGCACATGTCCATAGGATCGGTCCCCTTTCTGCTATAAACCTTGTTGCACCTCATACAAGGATCGGTTCCCCTTTGTGATGTATTGCACCTCTTACTAGAATCGGTTCCCCTTTCCCATATTTGGTCAGAGATAAAATCACAAACCCGATCATACCATCTCAGGTGATTACTTAAGATCGGTTTCACTAATAAAAGTCATACCAATACATAAGTCAGGCCTGTGTGAGTAGTTTTACCAAGAACACAACGAGTCATGAACGGTTATACTAAATCACACATATTGGATGTTCACAAGATATGCAATGAATAACAATCCCAATAACGCCTGGCGATTTCCTTTTAGATTCACAAAGTTTCTGAACTTACTTCCTTCGAACACATGTAAAATATTATTCCCTAGGATGAAATCCTCACCTCATACCCATACATAATCACAATAGCATTCAAATGATTATGACGATGTCTTATCTACAAAGTTTATTGGTTAAGCAATAAACCTCGTATTGTATTCCTTAATACTATGTCTATCTAGAGTTCAAATATGCTTCGCAGTTTTGTTTTCAATATGCACGACTTGAAAGATACGTTAGGGAATGAAACAGTTCAAGTCAAATATCAGTAACTTCAAGTGGAAGGATGATTGTTGTCATTGTAGCTTTTTGCTTCTTCACATCTTCAAGTCTTCGCAATACTTGTAAAGTCTCATTATCCTAATACTTTCAAGCTAACCTATACGAAGTTGACTCTAGTACATAATCAAGCGACTCTTAACATGAGTTTTGAATCACTAAAATATGACAACCAAACTTGACATACCAACGCTTGGTGGGTTCAACCGAGCTATGCTCTAGCACAACCTATAAGACTGGAATCTAGTAAATGGTTTTTATTGAACCTGAGAATGATTCAGTTAACGTAAAGCAAGACATCAAGAGTTTTGAATTAACACTTGATGATGGCATCTACGATTAAATATCTGAAGACCTTCATGATAGGGAATCTACTAGACAAGTTCATCTTGTTAATGATGTAGAAACTGGTGATAACTGGGAATCATGCCTAGAAAATCAGTTGGATGAAATATCCGATGATGGTGACTCAGATATTGATCGAGATGTGGATGATGATATCTCAAAATACTCCAAGATACTGAAGCCTTTGGGAAAGAGTAAACTCAAAAGTTCTGATATCATTGATCTCTTAACTCCTCTCTGTCGACAGAACAAGAAGTTGAGAAAAGTTTTTCAAGGACAATACTGTGGTTCTCGCACCACTGAATATCTTCTTAAAGATCGTACAAACGATCTAAATTCTAAGAAATTAGAATTTAAAAATCTTCGAAGAGATCTGTTTTTGTCGGAAAATAAATGTGTTGAATCGGAAGTAAGGATTAATTCTCGACAAATACAGGATCTTGAAGAAAAAGCCAGTGCTAGTCTCTCTCAAACAAAATTGTTAGAGAAAGAGCGTGATGCTGCTCTTGAAAAGATTTACTTGTTGGAAGAGAAACTTGTTGAATCTAATGCAAGGATTAACTCTCAACAAAAGAGTTTTAAAGAGAAAGAAGGTGTATATCTCTCACGAGAAAAAACCCTTGAGGCTGATCTAGCTGGTGCTCTTGATAAAATCAAGATGTTGTAAGAAGAAAATTTGAACTTGAAAAAATCCAATGATAGCACAAACAATTCATCCTCATTGTTAGAAGCAGGAAGATATCATAGTGATACACGAGGATTAGGATATAAGGAATCAGGTGCTTCCAACGATAACAATGAGATAAAATTTGTTAAAGCCACAAATTCTTCTCAACCAGAGGCTTCCACTGATGACAAAGATGCTCATATTTCTTGTAAAGAAGAAAAGTCTGTCAAGCCTAAGAGTAGTGTTCAACCAGTAGTAATCAAAGAAGCCATTTCTGCTAATGTCAATAAAGCAACAACGTTGAACAAAGATAAGAAGAAGAAGAAGAAAACTCTTCGAGCTCCAATGCAAGAGGTTCCACAAAAAGATAACATTAAAACTCAGTCTTCGTATGTTACTAAGCATTGTTATTATTGTGGTAATAAAGGGCATTTGCAATGGGGATGCAAAGTTCGTAAGATGCAAGATGCACTTTCTTTTGTATCAAACGAATTGGCTAATATTGTTCCCCAAAGGAACTCGGATCGCTATTGTCCAAAGTTTAGGCAAAAGAATTATTATAATGATAGTTCAAGTTTTGCCTATCGCTCGTCAAGGACATCTCATAAAAGACACTACTATAGGAAAAGAGATGACTTTGCAAATACGAAGACAAGATCCGATGTTCCAAATTGGACAAAGAATGTTTCGCAAAATATACAAAAGGGAAATGATCATAATTGTATGCTGATCCTGCGAAACCCTCCTCTAAATGGGTCCCAAAATCCTCCAAAGCCAAAAAGGGACCAAAAGTTAGTGTTGATGGAGGTTTTTAGTTCCAGGCAAAAATCGTGAAACCCTGTATTTTAATACGTTGTCACCCTGCAAAGGAACAAAAGCCATTTGAAAGTGATGAGTGCATAAACCTTTTCACTTACATATGTATTGAGCAATTCAACATATTTACGTAATTTATCCAGAATGGTGCATGAAGCAACAATCCCAGATATTCTGTAAATTTTAACCTATTGCATTATTCACTAATGCATGGCCTGCCTAGTATTTTCTTATGCTATGTTCCCAACCGAACTCTCAATATTGGCATGACATGACGATTCATGTTCACTCGCAACGGAGTAGCATGAATCTCCCGAAGTGTCAGTATTGAGACCTGCATGAAAATACTCACATAGGCTACACCACCCTCTGACAAAGAGATCAACGTGTTTACACACTTATTAATTCAAAATTAGCGCGATCGAACGCGTTTAAATTCCTTAAGGAAAATATAGACTGTCCATATCAGCCTTAAAATACGATCACGGCCACACGATTTGGCCACGCAATTCAACAAGCCTAGCTTACTCCTAGCGGAACTAGGCGATCATCATGATAAACACCGGCGGGCCCACTAACATCCAGACCAGTCGAAATTTCTTTAGCATTCCCGTAACGCCTTTGAACGCTAACCCTAACATGGGTGATCGCGCTGTTGAAAGATAGCTCAAACGAGCTAAGACCAACAAAAATGGTCTCAAAAATATCACGACCTCCCAACTTAGCTAGCCTAGTTGGACGACTTAGATTTTCCCTCGAATGATCAAAAGGGTACTAGCGTGATCACCGGCGACCCAACTACATTCTTGGTCAATCGACTTTCCCACGGCAATCCAGAAACGCGTTGAATCGCTCGCCCAAAGAAGGGTGATCGCGCGACTTTTAAAACCCTAAATTGAATAAGCGGCGTTATAAAACTGTCGCAAATCAATCGTGTCCGTCCATCTTTGCCAGCCTAGTTGGACGACCTAAATCCAGTTTCAGGCGGCCAATGAGGTGCTGACGCGTTCACTGGCGACCCAGCTCCATACCTGGTTGATCGAACTACACATAGCAATCCAAGAGCGAGTCAAACCGTTTGCCCAAAGTAGGGCGATCGCGCGCTCTTGAAACCCTAAATTAAGTCAGCGACGTCATGCAACTGCCGCAAATCGATCATGTCCGTCCACCTTCGCCAGCTCGGTCAAACAGCTTGGATCGGATTCTAGATAGACCACAGTATGGCACTGTGATCACCGGCCACCCCTCTTCCATAGGGAGAGATCGACCAAGTGGTAGATCACCCATAGGATTCCCAAACGATCGCCCAAAGGTGGTCGGTCATGCTACCTTTTTAAGACGTTCAATTCGCGACTAATTTGAACGAGCTCTAAAACAACGATGTTTCCTGCACATCGATTATTTTCAGCTGCTTGCTTAAAAGCAATGCTTTATTTACATCGATCAGAAGTGATGTTTTATAAACATTGATTTCACGAATAAATTATTATTTGACCTAAAAGCACTATGTGCTGTTTTTAGCGGCGAGTCTCACGACTTCAACCATTTACTCGAGACATCAAACATGTCACAAACTGGAGGATGCTCACTGGGGTATTGGTCTGGCGGTTTACAGCGTGCGGCGTGAAACGCGCCCATTACGAGAAAGTGTCAGGAAAGGACTGACGGTTAACAATAATGGGAGTAGTGGGTGGAAGTGTGCCCAGTTTTCCCTCATAATGGAAACGTGGTGATCACCAATTTTTACACAACCCCACTTCTCCACTACTTAACTGCCTTCACTTTCCTACGAGATCAGGGGTGCGCTCAATGACTTGTATAAATAGGATTTCAACCTATTTCAAACGAGAGGACAAGTGTTATCAACACAAGTAGCCAGAAACCATATTCTGATACAAGTCATAAAACAGCCACACCTTCATAATTCGACATTCTGATCTAAAACACCTTCTTCGCTTCCCTCCCTAAGATCAACCCTTCTCCTTCACTTTGTGACCGAATTGAATCTGGAACGGTCATTTCTTGGTTTATGCCAGAGTCTTACAGATTGATCTCTCGAATCTAAAAGTACTCATGTGTAGTACATTTGTTTAGGTTTGAATTCGTTTCTCATCAACACACCCAAATTTACCAAAAACAGCAGAATCAGTTTTTACCCCAAAACAACTAGCGACCACAGTGGGAGATTAATCTCTCGGTTGCAAAATCAGTTTCTCAATATTCATTCCAGTTTTCTCAATTTCAAAAGGGTGGATCTTAGATCCTACTCAATCATTAAATTCAATTTAGGTTTAACAACCAATTTTAATTCCGGTGTTCCATTCGCTAAGAAGCTTTACAAAAATGATCTTTCAAGCAATGCTACTGGAAATGCCTTGGATAGCTGAGCACCAGTAAATATCCCAGATGAAAGTACCAGAAAGCCGCGTGGAGACACAAGAAGACGTGACTACTACTTAGAAGAGCACAACGGCTTCTCTCGAGATCCAGATTGAGCAACCGCCTTTTCTGTAACACCACAAGTGTTATATGGAGCAAGCCAGAAACGCCTCAAAGTGATCACTGATATTAACATTGCCAGGTTCCACACTCAGAGAGATAAAGGGAAGATTGCGTAGCCATTGTTCTAGTATGGAGATAGTCGAAAACAAATCTCAACACCAGTGGGGTCCTAGAAAGACACCTGCAGAGATCACGAAAGAAAAAGTCTATCTCTATTCCACCACTGCTACCAATTTATGGTCAGGAGTATCCTCTATCACTTCATTAGTAAAATATGTAGATCCAGAACATGACGTAATTCCGAGAATTCTTACATCCACAATAACAAAGGAGCCTTGACACAACTTCAAATAATCATAAAGGGGTTAGCCTATTATGTCAACCCGAACAAGAGCAAGCCCGGGACATCTTCAGATATACTGGAGCCGACAGCAGCCTCAAGAAGATAATGATGCCCGCGTCATCATGTCGAGAAAGAATCCGCAGACGAGATAACCTCACGCAGAAAAGATTTGAGAAGTTGCTGCACCAAATGGATTCGCGTCTCCCATATTTCCTTTGCCTAGGGAAACGGGTAATGCTGAAGAATATATTTCCCATCTTTGAAATACTTAGTAGGAATACGAGTGTCACCAGATGTTACGACTCGAAGAGTTCTTTAAATCTCCTACCAGAAGAGCCTATACCGAGATACAACATCCTACGCGTACAAAACCGCCAACTCCAACTCCAGTTCACATGCACGACTGCCACAATGATAAAATAACGTCCAAGATATACCATATCTGGCTCGACGACAACAAAATCAATGAGAGACGCTTTCAGAATTTCGTCTCCCATAGAAGAAGTAGTTGCGTTACCGAAGGAGATTGCACCGGGGACTTAAGAGGTACATACGGACTCTCCATGTCAAGAGCTTCATCATATTTCCACAACCTATTAGTTAAGTCATTCGCATGAGGGAACTTCCCTACTCCTCAAAGACACGGTCCAAATATGATAAAGGCAAATAAGTGTGGTTGGAGACTGCTCAACACTACCCATCTCAAAGATGCTGAATTTAGAGAGACGCAAGCACGCTATCATTATGATTCCAAGATGTCCAAAGACGTAGACATACTCAAGAGAGCAGACGTATAGTCAAAGACCAGCGATATGCCTGGACTTCTATAAAACACAATGCAAAGATGGCCTTATGAAACCCAACGTGACAACATCTATCAAGTTGAAAGCTCAGTGGATACTCGTGGGCAGGGGACTATCTCCCTCTTTTCCATTCCATGAGGCAACATCAAGGAAGCTATCGGCTCCATCATCAGCTTCTCCCTCTAATAACGAGACGAGCTCTACCACTATATGAAGACTGCCAAGTTCGTGCCCGTAGCTATCGCGCCTTGACCGGTTGTCAGCCGAGCAAAAATAATTTCACTTTCTTACTCACTAAATATAAATGAAGTACAATGTAAGGAAGAGTTCGTTTCTACAGAGAGGCAATTTTTGTTATGCGATTTTCAGTTTCTAAGGTAACCAAGGGGGGATTTTGTTGTTTTAGCGAAATACTAAAGTAAAAATAAAATAAAGCAAAGCAAATAATTGGAATAATCAATAGAGAGAAGATATTGGTCACGGGATAGTATCATTCACAAACATGTATTTTTATCAATGATTAGAATTGGTATTTTAATCTCTCATTTACTAAAAGTCCTAGGATATCTTGTTCGCAAGAATATCCCGCTAATTCCCTGATTTCATCACAACCACATTAAAAGATGCATATGTGAATTCTTCCTAGAAAGCAACCTAAAGTGTAAAAGCACAATTAGATTTAACTCCCTAAAAGCAATAAGTTCTATGGAATAAGACTAATCAATGCAAACGAATGTGTAAAAGCACTAATCCGTTTTAACAAAAGTTATGATTCACTTGTGACTAGTAGGATATATCACTACAAGCACTACCCACAATTGTGCTACTTAGAATCAGGGATAAACAACTATTTCGTATTGAAAACCCTAATCTAGCAATAGAGATGAATGCAAATCGGATTGATTCCGTATTCAACCTAACAAGTATTCAAATCATATAACACTATTAATTGTGAATCACAAACAATAAATTATTGAGACAAAACTAATTCATAGATTCAAATAACATGTTGAGAAATCAACTTTATCCCATAACCAATAATAATTGTTTAGCTACTCATAGCTATGGAGTTCATCATAAAAATATTAATTGAATAGAAGAAGATGGACAAAAGCAAACCCTAGAAGCGTAAACAAAAGCGGCTCTCTCCAAGTTCCAAGAATAAAACGTGATCCAAAGTTGTAGAAACTTTCTCCTTTTGTAGCTTTTCATCTTTCCAAAATTAGGTCTTCAAAGCCCAAAGTCCAAGTGGTCCACCAAGCCCATATGTGAGAAAAACCCATGTGAAAATATGTTCCAAAAAATAGTCGCCGGAAAACTGGTATTGTGGTCGGAACTTGGCCGGAAAAGTCGTCGGCAAGCATCTCAGGTGACCGGCAAAGTCCACCCGGTCACCTGTCAACTGGGTCAACTCGATCAAGGTCAGACCGAGTCAAATCTCTGAGTATCAAGCTGAGTCAATACCGAACTAACTCAGCTGAATAGGCTCTGGGCCAGAGTTGTTGCACAGCCTAAGCTACTTACATAGGCCAAACTAACTCATTCTGCCTGAGCTTCACTTCAGCTGCAATGACCATGGCAAGAACAATTCCCAGCACCAGTTACAGCTTCAACCTTTCCAATCCATGCCTACAATCACATGTCTCTGCATTACTGCGACACCATCATTTCCCCGGGCCATAGACATAATTGCAATTCCATCTCCATCATGTTCTATCCTTCAACACCAAAGAGCAGCCGCAACTCCTCGTATGGCTCTGCAAGTCCTGCATCTTCTCCGCCATCAAATTAATTGGTTTTAACTCCATTTCCTTGAACCCACAACAACAACAAATCAACATCTCAAGCTCAGATCATCTTCAACTCCAAACTCTCCATGTAACTCAGCATTCATCTATATTGCATCACCACAATACTTCACCTGAGCCATTCTCCATAACCTGCTGCTATTGCTCATCAAGCATAGACCCATCTCCACTTGCACCATTTCCTAAACATACATCTACATTGTCAAGCATTCATTCAATATCAATTCCAGTTCCATCCTGGCTCTGCAATTCAGTTCACCGTCACCAGTTGCATTACAGCCATTCCTCACACGAAATCGCCACAGTCTCATTTCATTGTGTCGCAGCACTCAAATCTACAAACAACACCTCGCCTCAAGCCACTTCCCGCAACAGACACAACTCCACCAACACATCATGCACCGCTTCTCAGCTCAAACTTGAGCATACCCCTATCAGCGTCAGCCTTGCGATGCCTCAAATTCGTTACCAAAGCAAACCCATATTGATCGGTTGTCAGCCGACAAATATAATTTCACTTTCTTACGCACTAAATTTAAATGAAGCACAAGGTAAGGAAGAGTTCGTATCCACAGAGAGGCGTTGGTTGTTATAAACTTTCAGTTTCTAGAAAAACCCGGTGTATGTTTGTTGTATCTAAGCAAGTAAAAGTAATTAAAAGCAAAATAAATTGTAGAGAATAATCAATGGAGAGAGATATTGGTCAAGGAATTCATCTTCAATCTTAGACATGTGCGTGCATATATGATTAGAATTACTATTTAATCTCTTGTGTTATCAAAAGCCTAGAGAATCAAGAAAGCAAGATAATCTATTAATTTCTCAAGTTCATCAACACACACATTAGGGCTGCGTATGTGAATTCTACCTAAAGAATAACCTAACGCCTTGCGCTAATCAAGTTCAATTCCTAGGTGCATTAAGTTTCAGAAATAGGCTAATCAATGCAATTGTCATGCGTTGCGCAAAACAATTCGGACAATGGTCAAACTCTACATATGATTACGAGAGTGTATCACTACAAACCGTAAACATATCATGCTACTTGTATTCAAGGTTATCGCTTGATGAAAAACCCTAAAATAGCTATGGACTAAGATGCAAGTTCAATTAATTGGCCACTTAACTAATCAAACACCATAATCCTATCACAATACTTCAATCATGTGATCATAAAAACCGCAGAGAATTGAACGATAAACAAGAGAGAAAACTAATACATAAAGCACACACAAGTTTTAGAAATCGGACTACATCCTTAACCAATAAAAGAGAATTTAGCTACTCATAGCTATGGAGTTCATCATCATCAATATTCAATAATAAAACAAAGAGGAAGAAGAACACAACCAAACCCTAGAAGCGTAAAAGAAACGGCTCTCCAAAGTTCCAAGGAAAAGATATGAGATAAGATGATTTCCAAAAGTTGTAGAATTCCTCTTTTTATAACCTTTCTCTCCTTCCAAAACTAGGTTTTGTCTTCAAAGTCCATTAGATGCAAGTCCACCAAGCCCACAAGGACGAGAAACCCGTGTAGAAAATACGCCCGAAAATGGTCGCCTGAAGTCAGTATTATGGCGGAAATCGCCTTGAAAAGTGCCCGGAAATCGGCTCCGGGACCGGGCAAAGTCCGCCTTCACCGGTCAATCAATCAAATCGGTCGGGTCAACGGGTCAAAGTGAATCGGGCGAGTCAACTCAGGTCGAGACCGAGTTGTGTGAGTCGAGTAGCTGAGTCGTGCACCGACTCACTGACAATGAGTTGCCGTGCCATAAGTCGTTGCACCGACCAAACTCGATGATGCACAATCTTGGTGCTTGACCATGATGGCCCTTGCACACTGCCATTTCAATACCACATCTCCACGGCTTATTCACAACTCTTAGTTCAATCTTGCGACTTCATCTGCAGCTCATCCAACTCAATTAACTGGTCGAATCCATCTTTGCATCATACTCCCACTAGTTCCGCCTCAACTCGGACTCGAGCTTCAATACCAACTAACCCCGCGCTCTCGCATCACCATTTCCCGCACTGCTATTGCATTGCAGCTGCAAAATCATCAAAATCATCACCAACAGAGCACCAACAAGTACCGGTTCCTAAATCTCGCCAATCTCAAGAACACCCACTTCCGCCCGAGTTGGCAGTGCTACTTGCTCCAACATCAATCATCCCTCTATCTCTGTCATTCCATAACCCCGACTCGAACTCCATCAGCTTGCAACATTTCCTCCCTGTAATGCAAACTACAGCTGCTTGGCTCAGTTCCTGCACTGTCATCCTTCTGCCTAGCTCACTACCAACAACAACCTTGATAAGCTCAAACCTGAGCTGCAATCCAATACAGCCACCAGGCTCAATCAACAGAGCCACCACCAACACTCACTATCTGCACTTGAGCCCTGCTCATTCTTTGGCACCAGCCTGTCAGCTCTGCTGCCTAACCTGCAAAACCAGTTAAGCATAGCTGCACCTTCAACCACTAGTCATTGCCTCACCAGATTCAGAGCAGCACCAGCTTCAAGTTAAGCTCCACTGCATCCATCAACAACACCTCCCATCAATTGCACATCTCTAACTCCTTCACATGAAACCCACAACCAGCTCAGGCCACCACCAACGTAAGCAACATCTATTGTTCTCGCCTTTCATTGCAACCACAGCATCATTATGCTTAATCCTTTCTGTGCCATCTCTCGCTCCATCTCAAGATCTTTCTTTCCTCCATTGACAAAGATCAACTCACATAGATTCAAAACCTGATTTGAGTTACCACCTCTAATCATTTCACAAACTCTATTCTCACTGAGCATCATCACATTGAACCCGAATCAATTCCATTCTCATCCTAACCGCTTGAAAGTGTCAATTTCCAACACTCCACATAACCCCAATTCAACAACCCTTGAATCTCTTCAACTCTCAGTTTAATCGACATCACAAAGACCCATCTTCTCGATCTCTCTGGTTCAAACAGACCCAACATCACAATCCAACTTCAACTTCAGATTCAAACTC
Source organism: Papaver armeniacum (assembly GCA_023531295.1). Taxonomy (NCBI): domain Eukaryota; kingdom Viridiplantae; phylum Streptophyta; class Magnoliopsida; order Ranunculales; family Papaveraceae; genus Papaver; species Papaver armeniacum. Next base: position 246 of record JAJJWW010002325.1, on the reverse strand, counting down.
ACAAGACCCTAAACTCAGAATCCTGTTCTTCATCTCAATCACCAACAGACCCAAATCCATCGAATCTCGTCTGCAACCTTAGATCGACAAACACATTCCGTTTCTCCCCTTTATTGACAATGAATCGAACCCTCTTCAAATCCATCACTTAATCACTTGGATTTGGTCTCGTGAATGGCAGCAGCATCAATCTCTCATATACCCATCAGCAACAACTTGTTTCACCATTTCTTGACCTTGATTCGA
>JAJJWW010002324.1:0-63143 GCA_023531295.1 Papaver armeniacum | reverse complement strand
GCAAATTAAAACGGAGGAGATGCCGGAGAAGGGAAAGACCGATTACAGAAGTCGCAATTTTGCATGCTTTTTGTTGACTTTGACGGACATTTAAAAAATTACGAAATGCCCTTTTGCTTTTGGTTATCGAAATTTCAACGTATGGGACTACGGGTGGATCGGGTGGTGACATTTCTCCCGCACTTTGCTTTTTTTTCTTTTTCTTTTACATTTTTTACCTGGCTAAATTGGGGCCTATAAGGATTAATTGGGGCTTATCACTACACGACAAAATAGAGACATTTTGAAGTAAAATGAAAAGCCCCTTAACCAAATATTTTTTTAATGACAAATTTACCCTCTAATTAATTAGTGTTAATTCGGTGATTAGTTGTAAAATATAGTGTTAGATGTGAAATTAACGTGTGTTAATGAATCATATGAACATGAAAAAATTTGAAAATTTGAATTTTTTTGAAGAACACCAACTCAGAATCGGTATATGTTTTCATTGGTATCATTCCATTTATCGAGAATCGGTTTATATGAGCATGAACATAAATCGATGCAGGTAAATTTTTCTTTTTTATCTCATGAATTATGTGTTGTTAAACATCAAATAAAATCAAAATTCATTTTATACCCGAGTTAAAAATGAGTATGACTTCATACTCAATCTCAGATCGTTTAAGATGTTATACTCGCTTTCAATTCGCATATGAAGTTATACTCGCTTTCGATTCGATTATAAAGTTATACTCGTTTTCAAATTGGGTAAAATCATACGGAACTATTTTATTTTTCATTTGTAATCGAAATGAAATCGAGTATGATTTCATACTCATTTTATGATCGAGTATTAACTGAAAAAACATGGGTTAACCAGAATCGGTTTACACGATACATATGTAAAAACCGATTCCTGACATTGCACAACAGGAATTGGTTTATAAGAATGCTCATGTAATCCGATTCTAACAAAAAGAATATACAGAAAAATTGAGAACAACAATCGGTTTACTCGACACACATATAAAATTCGATTCTAACATTATATATCAACAATCGGTTTTTATAAGTGCTAATGTAATCCGATTCTGGTTCAAATTTCTCAACCGAAAACATATCAAGGACAATCGGTCTTTGTGGGCATGAACATAAACCGTTTCTATTTGCAATCGGATCACATATACATTAACGTTAACCGATACGAATAAACCAGGAAAAATTTGATTTCAAAATTTTCAATTTTTGAGCAATTTTATGTTACTAAAACCTAGTTTATAGGATTGGGTTGAGAAGAAGAAAAGAAGAAGAATCAGTTGAAGTGGAGATGAAAATGATTTTGATTTTGATTTTAGTTTTTAATTTTATGATTTTAGTTTTATGATTTTGATTTTGATTTTAGTTTTTAATTTTTTTGATTTTAGTTTTATGATTTTGATTTTAGTTTTTAATTTTATGATTAGGATTTGATGGGGACAAATTAGTATTATTAATATTTGATAGAGGGTAAAATGGTAGTTTCATCAAATTTAGACACCCCTTATCATTCTTTATGGGGTGGATGAAAAAATCCATAGGCCCCAATTAAGTGGCATAGGCCCCAATTTAGGCAGGATTTATTATATCGAACCCTAATTGGATCTTTTCCCGGTTATATATATCGGATGGAGCTACCCCTTAAGATTTAAGTACAATAAGTTTTCATTTTATCCGATCAGAAAAAAAAATACATATCAGCAATGGGAATTTATCTATTTTATTGGAGAGAAAAGAAAATTAACAAGTCAGCATCGTTTGCATGTTTGGAGAATGAATGGAAAAATTTAGAACTACAAAAATAAGACTGAGAGATCAACTATTGAGAGTTTAGTAAGCAAAAAATTATAATATAAAAAAATCTAATTACATTTCTTTCCTTTCTTTCCTGGAAATGGCGGCACCATTTCAATGCTAGTATATGCTGAGATTAGTCCTACATTGTATGGGTTATCTAAGCTCATGCGGCTTATAGGTCTTGGACAATCCTAACCTTGTCAACCGGTTTTCGAGATTAGTTAATAAAAATTTTGTGTCGAGTCGTTTGACCGTACCTTCTATTTATTTGTTTTGTTGTTGACCATTTTTACTGCGTCTTCATGGCGTTTTTTTATGTGTTTTCTATATTTTCTTCTTGGTATTTGTGAACATTTGGTTCTTTGGTGGTTAAGCACTCCAACTAGGAGCTCCTGACATCGAAATTCGAACTGTTCCGATCAAGAATTAGGTAGAAAACTCGTGATTTGATATATTTCTATTCAAAGAAGATTCAACATCAAATGGTCAGACTATGTCTATGAAACCGTCTTTCTTCCAATTTAATCGGTTTTTTCATATTTGTAATCTTACGTTGTTGCCCAGTATTCCTTCTCTTTGTCTTTTCGTAATATTCGGACATATACGTGTGTTCTTGACGATTCTTTCTTTCTTATTAATGGCTCTCAAATCATGATTTGCTATTAATAAAATAGAATCCTTTTGTCAAAAAGAAAAGAAAATAAATAATGGCTCTCTAATCATGATTTGTTCAGGCCATGAGGTGGTGTCACTGTCGTTTGTCAATTTGAAACCAAATACATGTAACATCAATAATATTGTTTACTAAATCTTTGTTGTTAAGCAAATCTTTACAATTAAGCTTTTCAAGAGAACCCACATTAGTTGGAAAAATAAATAAATTAACATGGTCAATTGAACATGCACCCTTTGCATGGTTCACAGTTCCCACGACGACATACCTTTGTCGAAAATGTGTTCCCATGCAAAGGGAAAAAGAATAAAAAATATTTTAGTGGAATAAGGATCGGATATTTACAGTATACCGATCAAACATTAGATTAGTCTAGATTGGTATGCTCTTGGCTTTAATCTTGTTATATATGCAACTCCATCTTCATAGTAAAACTTACTTCATGGACATGTACCACCAGATCTTCCAGAAAGGTTGGTACATGAAGATGGTGTATTAGGATTCGGAACTGTTCTTTGTAAAGACTGCTGATGAATTACAAGTTCAATCCTGTTTCTATTTTCAACCTCCGTTTTCTTATTCGTATTTTCACTATCCTCAAGACTACCAGCAATGTTCATAGTCGTCATGGCAGTCGTACTCGGTGGACATGTACCAGTGTTACCTCTACCAGAGAAATTAGTGCACGGAGAAGGTGAACGAGGATTCGGAGGAAGTGTCCTCCCGCTCTGTAAGGTCTGATGATGAATTGTAAGTTCAAGCCCATTATTCGAGTCGCCAACGCCTTCATTTTCCGTTTTCATCAATAACATATCTTTATCTTCTTGCAATATCCTCATCCCTTCAACCTTGTGGAAATTGTTGATGAGCAAGAAAATGGTTAGAACAGCAAATACGACTACAATGAAGACATCTCTTCTTTCTTTGATTAGACCCATGTTCCAAATTTTGCGAATGAGAAGAAAAATGAATTGAACTTTAACCTCTTTATTATTTGTTTGTGTAAGAGAAAAAAATGAGATTTAAGAGGATAAATCTTAGCTCTTTCTTTCTTTTCTTGGAAATGGTTTATTGTGATCGGAGAAATATTAGGTTTCAAGGTTTGTAAGGATATATTTTAGCTTCTCTCTATATACTTTTGGTATGAATGATGATGTTGGATGATGAAGTCTTCTGTATTTATAGGATTTTGTCATTTGAGCTTTGAGTTGAATTGGCCAAACATAACATGGTTTGTAGTAAAAGAAAGGGCGGGATATGTTGAAGTTGAATTAGTTTAAGGATTTCAAGTTTGAACCTTGACTGAATATCTTGTAATACACGGATCCTTGAAAAGAATATCATTTTCACAAATATACAACACTACTCTTACCGTTTCAACGAATAAATACTCACTACTAAAAAGGCAACTATGGTCACAAGCCTTAAAAAATCAACATAAGCTATGTGGCTATACTGGAGTGCTTGTTTTTAAAGAGAAACTTGTTGATGATTTTGTCGCTGTTTTTGCTAACTCTTCTACTGTGTTGTCAACTTTCTTTGCAACATTGTTGTATATATACCATCTGTGCTCGGATATGATTACATACGGCCCCCAATGGTAGAGGTGTAAAACGTGCCGGCCCGGCATAGCCCGTCACACTGAAGTCGCGTGCTTCACGTGCCATGTGCCGTGTTGTCTTGTGCCAACGATTTAAACGTGTTGTGCCGTCTTGTGCTTTACTAGTCAAAAGCTAGGCACGCACGATACGAGCACAACACACGAATAAACGTGCCGTGTTTTGCCATCTTTGCACACGTGCTATAAACAATTTGAAATCACTTAATGTATACATTAAGTGGGACATTATCACAAGAATTTAATTAGACAACATATCATTTGAAATTATTTTAAGTAAAATTAACAAGTTTATTCAATAAAAAGAAATAGCCCATCAAATATAAAATTGGATTATTGTCATGTAAATTAGAGCTCTAGTTAAATATAGGTGACGACATTATAACAACGATATTGAAATATATTTTCCAAATATTAAGGTATTATATGTGTTGTTATAAATAAGCCAACATAAAATGTTAAAAACTAGCTAGAATAGTGACTCTTTTGTGAAATATATAAAACGTGTGATGTATTATGCCTTGTTATATGGTGTATTTGTACATGTCATGACGTGCTCTCTAAACGTCTTTGTCTTTGGTAGGGACACGTGCTTATCCGTCTCAACGTCTTTGTCTTTGTGTATCTGTACCAATTAGTCAAACCAAGACGCTCTATTTAACTAACGTGTTGTCTTGTCTTCTTAACATTAAGTCACGTCTTCGGCTGTTTGGCTCAAATTTTTAGCGTCTTTGTAAAATTTGGGCTCGTGCTGGCACAGCCCAATTTACACCTCTACCCAATGGTGTAAAGAAAATTGAAGCTTCTAATTAATAGACGAACTTATGTCGTTATAGGTGGAACGAAATATAGAGAAATAAGAACTTTACAAAACATAATAGCTAATGTCTTAATTAAAGAGTTGACAAGAACACGGTCAAAGCTCCTACCAGAAAAACAGAAGATGCCGGAGAAGGAATAGACAGAAGTCGTGATCTATCATGCTTGATGTTGACTTTGGCGGACATTTAAAAATTACGATATGCCCTTATGCTTTTAGTTTTCGAAATTTCAACGGGTGGTCATATTTCTGCCGCTCTTGTCTCTCTTTTTTCTTTTTTTTCTTTTTGATCGATTACTGATTCGATTGTGTTTTCCGGTTGGATGGAGCTACCCTTAAAACTGAAGTACATTGTTTTCAATGAATTTTCCTTTTAACGTATTTATGTACTTTTGCTGGTTGCTGGTTCTTTTTTCTACCGGGTTAAGGGTTTTTATTTTACTTTTAATCAAAAAAACATACATTGAATTCATGCTTCAAAAAAAGAATAGATTGAATTCATTAACCATTCAAAAAAAACTCACAACATATAATTTACACTTTTAATCAAAAAAGTGATGTATGAAAAAACATAGATCGAGATCATTAAACCAACATATAATAAAATGCATGCTTCAAAAAAAAAAAAACATATAACTATACCACCAAATTTTCCAGGGAATTTTATTTTTTCTGTTTTCCTGTTTTAGTCTATAATACTTGCATCTTTTTTTCTTGTCAAATTTTTTTTTTTCCGAAAAGGAAAAGTTGTATTAAGAAAAAAAACAGGCAGAGCCTGAAGTATCAGAAGTTACAAGAGACGGACGCAAAACTACATATGCAAAATTATTTCCCAGTTATATAAGACAGAGTTTGCATCGACAAACTTGAACACATCTGTGTCGCAATTCCAAAGAACTAGCGTCTGTATAATCATAATGATAATCACAAAATTGGTTAAAAAGACCAAAATCAAAATTTTCTGGGTGAAAAGGACAGTCAGATTTAGATACTGTTTAAATGGACAAAAATTTAAAAATAGGCGGGATGTAACCGCCATCCTGTCCATTTTCAAATATTTTTTCTTATTTTTATTTTACACAGGATACATCCAGTTTCATCCTTGCTAGTTTTTAAGTTTAAGCCAGGATGAATCCAGTTTCATCCTTGCTATTTTTTTTTTGTCCATTTCACCCATAAAATTTTTTACTCGTCCATTTGAATCGTGTTTTAAATTTTTTTGGACAAATAACCCATTTTCCGAATGATAATCTCCTCTACTGAACAAGCCTAGACCCAAAGACCATGTTGTTCTTGTCAAAATTATTCTCTTTTTATATAGATAAATATAATATTCAATCACCACCCTCCTCTTTTTATTAGTAATATAGTTTTTTTTTTTTTTTGCTTTAGATCGTGGATTGATCAGTTTCGATGATATTATTATTTAACTCTGAAATTAATCGACCATATTTTAATTTTGAATTCAAATATTAGATTGGGGGATATGCATAATAATTTGGGGATATCAATTAATATTCCCATCCTTTGATTCATGCTAAGGGGTGTTTTTAGGAGGCGAAAGTATTAACCAACCCTTTAAAAAAAAAAAAAACTAAATTAAACCTAAATCTATTCTTTTCATACTCTTATTCCCTTTCAAATTCTCTTCTACTTCTCTGTCGGCTCATGAACAAATTTTTAATGAATTTCTCTCTTTAGTGAAATCTCTTCTTGAATGGATTTTAACAATAAAAAAATAAGTTATGTTGGTCAGGCCATTTAAATTTCATAAGATGAAGAAACTTCTGCCAAAAAAAAAAAAAAAAAAAAAAAAAGAAGAAAAGAAATCACAGATCACGCAAACATGATTACAATGATTTTTCAAGGAATCAATAACATTTGTGTCCAAGCTTGACAACAATGGATGCTTCTAGAGGTGTAAAACGTGTCGGCCCGGCACACGAAGTCACGTGCTTCACGTGCCATGGCCGTGATGTGCTGTGCCGTGCTGTGCTTTACTAGTCAAAAGCTAGGCACAACACAGCCCACGGGCACAGCACACAAATAAACGTGATGTGTCGTGCTGTGCCATGCTGGCACACGTGCTATAAACAATTTGAAATCACTTAATGGTAGACATTAAGTCGGACATTATCACGAAAATCTAAATAGACAACATATCATTTGAAATTATTTCGAAAATTATTGCAAGTAAAATTATCAAGTTTATTCAATAAAAAGAAATAGCCGATCAAATATAAAATTGGATCATTGTCATGTAAAGTAAATGTTCTAGTCAAATATAGGTTACGACATTATAACAACGGTAATGAAATACATTTTCCAAATATGTAGGTATTATATGTGTTGCTATAAAAATAAGCCAGCATAACAATGATAAAATGTCAAAAACTAGCTAGAATAAAGACTTTTTTTGTGAAATATACACAAAACGTGATGTATTGTGCCTTGATATATGGTGTAATTGTGCGTGCTATGACGTGCTTTCTTGACATGTTGTGCTGGGCTGGGCCACGTGCTTATCCGTCTTTGCGTGCTGTGCTCTTTATGCCGATTAGGCTAACTCAAAGATGCCCATGAAACTAACGTGTTGGGCCGTCTTGCCTAAATCACGTGTTGGGGTGAGCTGGGCTCAGCTCATTTTAACGTCTTTGGCTGGGCTCAACATAGATGGCACAGCAACCAATTTACACTTCTAGATGCTTCTATATTGTTAGAAAGTGCGAAGGTTAGGCTGTTGGAGATGATTTTGTTGAGCTTCCTATTACTAAGGAAAGTTTCTCTGCACAACAGCAGATGACGTCTTATTTACACATCTGAATATCAAGGACATGGATGTCTCGTTGGAGATGCTCTTAGTTTTGCACGGGCAATAGCATCAACTTTTGAATCAAGTTTTATTGTTACAGTAAGGGTATTTTTGACAATAACATTACTCTGAATGAGAAAATTACTACTATTAAAATGGTGGGTTTGGATGTAGAATTCTTAAAGTGGGATTCATGGGTCCATGGGATTTGGTGGAATTACGTTTCCTTCAGTATGTTTGGTTGCCCAAATCCCTGGAATCACGTTTCCCACGGGAAACAGTTTTCCAACAAATCCTCCATATAGAGTCCGACCCCTCCCCCTAAGATTTGCCGAGAAACTTATCAAGGAATTTATGGACCCAATTTTTTTAACTTTAAATCTCATAAATATACCATTTTAAGATTCTGAGAGTAATACCAAACATTATATGGACTTTAAAACAAGATAATTTTATAAATCCTAAGAATTTTAAATGAGTTACCAAACACATGAGGGATTTACATGAATCCCAGAATTTGTAATCCCAAGCGATTATAAATCCTTGAAATCGTGAATTCTGCAAACAAACACACCATAAGGGAAAAAGTTCAATCACATATTTGATTAGGGGTAAACTCAAAAACCCCAAAAAGAAAAGAAACTTATCTATCCCATAGCCATCTACCTTGGACGGGGAGTTGTTCAGGCCATGAGGTGGTGCCGCTGTCATTTGTCATTTTGAAACCAATTACAGAGTTGTTCAGGTTCAGGCCATGAGGTGGTGTCACTTTCATTTGTCATTTTGAAACCAAATACATGTAATATCAATATTATTGTTTACTAAATCTTTGCTGTTAAGCAAATCTTTACAATTAAGCTTTTCAAGATCCACCTTAGTTGGGAGAAAAAAATAAATAAATTAACATGGTCAATTGAACATGCACCTTTTGCATGGTTCACAGTTCTCACGACGACAGACCTTCGTCGAAAATGTGTTCCCATGCAAAGGGAAAAAGAATAAAAAATATTTGAGTGGAATATGTGAACACGGAAATCACGTAGGCATCCACGTGTTCACAAACAATCTCAGCGTGAATTGAATATACGCATTAAAGTGTGAATATAGCATAAAATACATAGGTAGATGTTGATTCATTTATTCCAAACCCCGCGGGTTTATCATGATCTCATCAACATCCAAAATGGTAGATCTAAGAAGTGAACACATAAATAAAGATACATGAATGCTAAACGTAAAGGAGACAATGATTTACGTGGTTCAGCACTAAGGCCTACATCCACGGGTCTGGGGATATTCACTATGAAGTAATGGTTACAAGAATAGTCGTAAGACTTTGTGTTCATCAAACCCGCAGGTTGATGCTCATACTTACTTCTCACTGATTTCTCTCCTATACTCTAGTTATCTCCCAATGTTCCTCTCCCTCTCTCCTGTTTGGAAGGGACATATATATATAGCTAATTTAAGTGGGTCCACTAGAAAAGAGCTGTTGAAGTCTTATCTTCTTGTGCTCTGTGCATAGTCCGCGGACTTCCTTATCATTCCGCGCCTTCTATAATTCCTATGTTCATTACGCTGACCAACCCCCGCTCTCTTCGTTGGTCATCTGACACGTGCCCTCTGAGCAGCACTAAATGCGAGTGGTTGGGGCGGTCCAGTCTGCGCCAGGCGGTGTCAGTCTTCCCTTGTCACGTCTGTGTCAGTTGGACTTTCCCCAGCCGTTGATTATACCTCACCTCGTGATGAGGTAAAGTGTAGCAGAGTAGCTCTTTGGTGTTATGTGGGGATACCTTCTTTTGATGCTCCTTCATCTTCGACCGTTGAACTTGACAGATGGCACGCCGTCTAGATCCTATGGATGCCCCTACGTGTCATCCACTTTTATGACGTGGCCTCCACGTGGGCTTTGCTAGTACACGTGGTGAGGGAGATAAATAAGTGTACTTACAATTTGCCCCTCTTCTTGTGACTGGGCGCCAGCTTTAGTTGGAAGAAGAACCGTGTGGTACGTTTTTATCTCTCTCTTCATAACTTCTCCTAAAAAGGAGTTATCTCATTTATTGTGCACGTTTCCCATATCCGCAATAAATGCCCCTTGGGTAGCGGAAGGTTTCTTTTGGTCCTATAAAAAGAAGAGAATGAAGGAATGTGAATTAAATTCACATTCTCCCATTTATTCTCTTCCCCATTTTGTTCTTCGTCTTCTTAACTTCTTCCGCCACCATTACTATTACTGCTTCTTCATCCCATCGTCGCTTTCTTTTTTAGGCTTGCCGTTTACTTATTGAAGTTCGGGTAGGATTTTTACTTTGTGTACTCGCCATTTCTACCCCCGTTGAGTTTTTGATTTTCTGGGTGATGAATCATGATGGGTTTCAATCTTATGTATATCATGGAATTTGAAAGTTGACGCCGCCGAGCCGTGTGTTTGCTTACCACGTTTTGATTCTCTTTTCTTCTTTTGAATTTGAGTAATAGCTTGAGAACTTAAATGGTTGTAGATGAAATCTAGGGTTTTCTTCACGTTTGCTGTTGTTCTTGAGATTTTCTTGTTTTTCGATCTTCCTTGACTCTGATTTGCACTTCTATTTGTGTTTGTGTCCGCAGATATGTCCGATCGTCCGCGGGTTCCTTATCAAACTCCTCCGTCAAGTCCTCATAGATCTCCTCGGAGAGATTCCAATATTAGGGGCAGAACTTCGCCTCCTCTTACTCAGGGTGGTCCTCGGGATAGACGAACGTCCTCGTCCTCTGGTCAGAGGCCTTCGCTCAAAAGAGGTGATCCGCCGCAGGGGTCTAGATACGCCGTGACTCGTCCTAGAGATGGGTCTCCTAAGAAACAGCAGAATCCGCGCATTGATCTTCTAGATGTGTAGCCTCTCCGCACCATGCCTCCACCGCGGACTATTCTTCCTTCGTCTCCATCTGTGCCTAGTTCAGGCAAGTCAACTAAGAATCAGCCTCCGAAGAGGAAGGCTACGGAGATAGAATCTTCGGGAGGTGTAGTTCCTCCTAAGAAGAAGGTAGCGGGTTCTGCGGAAGATGCTACGGGGACGCTACGAGGATGACTCGTGTCTTTGTTACTTTTCGTCCTTTACCTTTGTGTAACAAGAAGTTCACTTTCAGACACATCGATCTTGAAGCCTTCAAATTGAAACACGGTCTTCAGCACTTCCAAGTGCGCTTTTATGCCCATGATAAAGATATAACCTATGAGATGGTTACCAATTATTAGTACGATGCCTTTCATTTATTGACGATCGTGGGTGCTTTCGAGGCTGGTTTGATGTTGCCTTTGTATAAAGCTGGTGATGATTTCTACTACCGGGTCTTGTCTAGCCGCGAATCTTTGCTAAGAAGAGTCATAATCGTGGGGTGCGCGATTGTGACAGAAATTATCTTCGCCATCTCCGAGAATGTTATCTTCGTAGCAAAGGGCAAACGATGATGACCTGCTATGCCCCCCCAAATTAGAAAAGGAGAAAGGGTGGTATACTCCTGAAAATTTCAACAAGTCCTTTGGAGATTATGTTAACAGGAATACACGTAAGCCGTGGTCCGTGAGTCTCATGCATTATTGCTCCCGTTAAGGGGAAATTCGCCTTTTGAGCGAGGTAAGTGATTCCAAGATGGCGAGGATTCCCAGGTGTGCTGAAGGTCTTCCTATTCCTGCCGATGAGAGAATTAAGCGTGATCATGAATATGAGTGGTCTTCCACTGTTCTTGAAGTTGTTGGTCCGTGGGTCTATGGTTGGGTCCCGGACCCCATGGTTGGCAACCTCATCAACGATTGTTCTTATCGCGGCCGCTCCTTCTCGTTATGCCCATTACTGCCCTTGGCAGATGAGTTTTGAAGGTATGGATTTTGCTTACAATCGTGATGTTGATGATGCGGAAGACGAAGATATCTCCGATGCTAACCCTCCTCCGCAGAGTACTAATATTGCTAAGGTGTGTTGTTTGTTTTCTACTTATATATTCCCCTTCGTTTTCTTAAGTAATGTTGATTATGCTAAGGAAAGGAGATACAAATGGCTCTTTTATCATTGTCTCTTTATCATTATGTTTCTTTATCATTATGTCTCGCAGGTGCATAGAAAGAAAAAGATCAATCCCAAGCAATCGTCAAATTCTCCCATCGAAGATTCTACGCACTTCGAGGATGTGAACAGTCCAGTGAATGGTGACGAGGATGTTTCCGATAAGGAAGAGCGGATTGATACTTCTCCGCCCTTTCAAGAAGGAAATAGTGTTGCTGGTGGGGGCGTCGGTGGAGGTGATGGTGATCAGGCCACTGGTGGTGGTAGTGGCGATCAGGCCCCTGGTGGTGGTGGTGATGTCGTGTCTGGGGGGGCTGTTAAGTCAAGTGGGGCCGCGGGTATTGAGGTTGGTGAAAATCTGGTCGCAGAGGATAGTGGCATTGGCTGCAATGGGCCGTTGTAGACAAGGGCAAGGGAGTTGCTCTTGGTAGTAGTGACAAGGATGGGGATGCTTACTGTGAGTTCTCCTTTGGTAAGGTTTTATCCGGGGAACAATCTTTTGACATGGCCGCAGTTATGGGGCTTGTCTCGGATTTCAATCTGCTTCCAGCTGGTGATGACTGGGATGTTCTTCAAGGTAGCTGCGGAGGTGGGTCAGTACGTGGATATGATACTGAGGTTTTGGCGGTTCATCCAGAGGGTTTTGTTGGCACTTCCTCCGCTGCTAGCGAGTCTTTGGTGCAAGGTAATACTGGTGCTTTACTTGGTGGGAAGCCCTCAGATTCTTCCTCAGATGATTTCTCGCGGTCATTGATCACGGATGGTGATGATGCTATTTTGGCTTGGCTTAAAAAGAAGGACTTGCTTGTCGTGTCGCATCCTGCCCCTGTGATTGAAGGGGAAAATAGTTCGGACTCTTTTACTCGCAGGCATATGGAGCTAACCTCTGAGGAGGTGGTAGATGAAGAGTGGGACAAGAATCTTGTGGCCGGCGGGATTGATCTCGTGGTGAATCCTCCCTCTCTTTATTGCTTTGGTATGATGATGCTATTGCTTGATGGGTACCAGTCTGATTATCCCAAAGATCGGTTACTGGAGGTTTGTCCTGCTCTCTCTAACCCTGATTTTACTTAGGTGTGTTATGTGAACTAATTTCCCTTTTTGATCGATAGATGATGAGGAGTGAGTATTGCAACCATAATCTTTACCGGCTCTTGAAGGCTAAGTCTCTCAAGCTAGAAGCGAAACTCCGCCATCGTGAAGAGATGCTTTCTAGTGTTGAAGCTGCGGCCTCTGCTAAACATAAGGAAATAGCAAGAGCTTAAGGGTCTCAAGCGCAAGGAACAAAGCAGGGACGCTAAGAGGCAAAGCTGCGTTACTCCGAGCTAGCTTCGGTCAAGGGCAGGTTAGAGGTGGCTGAGAAGAATTCTTCATCTATTTCAGGTCTGCGTCTCCTCCTCTTTGATTATTAGATGTTCCTTATATGTTCTGAGTTATCTTCTTCTTCCCTCCTCCCGCTGTACTATCTTCAATGGGTGGAATCCCTGAGTTGATGTGGCTTCGGGGTGAGAGAATTCGTCAAAAAGGTCGTATTGCTGAGTTAGTTGAAAAACTCAAGAGTGAATCAGCGAAATGGAATGCTCGCGCGGATGTCCATAATGCTATGGTCGAAGAATGGCGTAAGAAAAAGATTTTCTTGGTAGATCTGCAAAACCAAAACAACCATGACCGTCATTTATTCAACGGGGCTCTTTTATGGACGCGGGATAATCTTGAGAAAGCCCGCGGCCAGATTTCCACTCTAGAAGTTAAGCTTAATGTCATGGAAGAAGAACTGCGGCAAGCGCGTTCTTCTCATCCCTCAGATGTGCGGGCTTATATGCAACGTCTTGCTAAGGAAAGAGATGACGCTAGGGCGGAATCTGGCGCTCTTAGTAGTGCCTTATCCGCGTCTCGAGCTGATGTGGCCCATCAGGTTGAGTATGAGAAAAACTTAGAGGTGACTATGTATCGTCTTAACAAGGGTTTGGAATCGAAGAATGATGAGGTTAACCGATATCATCATTCGAACTCAATGCTTCGAGCTGACCTAAGCGCGAGTCGGATGCTCATAATCTTCTCGGGTAGATTATGATAGGTTATCAAATGAATATGATTATGCCGCAGAAGCACGGGACTCGCGGTTTACCATTGTGAAGGTATACGTCTTCGTCATCGAGTGTGCTTTATGTTGTATTTGTTATAACTCTGTCCTTTTCTAATATCCATGAGCTCCAAGGACAGCCTTAGGCGGATGGCAAGTTTGCCGAAGCTCGGGGCTAAGGTAGTTCAATTGGAGGGCCAAGTCAATTACCATCGTGGTCCTGCCTTGTCTCGGAGGAAGCGCAAGCAAGCCGATCAAAAGATGGGCCATCTTTCTACTTCCCTAAATCAGCCGAGATGAAGAGTGTAGCTATAGGCTTCGTGGCTCGTAAGCGCTTGGCGTAAGAGATTAACGGGACTCTTGGTGAGATTGAGTTGGATCTCAAGAAGAACCATGAACTAACCAAGAATTATACTCGTCGTCCCGTGCCCGCGCTCCCTTCGTGTTCCTCTGGCCCTTCCTCTGGTGGTAGTGTTCCTTCATCTTTGAAGGATAAACCCGCGGATAATGCTCCTTCTCAGTAGATCATAGCTAGTATGCTAGGGATTGATCTCAGTTGCTTAGCCTTCTCGGCGTTTTTGCTGCTTTTCTTACTAGGTTTGTAATCAACTGCTATGTACTAGATCAAACTTTAGCGTTTAAATCTGAATTTGTATTTTGTTGAATTCGCATCTATTGGCTTTATAAATCAAGTTAATATAACGAGTAATTCCGTAGCGTTTGTAATCCAAGGATGTTGATCTTTGGAATTTGAGAAAGTGGAATTTGAGGAAGTGTATTGTTCGTGCAATTCCGTAGGTTGATATCCTCGGAATTGTCTTGTGACCACTGTCACCCCGTCCAAATTAATTCCTTGGCCGAGGATTTCGAATCGGCGGGGTCTGGCCGACGTTCAAGGATATATTCCGTTGAGTTCGCGGCTTATAATATTGCTCGGATATCTCGTTCTGGGGGAAGTCACCCCCTGGTCATACACTTATAGACACTTATGGGGGAGTTCCGAGAGATTGCATGTGTATGCTTTGCGCGGGATATTCCCGGTATATTGCATTGGGTATGATCCACGCTTTATGCGGGATATTCCCAGATATTGCAGTGGGTATGATCCACGCTTTGTGCGGGACATTCCTCTTATTAAAGTATAATGCAAGTTCTTAATAATAGTAACTGCACAATGATTTACGTGGTTCAGCCCTAAGGCCTACGTCCATGGGGTAATGATAGTGTCGATATTTTATTAAGATGTGGCATGGTTTTCAATGTACATTCATATTTCGTTCTTTTGTTGATCTCCCTATGTACAGATGGGTATGTGAGTGGTATATACGTGTGTCCCATGTGGTATTGGTTGTGGGTATTGAATAAATTGAAATGCGTGTGGGTAATGAGTAGAATATGACACTTGAAGATGAAAGCTTGGATTTATTGAAAAATTAAGGCGCGTTACTCCTTCATCAGATATAGAAACATGTGGACTTGTAAGTCAATTTTCTTCTTCTGAAACGCATACGCAGGTAAATAGATTACGGGTAGTATGGCTTTAGATATTTGGCATTCCACGGATGCATGAGGATTTCCCCTTTCAAATTACGCAGATAGTAAGAGCCATTTCCTGCGATGTCGTGTATTACGTAGGGTCCTCCCCACGTTGGTGCTAATTTTCTCCACTTCTTTTCTCGCTGGTATTGGGGAATGGTCCTTAACACATACTGCCCTTCTACAAAATTCCTAAGTTTCACTTTTTGTTATACTCTCGCTAGCTTTGTCTTTGGTAGTTTTCCATTCTTTGCAAGGTCTTAGCTTCTCTCCTTTCTTCGAGATCGTCTGCTTTTCCAACATCATGTCCGTGGTGAGGTTCTTCTCTCATGCTTCGTCTTTGTTGTTGGTAGTAGAATTTCCGTAGGGATTACTGCTTCGCTCCATACGTGAGTAAAAACGGAGACTCTCCCGTAGGCGATCTTCGAGTTGTCATGTATGCCCCGCGTTATGTAATGCTCACACTACCGCCCTTGTACTCGTCTAGTTGTTTTTTAAGGATAAGTGCCAAAGTTTTGTTTGTGGATTCTCGCTTGTCCATTGCTCTGTGGGTATATGGGGGTGGATTTGTTTTTCGAATTTTGAGGGTGTCGAACAAAGAAGTCGATATTCTTTCCTTGCAACAGTTTCAAGTTATCTAAAACTATCTCTCATGATGCCAAACCCGCAAATGATATTTTGAAAAATAAAAGTAAAGACGTCTGAATCACGAATTCTTGCCAGTGCCTTGGCTTCTACCCACTTGTCAAGTAATCCGTTGCCACTATTAGAATCTTCTTTTCCTGGTCCCCGATACGAGCGGCCCACTATGTCGATACCCCATTTTGCAAAGGGGCCACGGACTGCCCACGAGTTCAACTTTATGGCTGGGGCGTGGATTCGTCTGCCAAATCTTTGACATTCCTCGCACCTTTGCGCCATTCTCGCGCGTCTCGATCATGGTTGGCCGCAGTAGCCCCGTGTCTTTGCCTTATCTGCAAGGGACCTCATTCCGCCGTGATTCCACGCGTCTCCTCTATGGATGTCTTTCAAGATGCCATGTCCCTCGGACGGACAGCAAACGGACGAAGTGGCCCGAGGAATGATTTTCTGTATAAGGTTCCGTCTCTTAGCTCGTACATCCCATCAAGCTCTGGATTGTACTTTCCTAGCCTGTTTGGTGTCCCTGGGAGTTTCCTTCCTCAAGGAAAGAATGGATTTCGATTCTCCAATCTTCTTCCCCGATCAGAATCGTCGTCCTCATCTGCTTGTCGCATGATGTCATCGTTCTGGAATTCGTCGAATATGTGCTCTCCGATATCATCGTCAGAGATATCTTCCTCCCTAGACTTGCGTTGGTTAGCCGCGCACGTCTCTTGGGGCTTGATGGATGGTTCGTACACTCTTGTTATCTTGATTGCTTTGACATCCTTTTTTTTGAGCATGGCTGATATATATGCCAAGGCATCCGCGTGCCTGAGCTCCTTCCTACGCAGATGTCGGAACTTGATTTTTGGTATTTGGTAAACCAACGTTTGCACCAGAGCCATGTATGCCATTAGTGTCTCGTCGTACACATTGTATTCGTAGCCTATCTGCCGTATGATTAGTTGTGAGTCACTTGTCAACCGCACTTCTTGTATCCCCATTTCAATTATCAAGCGGAGAGCATGAACCACTCCTTCGTACTCTACGATGTTATTTGTATGGCCTTACAATTCCAATCTGAATGCGTGCACGATCCTATCCCCCGCGGGTGTGGTGATGACGATTCCTATCCCCGCGCCCTCTCTATTTTTGGAGCCGTCAACAAAGACCTCCCATTGTCGTGGGTTTACCGGTTCAAGAATATTATTTGGCTCCTTTTGATTTTCTATTTCTGGGGCGCCCGCGGCCCTCCATCCTTGTATGCGCACCTCTTCTTCGTTGTCCAAAGGTAGGTCTTCTAGGAAGTCTGCTAACACTTGCGATTTCTGAGAGTGTTGAAGCTCATAGTGGATGTTGAATTGGTCGAGGTATGTGCTCCATTTTGCTATGCGTCCTACCTTTCCCCCGCCCCTTTGAGGATGGCTTCTAAGGGTGCTCGACATGGGATACGTATGTCATGCGTTAAGAAGTACGTCCTCAGCTTTAAGGTAGACCATACGATGGCTAAAATCAGTTGTTCGATTCTTGTGTAGTTTCTTTCCGCGGAATTCAAGGTTTTGCTGACATAGTAGATTGGATGCTCCTCCTTTGTATGGGTCCTGACCAGTACTGCGCTTACCGCATCGTCTGTTGCTGCAATGTACAGTGCCAAGACTTCGTCAGGGTCTGGTTTCTGAAGGATAGGGATCTCCGCTAGGTACTTGTTTGATGCCTAGGAAGGCTTCTTCGCATTCTCGAGTCCACTCAAATTTCGCCCCCTTCTTTAGTATGTTGAAAAAGAGTTTACATTTATCCGAGGATCTCGAGATGAACCTTCCCAAAGCTGTTAGGGATCCATTGAGCTTTTGTACTTCTTTTTAGGTTCTTTGGAGATGGCATGTCTACTATGGCTCGGATTTTTATGGATCTACTTCAATGCCCCTTTTTGTCACCAGTACCCAAGTAATTTTCCGGATGTTACTCCGAAGGTGCACTTCTCCGGGTTTACCTTCATATTGTGTTCTCTCATAGCTTCGAAGATGTCCCTCAGGTCTTGGTGATGGTTCTTCCTCAATCTGCTTTTTACGAGCATATCATCAACGTAGACCTCCAAGGTCCTGCCAATCCATGGCTTGAAAATAGCATCGACCATCCTTTGGTATGTTGCTCCCGCGTTCCTGAGTCCGAAAGGCATCCTCACGTAGCAATAGAGGCCATGGGGTGTGTAAAATGCCGTATGTTGCTGATCTTCTTCTGCTAAAAATAGTTGATTGTACCCGAGTATCCGTCCATGAATGATAGCTCTTCGTATCCTTCTACTGCGTCGACTAGTTGATCAATGTTTGGGTAGTGGGTAACTGTCCTTGGGGCATGCTTTGTTCAAGTTGGTGAAGTCGATGCAGATTCTGACCCCACCACTCTTCTTTGGTACTATTACCATGTTAGAGATCCAAGTAGGATATTTGACTTCTTTTATGAAACCAGCCTCCAACAGCTTTCGCAGCTCTGTTTCTACTGCTTTGTGATACTCCGTAGCCACCTTTCGTATCTTTCGTCTTACCGGGGTGTCGGGTTTAATGCGCAGCTCATGTTGTACTTGTCTTCTGGTCTATTCCGGGCATGTCGAGATAGTTTCCACGCGAAGATGTCCGCGTATTCCTTTAGTAGTTTCACCAGCGAGGCTTCGCGTTCTTCGTCCATTAGAGTTTATATCTTGATCTTTTTTGGATTCTCCTCCGTCCCTATGTTAAATACCTTCACCGCCTCCAAGGATGTGAATGTGGGTTTTAGTTCCCCAAGGTGAGGAACTTTCTTTAATTGCTATTTGGTAGGCTCGGATTCTTTGTTTGCGAGAGCATCCCGGTTAGCGATTGATGTTGATGCTTCCGTGTTCCCTACGGAGTTCCTTGGACAAGCTTTTCCCCGAGATTCCTTCCAAGTATTCATCGATGGCTTTGTCTTTGGATGTTGCCTTGTTCCGAGCCCTATGGGTTCTTCTTTTCTCATCTTCTTCATTGTTGAGTTGTATTTGCATTGCCCGGCATTCCTTTGCGGAAGCTTGATCACCCTTGATCTCCATTACTCCTAGGGGAGTAGGAAACCTAAGGTATTGATGGTAGGTGGCTGCGACTCCTTAAGCTTGTGGACCCATCTTCGTCCAATAATGGCATTGTAGGGTGAAGGCACGTCCACCACACTCGGCGAGTGTCAACTTTCATGGGAACTGCGTCCACCTGCAAAACAATATCCCCCGAGAGGCTTCGTGAGCCGTACCATTGAACCCATAGATGGTATAGTGCGAGGTCAAGAGTTGCTCGTCATTAAGCTCCATACGTTTGAAGGTATCGTAAAACAGACATTTACGGAGCTCCCTCCACCGATGAGGATTTTCTTTATGTTGCATCCTGCGATTGGCAAGGTGAGGATCAAAGGATCATTGTGATCTTCCATGTCATCCTCAATGTCCTCGACCTCGAAGGTTAGGGGTGCGTCCATCCATTCTTCGTGATCTTCCACTTCTTTCCCGTGTAGATTGTAAAGCTCACAATAGTCTTCAAATTGCTTCCTCAATCTTTTCCCTATTTGTGCGCTTAGGGTTGGTTCTTTGCTTTCCGAGTAGGATATAGTATTCACCCAAACATTACCCTCCGGCAATTGGACTGTTTGATGCGTTTGGCTCTGTCTTCCGCCCCAGCCTTCTATACATATTTTTTGAGATCCCCTGCATCTATCAGCTTTTGTATCATTATCTTGAGTCTTTTTCACTTCTCTGTTGTGTGCCCGTAGAAGAAGTGGAAATCACAAGACTCTTTGGATTCCTCCGAGGCCGGTGGTTGCTTCCCCTTAGACCAAGGCCGCCTCTAAGTTTTCGCGGTCCTTGATCTCCTTTAAGATGCGTGAGTAGTAGTGGTATTGAGCTTCGTGTAGACTCGGTCTTCAAATTTTCTACCACTCCTTTTGTGGTCGTCTTTCCGATCCTTTTGGTGTCCGCCGGATCTGTTTGCTTGTTCCGGAGTTGGTCCGTGGAGGTCGTTGAGCCTGTGCTCTTGGGTTATCTCGTTGAATTTCTTCCAACCTCGCATGTTTTTCGATGATTATCCTCAAATCTCCCTCGTGGTTGGAGTGGTACCGTGGATTTCGACAAACAATGGGCTCATCCTGTCAAGTCCCCATTTGTAACGCTTAATACTCACCACGGGGTCCACATGTCCTATGGCTTGACATATCTTGTGCCACCTATCCGTGTATTCTCGAATGGACTCCTTATATTTGATTGCAAGCGAGAAGAGCTTGTCCATCCCTATGTTCACAACCTTGTTATACATGTAGGTGGCCAATAACTTTTCGGTGAGTGATCATACGAATCAATGCATCCTGGCTTGAGGTTATCAAACCAAGATAACGCGGATCCTTTCAGGCTTGAAGGGAAGTATCTGCATAGTATAGCTTCGTCATGGTCCCACCTGTCCATTACCCTGTTGTAATATCGTAGGTGGGTAGCGGGATCCGCGGACCCGTCGTAACACTCAAAGGATGGGACCGGACACTTCTGCGGAATGGTAGCCGTAGCCAACTGCCGAGCTAGTGGGGTAGTGTTGGCCTCCTTCATAACCTGTTCTAGTCTTCCACCTCCTTGCCTGGTCTTGATTTGATTGATCTCTCGCTAGCATCTCTCGCACGAAGACTCTCCATTGCCAAACAAAGTGCTCGTCCCGAATGGAAGACCGCGTCTTCCTTGTAGGTTGTGACATCGTGGCCTCCTCTTCATCATAGTAGTCCGGTTTCCGGATGGTAGTCCGGGTCGACCTTCTAGTGTTCCGCGCACCTCTTTGGGGTATTCCTCTTTGATTGACTACCGCAGCGATGTTTTCGAGGATCATCCTCCTGTCTCTATTCTCGTACCGCAGAGTTAGCCTCGTCTCTGCTGATTCTCTAGCTCCGCGCTTTGGAGGATCTTCTCTCTTAATTGCTGGTTCTCTTGGGCTAGTAAGGCCACCGCGTCCGCGTATGTCCGTCGATTCCTTTTTAGGTCTTCTAGTTGCGCCAATATTTGCAGATCGGTTTGAATCTTGATTTGGCGTTCCTATCTGTAACTGAGCTTGTCCCTCGGGGCCGCGGTATTGATTTCATCCACTAGCCGTATATCCGGCTCGATCATTCCGTAGGATCCCGCTTGCGAATGCGTTTTGTTCATCGGTCGGCGGCATCCCGTAAGGAAGGTTACCTGATTAATTCTCGCTCTTCGCTTCTCGAGGCTCAGTGGGCCTGGTTGTGTGGTCACTTTGGAGGCGACCACTTGAGAAGCTCTTACATTAGGTGTAGCAGCTCTTGCCGCCGCGGCCTTCTTTGCTTCCATTGCAATGATGCCCGCATCCACGTGTTCACAAACAATCTCAGCGTGAATTGAATATACGCATTAAAGTGTGAATATAGCATAAAATACATAGGTCACTACACCAAATTCCGGAATCGTAATGGCATTCGTAACGGCTTATGAGCCGTTACAATTTCCGTTACAAATGGCGTTACAAAAAATTCGTAACATGGCGAAGCCGTTAAGCTAAATTTTTTTTTAATTAAATGCAGCCAAGCCGTTACGAATTTTTTTATAAGCGTGCCACTCACACGCTTGGTCACACCAAGGTCGTAACACCCGAGTATATGTGCGTGCCACTCACACGCCTAGCTTTATATTTCCACCCACGATTAATTACACGAGAGGATATTTCCTCCCACGAGTGTGCCGTTCACATGGGAGTTCCATGGATAAGATAATCGAATTCTCTCTCAGATTTCCATTTTTCATTTCTCTCGATTCTATTCTCGCTCCATTGCGTCTCGTGCGAAGAAACTAGGGTTTCATCACTTCGATTTTTTTCTCTCTCGAGTCTCTTCTCGAGAGAAACATAACAAATCTCTTGAATCTTGCAATACCTTTCCATTAGCAGAGATCTCTGTAAGTTTTAATCGTTAGAAGTTTTTTGATTTTTAGGGTTTCATATTTTTTTAATCGATCTGTTTTTTTATGGCTTCATTTCATCTTTATCTTCCATTTTTTCATCGATATGTGTAAGTGTTAATCGTCAGAGTTATGTTTTGTTAATCTTCTTCATATAAATCTAATTCCATTTTTTTTTCTAATTTCCTGTTAGGGTTTGAAGACTTGAAGATTGAAGACTTAGAAGGTATAAGTTTCGAAACATTGAACTGATTTTAGGGTTTTATGTTAATTTCGAAATTTTCTATTTTTTTTTTAATTTGTAACCTAATTTCTAGTTTGTAATCTAATTTCAATAAGTTCTAATTTATAAGCTATTGGTGCTGATTGACATCATTAGCTTCACTTGTCTATTCTAGTTTTTGATCCACTAGTCCTGTGTAAAGATGCATGCTGTTGTTAGACATGGTGTAGTTTTTTTTGCCTTAGAAGCATACTAAGTTGAGTAGGCATAGTGCTACCTGATAAAGTCTTATATAATCTTGGAAGGTTTGATGAGAGCTAGACAGACTTGGACCTAGCTAGTTGTGTAACAACAGAGCGTGCGTGGGTATGGCTGAGCGTGCGTGGGTATGGCGGAAGCGTAATTGATTAGTGTGTGTTGTTGTGACATATGCTTTAAAGTCGATACATTTTAAAAGTTTGACTAATGTTGTTCTATATCTTGGTCTTTGCAGAGCCAGGAGAGGATCCTTTTGGCAAGAGACAAACAGAAAAGAAGCACCTACTACTAATCATTATGTAGTAACCTAAATTCCAGTTTGTATGTTCTATAAATATGCTCATCATGATTTGAACTTTAGTTTCATTTTAAGGTAGTTTTTCAAGTTTAAATGAACTAAAGTTATGAAGTTTTGTTTTGATATTGACTGATTCTAAGTGAGCATGATGATAACTGTCCTAGTGGTGATTTACAAAAGCTACTTGTAGCTCATTCTCTCTTCTTTGAGGGGATGTTTATGTCGCTAACCTGCAGGGCTTCGCAACCCTGTACCACTAGGACTAAGTTATTTTATTTTTTATGTTAAGTTGTGTATAAACGAGTCTGGTTTTATGTACTCTGTGAGCATGATGATAACAGTCCTAGTGCTTATTCGCAAAACCTACTTGTAGCTCATTCTCTCTTCTTTGAGGGGATGTTTCTGTCAGCTAACTTGCAGGGCTTCGACAACCCTGCACCACTAGGACTAAGTTATTTTATTTTGTATGTTAAGTTGTGTATAAACGAGTCTGGTTTTATGTACTCTGTGAGCATGATGATAACAGTCCTAGTGGCTATTCGCAAAAGCTACTTGTAGCTCATTCTCTCTTCTTTGAGGGGATGTTTCTGTCGCTAACTTGCAGGGCTTCGGCAACCTTGCACCACTAGGACTAAGTTATTTTATTTTGTATGTTAAGTTGTGTATAAACGAGTCTGGTTTTATGTACTCTGTGAGCATAATGATAACAGTCCTAGTGGTGATTTACAAAATCTACTTATAGCTCATTCTCTCCTCTTTGAGAGGATGTTACTGTCGCTAACCTCATGGGCTTCGGCAACCCTACCACTAGACTAAGTGATTTTATTTGATGCTTTTAAATATCAATTTTGAAGGGTAATATGTCATCTGAAGTGATCAAGAAATGGTTGAAGTGTCCTCGTAAGTCTTTAGAATACAGACAAGGTGTGAAGTCATTCATAGAGTTTGCCAAGAATAATGGTGGTGGGAGTCATTTATTTTCATGCCCTTGTCGTCGTTGTATGAATGGTAAAGGCTTAGTTGCACCGAGTGAGATCTCATTGCATTTGCTCAAACATGGTATGCATGAGGTGTACACATTCTCGGCGCTATCATGGGAAAGTTCAAAGATAAGCAAAGACAATTAACACATAAGGATAATACTACAACCGAATGTGTAGCAGATAATGATGATGTTACTGGCAGGTTTGAATGAGAATATTACCACGATGTGGATGAGAATGTTAGGGAAGGGATGGATGAGAATGTAGAAGTAGGTGTTGATGAGAATGTTACAAAGAAAGTTGATGAGAATGTTACAAAACAGGTTGGATGAGAATGTTGGAACCAAGCAGTGTGGTCGTAAAGAGATCAGCGGCTGAGAAGGCAAGAGAACCATTATATCCTTCATGTCCTAATGGAAAGTCAGTAATGTACGCTGATATAATGATGAAAAACATAAAAACTCAGTATGGAATTTCAGACAATGGTGTTACCGCAATATTAGAATTGATGAAAGAGTTGCTTCCCCGAAGGTAACACCCCGCCATGTAAGTATCCGTGATATCAAGAAGATTATTAAAGAGTCAGATGGATTATGTGACTTATGATGCTTGTGTAAATGACTGTATACTTTATTGGAAGGATAATAGTTCATTGGTGAAGTGTCCTCAGATGTCAAGAACCTCGGTTACGTAAGAGTTTTTAATGATGAGAGAAAACTTACACAAGTTGCGCAAAAGACTTTAAGGCATTTTCCGATAATTGCAAGGCTGAAAAGACTTTATAGTATACCATGGATAGCAGAGGCAATGCTTTGGCATTCTAGAGCACAGAGAGATGTTAATGTCATGCGTCATCCAGTGGATTCTACAGCTTGGAGGTGTGCGGATAATTTCTGTCTTGAATTTGCTAAGGAAGCACGGAATGTTACTCTTGGGATTGCAACTGACGGCTTTAATCCAAATGGATGCTTTGGTCTGAATTACAGTTGTTGGCCGGTGATAATGTGTCCGTATAAGGGTGCACAGGAACCGAGCCGGACCGATGGACCGTCCCGGAACCGGTGGAACCGTACCCCTCTTTGTACCGAACCGAGGAAGGGGGTACAGGTACCGGTCCAAAAAATAGGAACCGAGACTAAAAAGGTACAGGTACACGGTCTTATATAGGTCCGGTACCATCCCGGACCGAATGTACCAAAACCTTATCACACGTGGATTAAATTCACAATATATGCATGTGTACACGGTCTTAGAGATGCGATTAAGAACGTCCGATGAACGTCCTAGATGAGCATCGGCAATATATGATGCCAACCAAATTGTGCCATTCCAATTGGTTACATTGTTTGTTGCAGTAACGGTCCCCCGATGAAGCTTCTTTGTCAAGTACAAGATAAGATTGGACGATATGCCATGAAGGCAAAACGTTCAAACACCTCGTAAACTACAAGAACAAGAACCAAGAAGTATGCAAAAGAGATTAGAAACAAAGATCATTATCCCAAACCAACAAGCTCTATTCAATAGGATTGTGTGAGAGAGACCGACAAGAAACGGCAAGCTTTGCATACACTTCGCTTGATCAAGTATTGATTTCCTTTAAGATCAATGCAGAACCATCTTGTGTGCAACTCAAGAAGAGTTTCTTCACTACAACACCTCTTACAAGACCTTGGCGGTGATGTCAAACTAGTGAAATGGAATATTTCTCCCCACAACTTCATGTGAAAGTTTCCGACGAGTTGCTATTGATCGTAGTGACCACTTCTTCCTACCAAGATCTGGATTATTTTTTTTGGAACCGAGAATAGTACCGGTGCACTGCACAAAGTACGCACGTGTACCGAATGATAACGGAACCGAGGTACAGGTGCAGTACCGGTCCAAAATTTTGGAACCGACGTTTGGGAGGTACAGGTACTCGGCCTCGGAAATAACCGAGCCGAACCGTACCGTGTGCACCCTTATGTCCGTACAACCTTCCTCCTTCGATGTGTATGAAGCGCGAATTTTCCATGTTATGTTTGTTGATATCAGTCCGAGAGCACCGTAAAGATATTGATGTTTACTTATAGCCATTGATAGAGGAGTTGAAAGAGTTATGGAATGATGGTGTTATGACATTCGACGACTTCACGAACTCGATTTTCTTTTTGAAGGCAAGGTTGTTATGGGCCATTCATGATTTTCCGCATTGGGTACTCTAGCCGGGATGTGTGACTCATGGGTATTATGCGTGTCCCACCCGTGGTGAAGAAACAGTTTAGAGTGGCTGCTAGTATAGTAAGAAGATATGTTATATGGGATACCGATGGCTGCCATCCCAACACAAGTACAGATTTGACAAAACAAATTTCAGGTGGAGGGGTAGAAGATGGTAAAGCTCCATGGCCACTAACAGATTGAAAGTTCAAGAGATTGTGAAAGATATGAAAAGTAAACAGGGTAAGGGTAAACCACCAAAAAAGAAACGTAAAAGAGGAGCGAGCGAATAGTTTGCAACAGGGTGCCGATGAAGATGTTTCGACAACTCTCTATTTTCTCAAGGTCCATACTTCATGATTTGCCGAATTGGGGATCGAACGCAGTCCGTCATTGTACGATGTTATGTATACGAAAAGAACATAATCGAGCATATTGTTAACACTCTCATGGGTAATAGTAAGTCAAAAGATGGTGTAAATGCACGTAAAGATATGGAATCTATGGGTATTAAAAAGCGGTTATGGGTGAAAGAGGATAGTGCAAACTGGTAAAACAACAATGGAAGATGGATCGTTTGCCTTAACTAAAGATGAAAAAGTATCTTTTTGTACAAGGTCTTTGAAGAACTTAAGAGTGCCTTCTAGCTTCTCGCTCCAATCTTCAGAATCTAAGCGTGAGCATTATTCCACCAGAGTGAAGAATTTCAAGTCACACGATTACCATGTAATGATGCAATCTCTGTTTCCATTGCTAGTTCATACTGCGACTTCATTACCTAAAGATCTCATGAGTTTCTCTTCTCCGTATTAGTATATTTTTCAACATTTTGTGCGCAAAGGTTATCAACAGAGATGAACTTATAAAAGTGAAAGCTAGTCTGGTGGAAGCAATGTGCGTAATGGAAAAGTATTTTCCTCCATCTTTTTTTGTTATTAGTATCCACTGATGATTCATCCGGCCGATGAAGCTTTAATCAGGTCCTAGTCGGATTTAGGTGGATGTACCCCTTTGAGAGGTAAATACAACCCCTTTGTTGTTTAATTTTTAAGTTGAGAATTACTATTATTGAACTATTAATCATCCTTGCGGATCTCATAACTTTTCTTGTAGGTTAATGAAAGGTTTTAAAGGATTGTGCGCAATAAAAGGTACATTGAGGGGTGCATTGCAAGAGGGTATGCGCTACGAGAAGCTAGCTTATACCTTATGGAGGACGTGTCGATGATGGTGGTGGTACTCATAAACATACTCGGCGAGGCTTTTTTGGATGATGACTATGATGGTGCCGATGAGATGCCTCTTAGTTCGGGAATGAGTATTACTCAATCGAGCACAATTTGAACGAGTCATAATCGGATCCTATATAAGTATGTTGGAATAGATAATCGGAAAAGGTAACTTTTACTTAACTCTTTTATGTTTATTCAAGTCTGAATTTTGTTTAGTCCTCCTCGGCGAGAAATGAAAATATTACAAATTAGAGGGATGTAGCATGATGGTGACTTAGTGAATTTTAGTAGCATGTTTTTGTTAGTTAACATTGAGTTACTTGTCTGATTATTATGTTTGCATCATCGATAGTCTTTGAATTGGTATTGGTCGTAGGAAGTATGATTCTTATGTTAACAAGACACGTCTAATGGTCGGACCTCAAAGAGTTTTCATCTATGGTTGCGATGAGGTCTTTGTTTACCCTAAAGCTTTTAGTAGTGGTTTGAATACAACTTGTTATGGTTTTGGTTGTGATATCGACTCCTTACCATGATGTCTAACAGTTATTAAAAGCCAAAGAAACGATTCAACACTATGGAGACTCGTGCAAGGACCACACTTCAAGTCACAATCATATAAGAAATACCAAGTAAATGGGTTTACTTTTAGTAAACAAGAATCAAGGGTGAAGAATGTATCACGTAATAGCGGTGTGTCAATGAAAGTCACACAAGACCTGCAAGCGAAGTCGGTCGAGGAAGCGAAATAACTTATTACTGGCGTCATTAAAGATATAATCAACTTGAACTATTTGGAATTTGAAGAAACTGTTTTTCTTGTGATTGGGTTAGTGTTGGAGATAAGAATGCTTACAAAGTTGATGCAATTTCAAAGGTTGTAAAGGTCAACTTGTCGAAAATGAAAAGCATAAATAGAGTGGTGGATGAGCCGTTTATCCTTGCATCTGAGCTACTCAAGTGTTCTACTCAAAGGATCTTCTTGAAGAGGATGGTTTGTGGTGTTGCACTCACGACGAGGGTTAACGTCTTCGGTAGATAAATTTGAAGTTCCTACATCTTTTCGCCCGCTTCTTCTGCGACAATGAGAATTTGAAAAAGTGCTCATTACCGATTCATTTTGAATTGAAACAATTGCGATATGTTTTACCTTACCCAATAATATATACAATGACGCCGCTTTTTAGCTCTCTTTTCGTGAATTGTTTGGTTTTATTTGTTTGGTCACTTATTTTTAAGGTGTTAGGTAGCTTTCTTTTGTTAACGTGGATGCTCTCTTTTAGCTCTGTTCGGTTTTCCCTATTTTGATGTTTGAATTTCACAGGGTATGGCAGCAGTAGAGGTCAATGAATATGGACAAACAGGTTTCCCGAGAACGCAACAACATTAGGTCACCGAAGAGGCGCCTTGGCTCGTACACATGTGCCTATTTCATATAAAAGCTAGGATGTTGTTGATACAAAGTATAAGGATGATATTTGGAAAACCCTGAAGGTACAATACTGATCGGTTGTCACCCTGGTCAAAAATAATTTCACTTTCTTGCTTCACTAAAATAAAGTAGTATGCAATAAGAAAGAGTTCGTATCCACAGAGAGGCTTATGTTGTTATGCAAATTTTCAGTTTCTTAGTAACCAAGGGGGATGTTGATGTTTCAAAGCAATAAAAATAAATTGAAAGCAAAGTAATAATAAAATTTATCAATAAGGAGAAAGTATTGGTCACGGATAGTTTCATTCACAAACTCGAATTATCAACAATGACTAGAATTGAAATTTTAATCTCTCATTTACTAAAAGTCCTAGGATACCTTGATCGCAAGAGTATCCCGCTAATTCTGATTTCATCACAACCACATTAAAAGATGCATATGTGAATTCTTTCTAGAAAGCAACCTAAAGTGTAAAAGCACAATTAAGTTTAACTCCCTAAAAGCAATAAGTTTTCTCGGAATAAGACTAATCAAGGCAACCAAAATGTGTAAAAGCACTAATTCGATTTAACCCAAGTTACGATTCATATGTGACTAGTAGGATATATCACTACAAGCACTACCCACATTTATGCTACTCAAAATCGTGGATAGACAACGCTTCGTATTGAAAGCCCTAATATAGCTCTAGATATGAAAGTAGATCGGATTGATTCCGGACTCAACCAAACAAACTATCAAATCATAAACATTATAAACCATGAATCATAATCAATAAATTACTGAGACAAAACTAATACATTGAATCAAATCTTATTTGTGAAATCCACTTATTATCCCATAACCAATAAATAGTATTTAGTTACTCATAGTATTTTGATTCAACATAATTATTATCAAAAATAAGATGAAGAACATGTAAAATAAAATGGAAGCAAACCCTAGTAGAATCGCTCTCCTCCAAAACTCCAAGAGAAAAATACGTGATACTAAAAGAATAGAAACTCCTTCTTCTTATAGCCTTCACACTTTCCAAAATTAGGTCTTCAAAGTCCATCACCAAAAAGTCCACCAAGCCCATGAACCATGTGTGAGAAACCCATGTGAAAATATATCCCAAAAATGTGCTCGCCGGAAGACTGGTATTGTGGCCGGAAATAGGCCGGAAAGTCGCCGGAAAACAGCCCCGGTGACCGGCAGAGTCCGCCCGGTCACCGGTCAACGGATCGGATCGGGTCGGGTCAACGGGTCGAACCACTGAGTCAAACCGGGTCAATCACTGACCAAATCAGGTGAGTCGGTCTAAGTCGGCCTCGATTCGGGTCGGTTAATCAAGTTGTCGAGGCCAATACAGCCATTTTGCCAGGCCACTTGCCAGGCCTGATCCTGCAGTGCAATCATTGCACTTCAGCCAAGATGGATGTAACTCCCCTATCCTGCCATCTCCATTTCTTTAGCTCGTGCCAAGCAACACTTCACTCAATAAACAAACTCGTGCCATAAAAGCACCCCGTGAGCATTGCAAGGTATCACCCATTTGTGTAACTCCAATCGCTATTAAATCTTCACTGAACTGAAACTGCAATTGCAACTCAGTTCTCAGCTGAGCCATTCACTGCCATCGCTGCATCCTCACTTGCATATTCCAACACATTCACCAACTCCATTGAGACACAGCCACAGGCAAAACCTCCCCATTACTTCAGCGCCAGTTCAGCTCCTAATCAACTCCACACACATACAGCTGCCCTTGGCTCAACCAGCTGAACCCAGCATAGTTTGCCTGCCCATGCTCCACCATTGTAGCCAAGCCACAGCCTCAATCAGCATTGCAATCACCACTGCCATCATTTAGCTTCACCACTATCTGTAAATCCAATCTCTCCTCCTGAGTCACTACACCTGCAATTGCAACCTGGGTCTCAACCATTCAGACTCCTTCCTGCCAACATCAGCAGCTCACTCCATCTCACCTGCAATCAGTTGCAGCTCCACATACATATGCAATTTATCCCATTGCAACTGCATCAAGTTCTTCTTAGTAGCAACCCACTTTTCCAGCTCTCTGCTATCACAGCCACCACTGCAATTCCAGAACTGCCATTGCCAGGCTGCAAGACCCATCTCCAGCTCAAACTATGCTCTCTCTCTCTCTGCACGATTCACTGCAACAGAACCAGCTGCATCTCCTTGACAAACAACAACAACACTGCCATTGCTTCTCTACCTCAGTACCACCTCCACAAATCCACTAGCAACAGCAGCATTGAGCATTCCTGTAACTCCATGTCTGCAATGCCCTGAGCCACCAGCAAACCCAAATGCAGAACCACTTCATAACCATTCTCTCAATCTGAGCCATGAACTTCAGACTCCAACCTGTGCCAGTGACCCTTGCCTCCTCTCGTGCTCGAGCTCATCCTCACAAATCTAGAGCAGCCATAAAGTCCATAGAAACCCCAACTTAGAATCCCCAAATTCAATCATACCACCGCCATATCCATCTCGCTCGAAACCCCATCAACACGCTCTTTTCCCACCGTTAATCGACCACAATGAACCCATTCCTTCCGTGGAATTTCTGTGCTCATCTCAATCAATTCATACCCATCTCTCTCAATTGCTGCTACACCTCAGGCTCTAAACCATTTCACCCTGAAACCCTTATTTCACAGATTCAAACCATCAGTTTCCTGTAACACCAACAGCATCATCTCAAAGCAACAGATCCCAATTTCTCTCAAACCCTGACATGAATTCATCATCAACTTCGATCTACTTCTTTCACTCTCGGTTTCAACCAAAACTCCATCTTCTCTCGATTTCTGCTGTAACTCCATTGCCCGTTCATCTCACCGCTGCAATTCCACAATCACCAACAAAAGCTCGATCTCCCATATGTTAATCGTCTCCCTTCCTCTTTACTCTCTCCCAGTGAATCGATTTCTCGGACAACAAAGAAATGCAAGTTCGTTTCTCTAATGAATTTTAGATAGGAAAATGATTGAAATGCTCTCGAATTAGGGCCATGTAGGAACTAAAACTGTTATTGGCACCCCCACTTTAGTGGTTAAGGGTAACCAACACACACATTGCCTGTCGGTCCCATAGAACTGACAGCCTAGTTCTCTGCCTCTTCCTTGTGCTACCTAGTCTGCTCCAAGTATAACTTGCCAGTGTTTTGGACTGTGATTCTTTTACGCTCCAAATGAACGTTTCCTCTCCTTTTGTTCTCGGTGACTCCATTGCACCTAAAAACTCAAAAACACACATAAAGTACATAATTCTCAAGAAAAATAGCAAAGAAAGCGTAACTACTAGATAGTAAATACGGTGTATTCTACACCTATCAGATTCCCCCACACTTAGACTTTGCTAGTCCTCGAGCAAATCAAACAAAACAATAAAATACAACAACTCCGTGTCGTCGAGGCTACGGTCACTTTTAGCATAAATAACAAGCCTTTAAACCCCTAGGTGTCCCTAGTGGACGAGTTATAGTCTCGTGAGGGTTTACTAGAGATATACCCACAAAACCTATTTTTCCAACTTACTAGTTCTCCGTAATGATAGTATCCAACGCGCTAAGAAGACATAGAGATTCTGCACACTAGTCATAAGAAGTTAGACACATAAATGAACACAATCTCATTCTTAAAAGTTGAGAGAGATATAACCATCCCTTCTCGACTAAAATTCGGGTTCGGAGTGATCAAAAGTCTCGACTCGCCTCACAAGAAAGGGTTTTATGATATTGCTCTCAATAATAAACAGACTCTTTATGGGTCACACATGTGTCCAGGTAGGAATGAAGAGAGAATCCTGAGACACGTTGAATGGTAGGAAGGCTTAACCCTCCGAAGTTTTTTGAAAACCCACATCTTTTATATATTTTTGAAAACCCATTTTTCTGACGATCTCTTCGAAAGGAAATCAAACCATTTAACGAAGGTGGGAATATGCTTACTTACCTCGTTATCCGTTCAACGTGCAGCTAGCACCACTCTCACAGCATCCATAGAAACGTCTTCGGTCTTCTATCGGTGTCTTCATCTTCGTCTTCGATCTTCAACTCTTGATGATAACTCTTGAACTCGTAGAATCTTGACAATATAACTCTTTCCCTCAAATTCCTTGTCGCTTGAAACTTCATTATAGATATTCCTTCTTTCCATAGGCTTTATTGAAAGGAATACAAAAAATAAAAACAAACTATACAATCCCAACTTTTTTTTTTTTTTTTTTTTTTTTTTTTTTTTTTTTTTTTTTTTTTTTTTTTTTTTAGACAAGAGAAAGTAAAATACAAATAAAATAAAAAAAAATAAAAATGTAAGTACAATGCCATGGTGTAAGTACTTTACCGCTTGAATCTTCACAACTTATATGTATTGATATCATAACTTCTCGAATTCTAATCCTTAATAATTTCCGCTCTTGTATATTAGTTTCCAACTTATAAAAATTATGCTCCCTGTTTTGTTGCTTTACTCAAATCTGAAATCTGCCCATTTTATACCATTGTTTGTAAACCTCGAACGTGTTCAACTTTCCTTCGAATTTGTGATGCTCCTCTTGTTGATGATGATGGTGTTTCTATGGACTGTTGGTGTAGAGAGAGATAAGGTGGATGGTGCTAACTGCGAACAAGATCACAAGTGGTATGTAAGTTAGCAATTCGATGTCACCAACATGGTTGATAAAAATAGCACTCAAGAGATCAAAATAGTGCTTCTATGGTGGGAAATTGGACAGCTCACCATTCTGCCCGGAATTTACGTACGGTGACACACACTCTAAAAGCACAATTTAGACAGGTACAAAGAATTGAAGGTTGGTGCCTCACATTATGTAACTTGGGTAGTCTCCACTATAGGGGATCAACTGTTCTAATACCGAATTCACCTGCACCTTATTTGCCATCGGCATGGTTAAATCCAACTTTAACTCTCATACAATTAAGAAACCCGATCATGTTCTCTGTCATCTCTAAGTTCAGTTACTATTGTGAGATTCTCGATGTAATCTTAGCGACATGTATACTATGTGACTCTAAAGAACTACAAGTTGGAGTTTTCTTATTCACTAGTTCACAAAAAAGTTGAAAAATTGCAAAAATTTACAACATAAACCACTCCCCCACACTTAAACTTTACATTGTCCTCAATGTAAATTGAATCATCCAAAGTAAGTCAAGGTGGGAAATCCTAATAAGAAATCAGCAAAAACAAAGTAAAAACAAAACAAGAAAACTAAAAACAAGAAAAGAAATAAATACAAGACAAGAAATACTCATCCTTTGGGTTGCCTCCCAAGTAGCGCTTGGTTTAAAGTCGTCAGCCCGACTATCTCCTTGCTTTCTATGACTCCTCCAGAGGGAGTACATCCACAAAATTAACTCCTTCCACCACTTCGAAGTGAAGTTCTCATAATATGGTTTCAACCGGTGCCCATTAACTTTAAGTTCTTTCCCAGTAGCTATGCTACAATTTCCACTGCACCATGAGAAAACACATTAATAACAATAAAAGGTCCGATCCATCGTGACCTTAATTTACCCGG
Source organism: Papaver armeniacum (assembly GCA_023531295.1). Taxonomy (NCBI): domain Eukaryota; kingdom Viridiplantae; phylum Streptophyta; class Magnoliopsida; order Ranunculales; family Papaveraceae; genus Papaver; species Papaver armeniacum. Next base: position 28,987 of record JAJJWW010002324.1, on the reverse strand, counting down.
AAATAAATGCAAGCGAGAATTAAACAAAAGCACTTTCTGCCCAATACAAAATTGTTTCCTAGAAATCATGTTATCATGGAATGCTTTCGTTTTTTCCTTATAAATGCGTGAACTTTCAAACGCATCATTGCGAAGCTCCTCTAGCTCTTGGAGTTGCAACTTCCTTTGCTTTCCAGCCCCATCCATCTCCATGTTGCATTGTTTAATCGCCCAAAACGCCTTATGCTCAATCTCCACGGGTAAGTGACAAGGTTTACCATACACAAGCCTAAAGTGAGACATCCCAATAGGTGTCTTGTATGCGGTTCTATATGCCCACAAAGCATCATTTAGCCGCATGCTCCAATCTTTCCTTGTTGGATTCACCGTCTTCTCAAGTATGGATTTCACCTCCCGGTTAGACACCTCGGCTTGTCCATTTGTTTGAGGATGATAAGGTGTTGCAACCTTGTGCGACACATTGTACTTCTTCAACAAGCTTTGTAAAAACCTGTTATTGAAGTGAGAACCTCCATCATACTAATTATGGCTCTTGGAATTCCAAACCTTGCAAAAATATTAGTTTGCACAAAATCTAAAACAACCTTGGAATCATTAGTAGGGGTGGCCTTAGCCTCCACCCATTTAGAGACATAATCAACAGCAAGTAAGATGTAATAATTCCCATGCGAGTTGACAAAAGGACCCATAAAATCTATACCCCATACATCAAAAACTTCAATAAATTGAATAAAAGTTTGTGGCATTTGATTTCGGGCACCTAGATTGCCTGTTCTTTGGCACCTATCACAAGTTGTACAAAATGTATATGCATCCTTAAACAAGGTTGTCCAATAGAAACCGCTTTCAAGTACCTTGTAAGCGGTTCTTTTACTTCCAAATGTCCTCCGCAAGCATAGGAGTGACAAAATGACAAGATAGAATTAAACTCGGATTCGGGAACGCACCTTCTTATTACTTGGTCGCTGCCATGTTTCCATAAGTATGGATCATCCCATATGTATCGGTTCCCTAACCTCTTAAGTTTGTCCCTCTCAAAGACGAGACAAGTTCGTCGGGATTTGTTTAGTTACCAAGTAATTCACAATATCAGCGTACCATGGTTCTCCAAAGGCAATTGAGAATAGTTGCTCATCCGGGAAGCTTTCACGCAATGGGATAGCTTCCTTGTCCACAGCAAGACGGCTCAAGTGATTCGCAACGGTGTTCTCAATGCCTTTCTTGTCCTTGATTTCAATATCAAACTCTTGTAAGAAGTAGAATCCATCGTATGAGCCTTGGTTTCGCTTCTTTCTTCATTAGCAAGTACCTAAGAGCTGCATGGTCGAAAAGACAACAACTTTTGTACCAATTAGATAAGAGCGAAATTTCTCCAATGCAAATACAATAGCTAAAAACTCTTTTTCAGTGGTTGTGTAGTTTTGTTGGGCTTCATTTAACGTTCTAGAAGCATAGTAAATAGCATGAGGTATCTTCCCCTCACGTTGCCCAAGCACCGCACCAACCGCGTAGTCACTAGCATCACACATTAGCTCAAATGGCTTGCTCCAATCCGGTGGTTTAATGATAGGGGCTGAAATCAAAAGTTCTTTCAAACGATTGAATGCCGCCATACACTTCTCATCGAAGTTAAAAACCACATCTTTTTGCAATAAATTGCAAAGTGGTGATGCTATCTTGGAAAAATCCTTGATAAATCTACGATAGAAACCGCATGACCAAGAAAAGAACGTATCTCCCTCACCGTAGTGGGAGGGGTTAGAGCACGAATAAGGTCTATCTTAGCTTTATCAACTTCCAAGCCCTTAGAAGATATTATATGGCCTAAAACTATGCCATGAGTTATCATGAAATGGCACTTCTCCCAATTTAGCACAAGATTTGTTTCAACACATCTTTCAAGGATTAATGACAAGTTGTTCAAACATAGATCAAATGAATCACCAAAGACACTAAAGTCATCCATAAACACTTCAATGATGTTTTCAACATACTCGGAGAAAATACTTACCATACACCTTTGAAAAGTAGCTGGAGCATTGCACAAGCCAAAAGGCATCCTTCTATAAGCAAAAGTGCCGAAAGGACAAGTGAAAGTAGTTTTCTCTTGGTCCTCCTGCTATCACAATCTGATTGTACCACGAATAACCATCAAGGAAGCAATAATAAGCATGTCCAGCTAAACGTTCAAGCATTTGATCAATAAAGGGTAAAGGAAAATGATCCTTCCTAGTAGTGGCATTCAACTTTCTATAATCAATACAAACCCTCCAACCGGTTTGCACACGAGTTGGGACAAGTTCATTTTCATCATTCTCTACCACCGTTACCTCTGATTTCTTTGGTACAACTTGTACCGGGCTCACCCACTTGCTATCGGATATGGGGTAGATAACACCCACTTCCAAGAGCTTGAGTATCTCCTTTTTCACAACTTCCATCATGGGAGGGTTTAAACGACGTTGCGCGTCCCTTGTAGGCTTTGCATCGTCCTCCAAACGAATCTTATGCATACAAACGGCGGGCTTATACCCTTGATGTCGGCGATTGTCCATCCTATGGCCGTCTTGTGCTTCCTTAACACCCGTAGAAGTTTTTGCTCTGTAATTCACTAAGCTCGTTAGAAACAATCACATGTAACTCTTCATTATCACCCAAGTACAAGTACTTTAAGTGACTTGGAAGAGGTTTCAATTCTAACTTTGGAGATTTAACAATAGAAGGTAAAAGTTGTTCATCACTGCGTGGTAAAGAAATAAAAGAGATATTGTGAGTTTCCTGGACATCCTTGTAGTGAGTTGAGATCACCAAGGGCTTCCTTAACTTCGTTACCACACTCAATACCGTCATCCATGGTTGTAGTTAAAACAGTTTCCAAAGCATCATCATGATTCAATTCAAACACTTGTTGAGCTAATGTATCCAAAACATCAACGGAGAAACAAGAGTGGACATCACTAGGATATCTCATCGTCTCGAAAATTTTGAAACGTATTATTTCTCCATCGAACTCCATAGTCAACGTTCCCTTGTCCACATCAATAATGGTTTTTGCCGTTTTCATGAAGGGACGCCCAAGTAGCAATGGAAGAGACGAGTCCGGCGAACCTTCATCCATCTCTAACACACAAAAGTCAGCTGGGAATACAAGTTGATTAACTCTGCACAAGAACATCCTCGACAATACCCATTGGGTAGACATTAGAACGATCGGCTAATTGCAACACAATTCCAGCCTTTTCAAAGGACCTAGATTAAGTGAATTGTACATAGATGCGGGCATAACATTAACGGATGCACCTAAATCCAACATTGCTTTATTAAAAGTGGTGTTACCAATTGTGACGGAATGTCAAAGCTACCGGGTCTTTGCATTTCGGTGGGAGTTTGTGTTGTAAGATTTCCGAAGCATTCTCCCCCACACTCAACACTTCATTACCTTTGAGCCTTTGTTTATTGGTACACAAGTCCTTCAACACTTTTGCATACTTGGGAACTTGCTTGATAGCATCAAGGAGTGGTATATTCACATGAATCTTCCTAAGAACGTCTAAAATCTCCTTTTCTAGTTCCGCCTTCTTTGAACTTGCAAATCTGCGAGGAAAAGGTATAGGAGGAACATAAGTAGAAACAGGAGTTTTAGAGTTAGGAATTGGTACCTCGAGTGTTTGGGGAATTTCATCCCTCTTTTCTTCCAAAACCAGGCTCCTTTGGAGCTTCCTCTTCACCCAAATCAAGCAACTTCGGGTTGCACAAGTTGTGTGCCACTTCTCAATGTAATTGCATTAACACCCTCTTTTGGGTTGATAGGTTGAGAAGGAAGTCTCCCACTATTTTGTGCCTTCAAATTGTTGATATCAACCGCCATGGAGCCTACTTGAGTCTGCAAATCCTTGATAGCACTCTTAGTTTCTTGTTGGCTCTCCTTGAACATGGTAGAAATACCTTGCATCATTGTATGTAACTTTGCATCGATATCGGAACCTTGAACCGATTGTTGTGGTTGCTGAAATTGTTGTTGTTGCGGTTGAAATTGTTGCTGTTGTTGTTGGAATTGTTGTTGTTGTGGTTGAAATCCACTCGAACGATTGAAATTTGGTTGTTGGACCGCACCTTGCTTGTTGGCATAGCTGAAATTTGGATGATCTCTCCATCCCGGATTGTAGGTGTTGGAGTAGGGATCATACCTTCTTTGTTGGTTTGGAAAAACCGCACTAGCTTGCTCCATCTCTTCACCATGTGAAGGTAAATAACCGCAGCCATCCTTTGAATCATTTGCTCCATATTGTCCATCCTTTGATCACGGTGTGATGATGATGAATCACTAACTTCATGCACTCCCCTAATCATTGGTTCACCTCTTGTGTAGAATTGTTGCGAGTTTTCAGCCATGCTTTCAATCAACTCGGAATCTTGAGCCACCGTCTTGTTCACTAGTGCACCACCACCCGCAGCGTCTAGAAGATATCTATCACTTGATTGGAGACCTTCGTAGAAGTCTTTGGATTATCATAGCATCACTAACTTGATGGTGTGGACAGCTTGCCACCAATCTCTTGTACCTCTCCCAACATTCATACAATGATTCTCCAACATGTTGCTTTATTCCACAAATCTCTTTGCGAATTTGAGTGGCCTTAGACGCAGAAAATACCTCTCTAGAAAGATTTTCTTCAACCCGTTCCATGTAGTGACACTCCCGGTGGCAAACAATACAACCAATCCTTAGCGCTGTCCCACCATAGAAAATGGAAAAACTTTCATCATTGCACCATCGACTTCGGTCTCCGCTGGAAGCATAGCCTTGACAATGGTATAGAACTCCATGAGATGCTTGTTTGGGTCCTCATTCGCCATACCATGAAACTTTGGCAACTCTCTAAGCAACCCGGCTTGATCTCGAAAGTTGAGTTTGTTTGGATACACCATTGTTGTGCATCAAGCCTATGAGAAGCCAAATCCTTGAGTGTACGGTTTGCATTGTCACCCATTGCTTCTTCCTCTTCAATTAGTGGTTCTCCTACGAATGGAACCTCTTCTTCCTCTTCTCGATGAAGAGCTTCGTGTTCTACTTCCAAGACTTGTTCTTCCGTTGTGTCTTGCCTTGGTTGGAGTATTGTGCCTCTTCGAGTAGCTATCCCGCACCTTTGATAATTCCAATCTTTGGAAGCCAGGGATTAGTACCTTAAAAACAATTCTCGCAAACAAGTGAGAAACAAGACAATAAACGAAAAGCAAGTATAAAAGCAAAAATTGTAAAAGAAACTAAAAACTTAATAACACGCCGTATGCCTCCCAGCAGCGCCTTAAAATTTGATCGGTTGTCACCCTATTCAAAAATAATTTCACTTTCTTGCTTCACTAAAATAAAGTAGTATGCAATAAGAAAGAGTTCGTATCCACAGAGAGGCTTATGTTGTTATGCAAATTTTCGGTTTCTTAGTAACCAAGGGGGATGTTGATGTTTCAAAGCAATAAAAATAAATTGAAAGCAAAGTAATAATAAAATTTATCAATAAGGAGAAAGTATTGGTCACGGGATAGTTTCATTCACAAACTCGAATTATCAACAATGACTAGAATTGAAATTTTAATCTCTCATTTACTAAAAGTCCTAGGATACCTTGATCGCAAGAGTATCCAGCTAATTCCCCGATTTCATCACAACCACATTAAAAGATGCATATGTGAATTCTTTCTAGAAGCAACCTAAAGTGTAAAAGCACAATTAAGTTTAACTCCTAAAAGCAATAAGTTTTCTCGGAATAAGACTAATCAAGGCAACCAAAATGTGTAAAAGCACTAATTCGATTTAACCCAAGTTACGATTCATATGTGACTAGTAGGATATATCACTACAAGCACTACCCACATTTATGCTACTCAAAATCGGGGATAGACAACGTTTTAGTATTGAAAGCCCTAATATAGCTCTAGATATGAAAGTAGATCGGATTGATTCCTGACTCAACCAAACAAACTATCAAATCATAAACATTATAAACCATGAATCATAATCAATAAATTACTTGAGACAAAACTAATACATTGAATCAAATCTTATTTGTGAAATCCACTTATTATCCCATAACCAATAAATAGTATTTAGTTACTCATAGTATTTTGATTCAACATAATTATTATCAAAAATAAGATGAAGAACATGTAAAATAAAATGGAAGCAAACCCTAGTAGAATCGCTCTCCTCCAAAACTCCGAGAGAAAAATACGTGATACTAAAAGAATAGAAACTCCTTCTTCTTATAGCCTTCACACTTTCCAAAATTAGGTCTTCAAAGTCCATCACCAAAAAGTCCACCAAGCCCATGAACCATGTGTGAGAAACCCATGTGAAAATATATCCCAAAAATGTGCTCGCCGGAAAACTGGTATTGTGGCCGGAAATAGGCCGGAAAGTCGCCGGAAAACAGCCCCGGTGACCGGCAAAGTCCGCCGGTCACCGGTCAACGGATCGGATCGGGTCGGGTCAACGGGTCGAACCACCGGTCAAACCGGTCAATCATCACCAAATCGGGTGAGTCGGGTTTAAGTCGATCTGATTCGAGGTCATTCTAATCGGTTGTCAGGCCAATACGACCATTTTGCCGTGCCACTTGCCAGGCGATCTGCGCAGTGCAATCATTGCACTTCAACCAAGATGGTTGTAACTCCCTATCCTGCCATCTCCATTTCTTTAGCTCGGGCCAAGCAACACTTCACTCAATAAACAAACTCGGGCCATAAAAGCACCGAAAGCAAGCATTGCGGTATCACCCATTTGTGTAACTCCAATCTGCTATTAAATCTTCACCTTAACCGAAATCGCAATTGCAACTCGGTTCTCGGTGAGACCATTCACGCCATCGCCGCATCCTCACTTGCATATTCCAACACATTCACCAACTCCATTGAGACACGACCCACGTGCAAAACCTCCCCATTACTTCGGCGCCGCCCGTTCAGCTCCTAATCAACTCCACACACATCATATGCCCTTGGCTCAACCAGTTGAACCCGGCATAGTTTGCCTCGCCCATGCTCCACCATTGTAGCCAAGCCACAGCCTCAATCAGCATTGCAATCACCACTGCCATCATTTAGCTTCACCACTATCTGTAAATCCAATCTCTCCTCCTGAGTCACTACACCTGCAATTGCAACCTGGGTCTCAACCATTCAGACTCCTTCCTGCCAACATCAGCAGCTCACTCCATCTCACCTGCAATCAGTTGCAGCTCCACATACATATGCAATTTACCCCATTGCAACTGCATCAAGTTCTTCTTAGTAGCAACCCACTTTTCCAGCTCTCTGCTATCACAGCCACCACTGCAATTCCAGAACTGCCATTGCCAGGCTGCAAGACCCATCTCCAGCTCAAACTATGCTCTCTCTCTCTCTCTGCACGATTCACTGCAACATAACCAGCTGCATCTCCTTGACAAACAACAACAACACTGCCATTGCTTCTCTACCTCAGTACCACCTCCACAAATCCACTAGCAACAGCAGCATTGAGCATTCCTGTAACTCCATGTCTGCAATGCCCTGAGCCACCAGCAAACCCAAATGCAGAACCACTTCATAACCATTCTCTCAATCTGAGCCATGAACTTCAGCTCCAACCCAGGTACCAATGGACCCTTGCCTCCTCTCGTGCTCGAGCTCATCCTCACAAATCTAGAGCAGCCCAAAGTCCATAGAAACCCCAACTTAGAATCCCCAAATTCAATCATACCACCGCCATATCCATCCGCTCGAAACCCCATCAACACGATCTTTTCCACCGTTAATCGACCACAATGAACCCATTCCTTCAGTGAATTTACGTGCTCATCTCAATCAATTCATACCCATCTCTCTCAATTGTCTGCTACACCTCGGGCTCTAAACCATTTCACCACGAAACCCTTATTTCACAGATTCAAACCATCGGTTTCACCTAACACCAACAAAGATCATCTCAAAGCAACAGATCCCAATTTCTCTCAAACCACGACATGAATTCATCATCAACTTCGATCTACTTCTTTCACTCTCGGTTTCAACCAAAACTCCATCTTCTCTCGATTTCTGCTGTAACTCCATTGCCCGTTCATCTCACCGCTGCAATTCCACAATCACCAACAAAAGCTCGATCTCCCATCTGTTAATCGTCTCCCTTCCTCTTTACTCTCTCCCAGTGAATCGATTTCTCGGACAACAGCAGCTGCAAGTTCGTTCTCTAATGAATTTTAGATAGGAAAAATGATTGAAATGCTCTCAGAATTAGGGCCATGTAGGAACTAAAATCAAGTTATTGGCACCCCCACTTTAGTGGTTAAGGGTAACCAACACACACACATTGCTGTCGGTCCCATAGAACCGACCCTAGTTCTCTGCCTCTTCCTTGTGCTACCTAGTCTGCTCCAAGTATAACTTGCCAGTGTTTTGGACTTGTGATTCTTTTACGCTCCAAATGAACGTTTCCTCTCCTTTTGTTATCGGTGACTCCATTGCACCTAAAAACTCAAAAACACACATAAAGTACATAATTCTCAAGAAAAATAGCAAAGAAAGCGTAACTACTAGATAGTAAATACGGTGTATTCTACACCTATCAAATACTTACCTGAGACATGATTTTTCTTCACTCGTCATTTAACTTCTTTTATCTTTATTGCAAATAAGTAAGGCATTAATTTGTTCTATCTTTCCAGGCTGAATATGATGTACCTGAGACATCAAAGGAAAATATTCTGAAGGCCGGTTCTGGTCCATGGAGGAGATTGAAGAGTGAGTCCACCAAATGTCAAAGAAGAGGATTGGATAAAATTTTGCGAAAATGAAAGAGAAGAAAAGGCAAAGCAAAGTAGAATCAAGCATAAGAGGAAAAGACAACAATATGGCTACACACATTGTAGTGGTCGCAAATCTCATGCTATGGTGAGAGCCGAATCGGTACGTATATTCGCAACTTACCTCAAACTTTGTTATATTCACAACTTAGTTGTAACTCAATTATATTCACAACTTACCTCAACATCCTTATGGAAAACTATATGATTTTACATTGTATTTGTAAATTTAGGAGGCCGCAAATCCACGATGCGGTGATAACTCCTGAGGATGTGTGGGTTAAAGCTCATACACAAGAAGGTGGTTCTATTTTACCTAGCGCGGTGCCATTCGCTGTGAGTCGGTTTACTTTTCAGTTATTTCAACTCTTTTAAAAACATGTACTAGATATTTAAGATATTAGAATTTACTTGGTTGTTATGCTCGACACTACTACGGGAGAAGCTCAAGAAGGCCCAAGATGAGATCAAAGAAAAACAGGATGCAGGTCTTCCAGTAGAAGAACCTAGTGCAATGACTAAAGCTTTTGGGGAAGATTCTAGAGGACGGGTTCATTTTGTTGGTCCTATATCTCGTACGCAAATCAATCTTTCTGCTCCAGCGCGTCACAAGGTAAATGAACTGAAAGCGAAGGAGGGTGGTCTTGGTGGGATGGTTGAAGAAATAGGTGGCAAGGTGTGTGTTCTGATTGATGGCTTTGTGAAGTTGTGTGGTGTAGTGGAAGAAATCAAATCTGCAATTCCAGTATCAGTTGGCTCAAACGTTCCCAAAGACCTCAAGAGTTGTAGCCTCGCATACTCCATGTAATGTTTCACTTCACCTCAAACAGGTTCACATGCCAAACAAGTTCACCTGTTGGGAATAATGTATCACCAAATGCGACAAGTTCACCTGCTGGAATTCTGCATCACCAACTTCATCAAGAGCACGTGGTGGACCGCTTTGTTCGTTCTTTGAACTTCGAGAATGAAGTAGTTGCAACTGGTGAGCTCTATACTGGTGCTTTAGCAGATCAGTTTCACGGAGATCTTATACCTATACATCTTGCCAAGGTATGTATCGATGATATTCTCATGCCAGATGCAATCACTGCGAAAGCTAACAAGTATGCAGCAACCTTAAGAGATGTCGGAATCGGAGGATATGTGCTTCATCCAAAGATGTGCCTCTCAAGCAAAGACGCACAGTCCCTTTCTTTTTGAGCTAATCGATCTCATCCTTTTTGAGCATCGCCTAATATCTGCCTTGACTTATACAGATCTTTTTGTTATACTTACGCAGTTCAAACTTTTTGCACGTATCTTGACTGATCGCATACTCCTAGGATATTTTTTTGATTTTTTTGCAGTTCACACTTTTGTACGTATGCTAACCGATGCGCATACTCTTATGCGCTGTGCATAAAAAGAGCTTTACACAAGCAACTTTTTTTGGTCCAATGTAACTTTTTTCTATATATGTGAACACAAACCGGCTTATGAATGGATATTTTCTTTCAGTTCATCATTTTTTTGATATATATGTAGGTGGTTTTTGTTATGTTATATGTAAATGCACATGGACTTCACACAAGGTCAGTTGAAGCAGTAGTAGCCAGTCGGGGAAATATCAATCCCTGGTAAGTACTTCACTTGGTTATTATACTTCAACTATTAAGTTTAAATTTGTGGCTTTGACACTCGGTTTATACTTGCGAGGTATTGCGCTGGTGAGAAGAATCAACAAAATTCCGATACAAGTAAGTTGTTTTTTCTAGTTAATTGAGTGTTAAGGCATGGACAGTTGTGGTGCACGAAGGGGACTAAGGTTTATGTTTCTTTTGAGTGCCTAATGAGTTGTGTTTGTTCGGATGCATCCAGTACTACAACGAATTTGACTTGCGCAAACCACTCGAGAGGCATATATTGAATGCACAACAAATTGAGTGTTTTAGTATCCAAGGTACACATATATATCATGTTCAAGTCAGGTTAGTACTTAACGCAACTATATATATCATGTTCTTTTGTTGGCTTAACCTAAAATAGTCAAATTGATAATTTGGTGTTTACTATTGGTTGTTTGATTTGGTGAACAACCATGGTACCATTAAGGTCCTGGAACTAAAGAATTCATGTAAGTTGTGGTGTTGGTGCTTGATGTCGTAAGTTGCCCGCTCCACCTCTCTTACTACCTCGCAGCAGAACCTCATAATTTCTCCCCTAGTTTTGTTGTGCATACTTGACATCTAAATAGATATTTTTGTGTTTTACGTTGGTTAATCTAATTGATGCTCTGTTGCAAGTTTGGAGCGAAATGTTGGAGAACAAGGCGGTCATTAGGTTGGAGAGCAGATGCAAGTTTTGTAAGTTTCTATGTGTTTCTAAGTTAGATGAGTTTGTGAACATAAGAATTTCTATGAACCGATACTTAGTATCCCCCTAGTATTTCATACTTAACAAAATTTTTGATACTTAGAAGAATTTAAGTTCTTTTTTGTATTAAGCTATTTGAATGTGATAAGAATTGATTGAATGTGAGATGAATTTGATTGAAGAAAATATTGTTGATTGTGGAAGATGAAATGAAAGGTGTATGCAGTTGTTTTTTGGAATTAGAATTATTTCCTAAGTGAGAAATGAATCGCTTAGGTCAGCCTTGGACCAGTCCAAAATTGGTCAAGATTGACTAATTTTGACCAGTCAAGGTGACCGCAGATCATTTTTTTTATTACAAAAAAAGTTTGTAACAGCCTCGAGTCATTACAACGTCCTCTGTTCTGCAAAAAAATTCATGAATGACCCTGTAGTCAGCCACGTGGCAAATTAAGTAATGGCTCGAGCACCTGTTACGAGGGCCATCACAAAAAAAATTAAGTAACGGCCACAAAGCCGTTACAAAAAATATAACACCCACTTTTGCAACAAAGAGGCCCATTTACAACCCGTTTTTGTAACGGCCTGGTTCTGTTTCTAATCCCAGAATTTGGTGTAGTGGGTAGATGTTGATTCATTGATTCCAAACCTCGCGGGTTTATCATGATCTCATCAACATCCAAAATGGTAGATCTAAGAAGTGAACACATAAATAAAGATACATGAATGCTAAACGTAAAGGAGACAATGATTTACGTGGTTCAAAGACTAAGGCCTACATCCACGGAGTGCTGGGATATTCACTATGAAGTAATGGTTACAAGAATAGTCGTAAGACTTTGTGTTCATCAAACCCGCAGGTTGATGCTCATAATTACTTCTCACTGATTTCTCTCATATACTCTAGTTCTCTCCCAATGTTCCTCTCCCTCTCTCCTGTTTGGAAGGGACATATATTATATATGTGGGACTTGGGTCGGGCCAACCCACCCAACCCGTGCCCAACCCGAACGTTGGGCGGGCATGGGCAACGTATTTCAAAACTTTGGGCAAGCTCAATTGCACAAATTTTATAAACCCGAGTTACATTTGGGCAAGCATGGGCACCAATATCTCTAACCCGAGCAACCCACCCAACCCGAAAACTATAATATAATTATATAAATTATTTTTATAATTGGTATAACTATCTATAAAGAGCAATTTTAGCTATTATCTTTAAGCCTAATAATGAGAATATAAAATTTATACGTATCTCATTTATAATTCAATGAGAGAAAATTTTATATTATGGTAAAGTATCTTAAGTTATTTAGAAATATAAGTTAAATACAATAATTAAATCATATTATTACTAAAATTTGTTACTATCACATTAAATTAAAAAATAAATCTTAAGGCTTAAATTAAGATAATTAGGTTTTCTACATGCGTGTATATATATATGAGTACATAAACTAACCCATTTTCACCAACACCAAGAGCATCATCGCTTACTTTCTATCAAGGAATTCATTAGTGCATTACCATCCATTTTTCTGGTAAGCTCTTTTAAGATTTTCATCTCTTATTTAATAGTAATATACTAATAGTAGATCATAATCTAATTTTCTTTGTCAAATGAAAAACTTTACTTTTCTCTTGTTTTTGTCGGTGCTCCATAGTCCACAGAGTCATCGTCTTCGGTCGAGTTCTCTTAATCATGTTCTAATATTGTTCCATTGTTTTTTTTTTAATAGCTTCTCCATGTCTGCCATGGGTAACCAAGATACCATCACAGCTATTGTGACTGAAGACGAGGTTGTAGAAGTGACCCAAGCAGTTGAGAATCAAGCTACCATGGTACCTGCAACTGGGGTGGTATCTGCATTGACTGGGAAGAGAAAGAAAGTATACAAAGCAACATCTGAAGTTTGGAAACATTTTACAAAGATTGCCAAGGAAGATGGAAGTGAACCTACCCACTGCCGATGCAATTACTGTGACCTTATGCTTGCTTGTGTTTCTGCAAATGGAACAAAGACACTTTGGAGGCATTTTCACAAATGTGGAAAATCTCCAGATAATAAAACAGGACACAAGCAAACATTATTATGTCTTAATGCAGGTAATTCTTCTGTTGCTAGTTGGAAGTTTGATCTCCAATTGTGTCGTCAGGAGCTAGCTCGTATGATAATTATTGATGAATTACCTTTTAGTTTTATCGAAAAAGATGGGTTCAAAAGGTTTATGAATGCGGTACAACCGAAATTTCGCATTCTCTCTCGAAAAACTTTGAGAAAAGATTGCGTCGACATTTTTGCATCTGAAAAGGTAGCTTTAAAGAAAATTTTTGAAACATTAAGTTCACAGGTGTGTATCACAACTGACCTGTGGACTTCCATCCAGAATCTAGGTTATATGTGTGTTACTGCTCATTTTATTGACTCTGAGATATTCTAATTCCTATATAAATGGGGGTGCAGTGACAAGCCACTGAAGCAAACAACGCTTTGTGAAATTAGTATGCTTTTGACCCAACCAGAAACAATATGGATACTTCAACTATATTTTTCAGCTTAACGGGATACAAAAGATTGTTACATGGTTTACAAGACACAATGCTTGATGGAGATGGTATTTAAATAAGTGGACCATTTCATTTAGTGCGTTGATTGGAGTATATTGAGCCTTATCAGATATTATATATACTGGAAATCTTAGTGTAGGATTTTGTTGTGAAGCTGAGTTTTTGTCAGTTTACTGATGACTCTCATTTACTTAATACCTTAAGAAAGGACTTCTTATGTACTCTGTTTTTCACTGGATAATTTGTGAATTGATTCTTCTGTCTAAAATTTATGATATCTCAAAGAAATAATAACCTGGTAATTGTCAATTTTGCAGATTGGGGGCCATCATGAACTGGTGAATTTCTTTCCTCTTGGACGATAAATGGCTTTTGGTTTGATGGTAAAAACTAGGGGTGGGACTTGGGCTAGTTGGTCGGGTTAGAAGGCTTGGCCGAGGCAGACCCGTGCTAGAAATTCTTTGCCCAGATTGCCCATCAAACCCGTGGAACCTGTGGAGGTGTTGCCCAAGTCCGCCCAAGTTAGGTTCCCCGGGTTCCTCGGGTTCCACGGGTTAGCCCATTGTAATACTTTGCAAGACAAAAATTATGGACAGTTAACTATCCACCAACGGCATTTTCATTTTTACTTTTTATGTACAGGAGTGTTCGACTCATTATATATATTTTATGTTAGTTTCTTAAGCAAACATTATAAAAACATTCAGATAAACAAACTCTTTGGCATTTTTATTCATTCAAACTAATAAGGGAGACATGATGTTTCATATGATAAAGAAAACTGCATACTAGTAACTAATAAAGGAGACATGATATTTCATAATTGAAAATAAACAACTAAAAACTAAGCAAATGCCAAATTGAAGGTTTGTTCTTAGCTCGGATCTTGATATTCTTTTTAAGCGGAGGAAGAGCAAACACCTCCATGGATCTTGCATTGATTTCACCAATTTCATTTCTTCAAGCTCCTCAAGTGTCTCTTCAACATCAACTTGTTTTGATGGATTCTTAAGCCAATCTTGTGCACAGATTAAACATTCAACAATCTTGGGTGTTAAAGAGCTTCGGAAACGATCAAGTACACGTCCTCCATTGCTGAATGCAGATTCGGAAGCAACACTTGATACTGGTATAGCCAATATATCACGAGCCATAGAAGCAAGAACACGATAGATGCCGGCATGTTCTTTCCACCAACTCAATATGTTGAAATCATTACTCATTTTCTCAAGATGATCTTCAAGATACCTAGTCAATTCCGATTTCATACCCACACTTTCTTTTTGCTGCAAGAAATTGTCCCAATCCTCATGGGACTCAGAAAAAATAAGGTTTGGTTCACTTGGAGCAATGGGGGATTTGTCAACTTGAGCATCTTCACTAGCTACAACATTCATCGAGTAATAACCAAACAACCTCTCTAAGAGATTCTTGACATTATTGATTAGGCTCACCACTTCAGCACTTGAATAAAATTTCTGAAAGCAAAACTCCACCCAGATCAATTTATATCGAGGATCAAGAATAACGGCAACAATGAGCAAGGGGTTGATCTTCTGAATGCTACAGTACTTCTCAAATTTCACCTTCATTTTTGTAGTAACATCACGCAAAAATGCATTCTCGCTCTGTGACCATTTTAAGAAGATAGACTGCATACCATAAACTTCATGAAAGTAGGAGTTAGAAGTGACATACTTCGAGCCAGAAATGCGAACAGTCATATCATAAAAATATTGTAGAAACAAGTGCAAGTCTTTAGCATTTTCCCAATCTTTTTCTGTTGGTACACCATGATGGCGAGCAGCTTCCACTGCGAAGTTAATATCACGATCTTCTAAACGCTCAAAACTTTCGTGTTCAATTACAGAGATAGCATTAAGTAAGTTGAGTTCAGCGAAGTCCTTACATCAAGGCATAATGATCGTTTAGAAGTAATCCGTTCTTCTTGACATTGGTTAAAAATTTGTTCTCGGGTGGGTGAGCTTCTCACATACTTCACGCTTTCACGAATACGAACAATGGAATCATCTGCCCCTCATGAATGCCGTCTCTTACTATTAGATTAAGAACATGCCCAAAGCATCTCGATGAAGCATTTCACCTTGAACATCGTTTCTTCCTTCTATTCATCTTTGATTTCAAAGTGATGCCAACGCCACATCATTGGAGCTCGCATTGTCAACAGAATCGCCAACAATTTGTCGATTCCCGACCCAACAAGCATGTGTCAACGGCTTGTGCAATATTCTCACCACGATGAGGTGGGAAGAAAAGGAAAGCTTATAATTCTTTTACGAACTCAAAATCGTAGTCAATAAAATGAGCGAGAACACACATATAACCTAGATTCGGATGGAAGTCCACAGTCGATTGTGATACACACCTTGTGAACTTAATGTTTCAAAATTTTCTTTAAAGCTACCTTTTCGGATGCAAAAATGTCGACGCAATCTTTTCTCAAAGTTTTTCGAGAGAGAATGCGAAATTTCGGTTTATCGCATTCATAAACCTTTGAACCCCATCTTTTTAGATAAAACTAAAAGGTAATTCATCAATAATTATCATACGAGCTAGCTCCACTCCGACACAATTGGAGATCAAACTTCCAACTAGCAACGGAAGAATTACCTGCATTAAGACATAATAATGTTTGCTTGTGTCCTGTTTTATTATCTGGAGATTTTCCACATTTGTGAAAATGCCTCCAAAGTGTCTTTGTTCCATTTGCGAAACACAAGCAAGCATAAGGTCACAGTAATTGCATCGCAGTGGGTAGGTTCACTTCCATCTTCCTTGGCAATCTTTGTAAAATGTTTCCAAACTTCGGATGTTGCTTTGTATACTTTCTTTCTCTTCCCAGTCAATGCAGATACCACCCGATTGCAGGTACCATGGTAGCTTGATTCTCAACCGCTTGGGTCACTTCTACAACCTCGTCTTGATCACAATAGCTGTGATGGTATCTTGGTTACCCATGGCAGACATGGTGAAGCTATTAAAAAAAAAAACAATGAAACAATATTAGAACATGATTAAGAGAACTCGACCGAAGACGATGACTCTGTGGACTATGGAGCACCGACAAAAACAAGAGAAAAGTAAAGTTTTTCATTTGACAAAGAAAATTAGATTATGATCTACTATTAGTATATTACTATTAAATAAGAGATGAAAATCTTAAAAGAGCTTACCAGAAAAATGGATGGTAATGCACTAATGAATTCCTTGATAGAAAGTAAGCGATGATGCTCTTGGTGTTGGTGAAAATGGGTTAGTTTATGTACTCATATATATATACACGCATGTAGAAAACCTAATTATCTTAATTTAAGCCTTAAGATTTATTTTTTAATTTAATGTGATAGTAACAAATTTTAGTAATAATATGATTTAATTATTGTATTTAACTTAAATTTCTAAATAACTTAAGATACTTTACCATAATATAAAATTTTCTCTCATTGAATTATAAATGAGATACGTATAAATTTTATATTCTCATTATTAGGCTTAAAGATAATAGCTAAAATTGCTCTTTATAGATAGTTATACCAATTATAAAATAATTTATATAATTATATTATAGTTTCTCGGGTTGGGTGGGTTGCTCGGGTTAGAGATATTGGTGCCCATGCTTGCCCAAATGTAACTCGGGTTTATAAAATTTGTGCCCGAGCTTGCCCAAAGTTTTGAAATACGTTGTCCATGCCCGCCAACGCCGGGTTGAGCACGGGTTGGGTGGTTGGCCCGACCAAGTCCCACCCCTAGTAAAAACTCGACGGGTAAGTTATTAGTAGTTAAGGGAGACGAATTGTAAAGCTTGCTTATGCAAGGTTCTCAGGTATCTGCTGAATTAAATGGAGTGTTATATGCTTCATCTTAACTTAATAGTCAATTTTCCTTTTCTCCGTCTCTTTTTCTACTCCTAGTTACTGAGATGCTATTTTAGAATATCAATTCTACTTATAAGCAATATATTTTTTACATTTTCACCTTTATATGTTATGGTGGTGTATAATAAATACATAAAAGAAAACAATGCTTCAGACATTTTTGAGTTTAAACATATGTCTGAAAGAAAAAGAAACCGTTTTGAATTTGTATTTCTGTTGGATAGTTCCTTGCACGGTTTTGATTGTCAATGGAGTGGATAAATATAATCTTTTTGGAGATATACACTGTACTCATATTTATTGAACAACTTACAGAATACTAGTTTTCATCTATTCCGATATACTCTTCACTCTCGTTTGTGTAACTCACCAAATCATTGAAAGAAGTGTATGAACTTGGAGTTGCATCAAAGCTTTAAATTTTGTTGACTTCCCAATTCCCATATATGTGATTATTCATTCTGAATTTGTAGCTAAGTATCCTGTCTTTGAAACATGAAAGATATGATTTTTATTATGGCAATTCTGTTACTTATCGATTGCAACAAAACTTGTATGGGGCCGCCTTCATTATAAACTTGCTCATTCGTCTCAAATTACTTTGGCCAGATTACCTTTTATTGCTGTTGGTCATTTTGCTTGTTTTGTTTGCAATATTAGTTTTATCGAGTTCATTGAAGTACCTTATGCTGTTGATTTCTAATGAATAGATATCTGCACCCTGCCGAAGTAAGGAGTGTTAGTTCAATGAGTTTGTCGTAGTACATTAATGTTGTTAATCTTTAATGAACCTGAATGTTGTATTGAGAAAGATGAAGAGACAGGTAGGATGCTTTTATATAATTGGTGTCACGGTAATTAGTTCATACTTTGTCTACTACAAGGCCGTTGTCTGAATAGCCAACTTCAGCAAGCTTATAAGGCTAGTAGCTAGTAATTCTGCTAGTGGTACAGTTTTGTAGATAGTATTGTTCGTACCTTTGTTTCTATATGCACCCTAAAGAGACCGTTTTCTCTTTTCTGCCTTAAACTCTTTCTTTTACTTGTTTTTAACATTCCAACACTAATGAAACTGCTGACAAAGTCTAAGCATCTATTTACCTTGCTAAAAGTTAGTTACACTAGACTATTTCATTGAAGCACTACATCTGTACTAGACTACTAGTCCATTGACTTAGCCTATCTAGGTTACACATACTGAGTCAAGAAGAAAAACGTCTGCATTAGTTTAGATGCGTTGGAGTTCGCATCACGATAGCCCAGTTTTATCACACTTTTCCTTATTAGTCTGTTTTTAATGTTCTGCTTCTGCTGTGTGTTTGTGTTCTCGAGCGTTGCTTTCACTATAGAATTGTGGATCTTTGTCTACTGAACAGTGAGCAACCTTCGGTTTGGAGTTTAGGGCATGAGTATTTGCTGAGATTTCTTAATTATGTTATATGGCTGCGCAGCGACTTGTATATGATGTTGTTGAGCCACTACCTTCATCAGAAAGAGGACGGGTTTAATTGAAATGCTTTTCTTAATGTGTTCGGGTGAATGTTGTGGCCATCTGTAAGCAGAAGAGCCTACTCTCCTGCCAGCCAGATGTGCACCATAATGAATTTACATGGGAAGTTGGTATGCGTCTAGCCATTTGTTTAAAAGTTTCGTGATCAAGGCTAGCCTTTTGGTGCATACATTGAGAGAATTGTACAAAGAGCTGATGAGCAGTCTGAGGGGAAGTATAGAGCCCACTTGAGATGAGTAGATCTTTGGTTGAGAAGGCAGGTTATTTGTGGTGCGGGGTGCTGGAGCATGCATAATGAATTTTCTGACAAGGGAAAATTGGCATCTTCATTGGCCTGTGACCAAATAAGTTGATCGTGTTTAGGTTCTCGAGCAGTACAATCGGTACAAGCCCAATGGTTTTCCTATCCCGTAATTTGCTTAGTTAATAGCTCTACAATTGGTCCGGTGTCACTGTAGCACAGTGGTAAAGTCATTAGGTGATGATACCAGTGATCTGAGTTCAAATCTCGCCAACACTAAATTCTTTACCGATCAAAAAAAAATAGCTCCACAATTGGCTCCATTTCCCGGAAGCTTTACCCTGCCCGCCTAAGTTGGTACGAGCCACTGTAGCATACCAGGCTTTGTTAAACTTTTACGTGTTTGATTAAACCAGAAATGATAAGAATACTTTCAATAATTCGGTTTGAACTGATGGTTTAAAGTTATGGTGCTGGTGGAGACTGGACGTGGTTCTACTAAATTGTACTTATAGCTTGTTTGGGTACACATTCAGAAATATCGTTTCTACTTCTAGAAGTCAAAAAGCAAGACTTCTAGAAGTAAAAAAAATAAGAAGTTAGTTTGGGTATAAAATTTCAGATGATTTCTGAAAACAAGAATAAAATGTTTCCGGCTTACATACGATATCAAATGCGGTGAGTGCACTGTAGGGCTATCTATATCAGACGTTATATTCTTGGTGAAGGATAAAGCCGTCGATGATATTAGTGGATCGATTTAGTGTATTGATAGGCATATTCCACACATTATATTGGAAATCTTCGTGCTTCTCCGGTAGTCAATGTGGTTGTTTCATATGTGGTACCACGTTGAAGACATCTTTTTGATATTTATTAGGAAATAAATCCTTAAACACGAGGAGTATAAAATTTTAATCTCCAACCAATAGGTTTTTGTAAATTTTGTATATTTATGTGTCATTCATTTTTTGATAGATATAATATCTGTTTTGTTTTTAAGTAATTTTATTGAACTGGGATACTTGGGAATTCCCAAAGCCTAGGACTTTGAAATTAAATTGTGGTACCTCTTGGATATCTTCTAAAACTGATGCAGGTATTGGCTTTATCTTACGTAATTGGACAGGGGCTTACAAAGGAGCAGGATTGGAAAGGTGCAGAACTTCATCAGCTGAAGAAGCTGAAGCTTTAGCTCTGCTGAGAACGACAGAATTGGCCATTACAAATGAATTGCAAAATCTGGTCATTGAAGGGGATAACAAATCAACTATTAACTATCTACAAGGACAGGACTCTACAATCAGCTGGCAAAGTAAGGCAATTTTAGATGAAGTAACAAAACAAGCAACAAAATTAGTTTCTTTTGGAGGTTTCCGAATTGTCATGAAGGGTAACAAGGTAGCAGATCTTTTGGCTAAGAAAGGAAGAACACAAACCCCTCTTTGCTTTAAGTTTTTATGAAGCACCAATGTTTTTAATTCTGAATGGCCTATGACACTCGTCAAGGCTTTAGAATTATGTAATATGAATGCTAACTCTGTCTTTTAGGTGGATGCTTATCACACAGTTGACCATCGGACCGACTGCTCAAACTGAGCTTGTTCCAAATGAGTCTGAATCTGCAGATTAGCTCTCCCTGCAGTAATCTATCTCTTTTATCTTCAAAAAAAACTAATTTTATTGATAATATGGTAACTAGGATGTGAGCTAGAGGTTCACATAGAGGATATCTTCCGAAAACTATACCATGTCATCTTAACGATAGGGTTTGGAAAATGGGGAGCATATCCCAAAGCTAGTTTTTTTTTCTCTTACCTTAGCCTAGAACCCTAACTTCAATGGGAACTTAAGTAGATGCGGTAATTTGTTGGTTCTTTGCGAGGGCAATGCGGGCAACGGTGGAGGCATGAATTATTCTATAAACTCATCTAACACGGATGGTTCGATCAAAAAAAAAAAGAAAGGAAAAAAAATCTAATACTGATGGTGCTTACTTAGGTTGGGAATTGGGACTATTGGAGGAAATGCATTTGGTGGTAAATAATCTTTGTTGCAAATTGGAGTTCCTCATATATGCCGAATTTGTAACAATATTTCGGGCAACAAAGGTGTATTTTAGACCTACGGTCAGCATTACTCATGGAGAATCGACAATGCCGACGGGAGCAAGTTTTTGGGAAAAGAGTTAAACTATTTTGAGGCCTAGAGTCGGCATTGCTCATTGGAAATCGCATATGCCGATTGAGACAAACATATTTGGTCCCTTTTGACGTATTTTGACTTCCAAATCAAGGTAATTTGGTCCCTGATAAGAGCCTAAAATACATCTTTTAAATGTCAATTTCTTATGCTTTTCTTAACTACGTACTTCTTTTGTATTATTTGTATATTACGCTTTGTTTTGCTTTTCGTAGGTATTTTGGAGTCATAAGACTTAAAATAACGAAAATAGGCGCTCATGGCGTTGTTAGGTGATATTGGGTGCTAATGATTCGGATCGGATACGGATAATCCGTATCCAATCCGTGTATCCATTGGATGCAAAACCGTTGGATGTGGATTAGACGGATGACAAATTTGAAATCCGTAATGTATTGGATTGGATGCGGATGAGGTGAAAACCGGTCCATACCAGCCCATGCTCACCCCTAGTTGTGTCTAAAGTGGACAATTACTGGGCCTAAATTCGTTATGGGGCAGCCATCTTAATGAAAAGTCACTAAATACAGGCAGTCTTCCGCTAAGGGCCATCAACTTCTCAACTTATGTATAACCTAAATTCATAAGTCTCTCAGTCCATTTTGGAGCAGTTTCCTTCCTTCTTGTCACGACCAAGTTCTGGTTACAGGCGAGCCATGGGCTTTGATGAGTGTTAGCCGTGGGTTCGAGGGGTTATAGAAGTTCAAGCAGACAAGTTAATGTTTAAAACCGAAAATACAGGAAATAAGAAGGAATTATATTGGTATTTCAGAGTTTCATTGGTTAGAATTGGGTTTATACTCAAACTCGAGTTCAAGAAGATTTGGGTTCATTTTAACCGATTTGAGAAGGTTGCGGTCGAGGAAACAACCAAGGAAGAGTCAATGATTCCATTAATGAAGGGAATTGATTGGCAGGAGAAGCAGATACAACCAAAGACACTAACCATCATCAGTTTGGCAGACATATATCACATGCTCGATAGAATGCCTGAACTACATCAAACGAGATGAGTTTATAAGGGTTTTGAATTGAGTTTCCAGCCGCAAGAGCAAGTCAGGGAAGAATATGAGTTGCTGCCAGATGAAGAACGAAGAGGATTCAGATTTGTTGTATTTGTGAATGATTTATGAACAGTGGGTTTGTGTTGAATGTTCAATTGTCGCAGGGAAGGAAATATAATGGCCACGAAAAACCAACAACAACTACACCTTTTATCACCAGTTTCCTGGTGCTTGTACAAAGGCCTCACTGAATGATACGTATTGATCTTTGTACCTTGGTGACTATTATTATAAAGGCGGAATTCAGAATAATAATAGACGAAAACAAGAAAAAAGAACACAAAGTAGTAATTCGAAGAAAGATATCTTCTCTAGATTATGAACAAGAAAACTATTACAATTCTCTCTTTGTTACGCTCACAATCTCTCTAAACAGTGGATAACCTCAAACTGTTTTACTAAGCTTTCTTTTATAATAATCAATTGCCCCACAAACTTATCTCTAGGTGATTTGTCTCACAAACCTCCTTTCTTTGATCTAGTAAATCTGTATCACAAACCACACTCTAGTTGTCCTAGCTATGAGCTAAACATCTCTATTTATAGCTTTAAAGGTTTCCAAAACCTCTTAGGAATCTATTTCCTTATCTAAGAATAATACCTTTTTCTAGGTATATTTCTTTATCTAGGAATAATTCCTTTTGTAGAAAGAATTCCTTGTCTAGGTATATTTCCTTATCTAGGAATATTACCTTATCTAGGAAATATTCCCTTTCTAGGTATATTTCCTTATCTAGGAATATTACCTTGTCTAGGAATATTCCTTATCTAAGAAGACTGCCTAAAAACCAGTATTCCTTCCTTAAATTACAATTATATCCTCAATCCTTCTTGAGGATCACTAGTTCCCGGAGAGAGGAAGATACACATGTATCACTGAACCATCAAATGCAACACCAGTTAGCCATGTATCTATGATGAGTCTCAAAAGGAGTGGTTTAGGGAGCGATCTTTGAA
Source organism: Papaver armeniacum (assembly GCA_023531295.1). Classification (NCBI taxonomy): domain Eukaryota; kingdom Viridiplantae; phylum Streptophyta; class Magnoliopsida; order Ranunculales; family Papaveraceae; genus Papaver; species Papaver armeniacum. The sequence continues at coordinate 5,356 of JAJJWW010002324.1, read as the reverse complement.
CCATGGTTCAGTAGTGCAATTGTGTGGGTTCATACCAAGGATTAGAAGGCCTGTTTGATATCAACACAGAACAAGGGAAAGAATGACTTGTTGCCGTGTAGTTCAGAGATGTTGGTGTTGTCGGATGGAATGCCAAGAAGTCAGGGAACAAAGTGAGTTTGCTACGGTTGATTGAATAATCAATGGCTGAGAAAGAGAATTAATTTTTGAAGTTGAGATGGATCAAGAATACTGGGTTTGCGTGGAATTCAAGTTGCGGCAAGAGAATTGAGCTTATATAAATAGATTAAAAGCTACACAGAAACCACCTCATCTGCATTTTTCACCTCCAACGGGGAGGAGATTTTCTCCTCTCCAAAAACCTCTGCAGCGGCTACCTCAATTTCATACTTGCATCTCCAACACCACCAGTTCCCTTCTTCCCACCTGCATACATATCCACATGCACTACCACCATCACATCATCCATCTCACCACCACCATCTACCTGCTTGCATACCTCCTGCAGTCCAGGATCTCCCTCACCATCCCATCCATACCAGCATACCATCACAGCACTTCACAGGCAGCGTGCCTTAAGGAGTTTGCGGCCTTATCATCCGGACCACCAGCTACTCTACAACGCGAGTTCTTCCTCCCACTATCATTCGCAGCAGCCAACATACCAACAGTTTAGCTCACGGCTACTGTTTACCGCCACAAGTTCGTTTACATGCATTCCATATCATCCACATTCAACAGATACCATCACCAATCCACCAACATCGGCGTCGTCACGATCCGGACACTTTGTTGTGTCGTTGGTTTGCATTGAATTTTAGTTTTGCTTCTATTTATATTTGCCATGAACTCCACTGCGATGTTTAGCTAAATTTTTGTTTGGTTAGGGATATTTCAAAGCTATGAGACTTGTTCTTGATAATTTATTCAAGTTAATCTTTCTTCTTATATCGTTTTATTGCTTGTGTTGTCTTTAGTTCTTATGACCATGGATTGTTTGCAGGGTATTTAAAAGGCCAATTAGATATCTTGTTTTGCGATGCTAAAGCTAGATTTTAGAACCGTAATCCGTAATTATTATGGTAATATAATCACAAGTAGCAAATCATCAACGTTGCAATGGGATGTTGTGGATTTTGATGTGTATTTGACAACCCTAAGTTAACATGTCGAACTTACGAGCTTGTGGTTAGGATCAATTAAACTCATAGAACATATCGGTTGGTTAAGTTACACTAGAGAGCTTATTCAAAGTGGCTTGATTGACTAGACACGAGTAGAGAGCTTATTCTACGAAGTGACTTTGGAGTTTATTAGACTTGTTGAACTTATAACTTGTCTAGGATTGTTAGTAAACGTATTTTGAAGAAGATTCATGTTCACTAGTGGAGAAAGAACCCCAAATCATTCTCATCCTCATTGTTCACATCCACATTTGTTTTATAGTTTTTTGCATTATTCATATTTTAAGAAATTAAATCGACAACTTTAGCTCAACTCTCCCTTAGAAACGAACCTGCTTATCATTGTGCTATTCATTAGTGTAAGAAGAGTAAGGAATATATCTTTTGTGAGTTTGACACCTCATCAGTCCCAGATGGATTTTGAGACCTAGATCCATGAATAGTAAAATCTAGGATTTCAGAGGTTTGCATAGGAATATGCATACCAATTTACTTTCCCTTACCATAGTTCCAAAATGGTTTGCATAGGAATATGCATACCTATCTGGATCACGAAACAAATAGATTTTCCCGTGATGTGCATATGAATATGCGTATCACACAAATCTGAAAGTCGATATATAGCTACTCCTCTACGTGTACAAGTACATGTAATACGGCTTCAGGCATATAATAGTTTTCTCAGTTTGTAAGACTGATAACACTATCTTGTATTCAGAATATAGTAGTTCTATGTTTCTCTAAATCAATTCAAAATACTCCTGAATAACATCAATGACACATATCACTGTTCCAGGCTATTTTCGAATGATAAACTTGAATCAAGGTTTGGTTCCGAACAATAAATTGTTCACCACCGAAATTGATCAAGTATGAGCAAATGTTCATTAAGCTTAGTCATTATATTCCTAGAAATTTGTAAACTAAATAATTAGTTCTCGACTCGAAGTTCTTGTATATGCAAGCTAGTCTAATTAGTTATGCGACAAACGTCTCAAGGATAGAAAAGTGAATATAACTTGAGAATTAGGTGGTTCAGTCTTCACTTACCTTTTTTTGATGAAGTTCTCCAAAAGCTTCGATTGAACTTCACCTTCAAACGGTAGAACGCAAACGATGACTGGTTCATTTCTCAAGTACACTATCCTAGACCGAGACTTAACTAATTGTAGACTAGAAATCAAGATATAGTTTTGACAACTAAATTTGACAACAAGCTTGCGATAGCAACACTTGTGAGTTCGACCCAGAAATGCTCTAACATCTTCGTCTCAGACTTTGTGATTCCTCAAGATATATATCTGAAAAACAGTCTTAATTGATCTTTGAAGATTGTTCTTGAGAGGTGGTTAAGAATCTAGGATGCTCTTCGGGAGTCGTAAGTTCCGGATTTATGAGGTTTGCTAGCTTTGTCAATTGCAAAAAGATTTTCTCACCTTGATCTTTGATCTAAACGGAAATCAAATAGGCTTATCTGTTAGAAGCGGATTGGTATCAAAAGTATTCAATTAGGTTGAAGCAACTCTTGGGCTGTAAAGGATGTCGATTAAAGGAATCAATTGTGTAGAGCCAGCGAGGTTCAAGAGACGTAAGGAGCGTGGATCCGTAATCGAATCGGGCTGTGATGGTGGACTCGGTCTCAAATACATTCCATTCCGAAGTCTGGTAGTATGCTAGTGTCTTTAGCGGCTTAATACAGTTTGTTGTTCAAATCGGGCGATATCTAAGGGGTTTTTTTAGTTGCGGTTTCCTCGTTAACAAAACTTACGGTGTCTTTTGTTTTTCCTTTTCTACATTATTTTGTTTATCTTTATAATTGTATTTACGGAAGTTATCGTATTCAATCTTAGTAGATACGTCCATCTAATTGTGATTGATTCGAGACTCATTTCTTGTAGATTTCGTATCTTGAAGATAGATAATAAAATTAATTACTTGGAAAAATTCGATTGGATTATTTGGATACGACTAGATTGATCTTGGATATAGATTTTTGAGACGTCCAAGTACTCTTCTTAATAATAAGGTTCACAGACTATTATCTATATACATACTGATTGAGAAGAGATTAGAAAAATAAAAACTCTATATACATATTGTTAAGGATCATTCATTTGGTCTACTTGTAATTGTATTAGGTTTTTTTCCATACAGGTTGCTGAACAAAAAAGTTGGTGGTGTACTAGGTACCCCTGTGTTTTCATCTGGTATCAGAACGAGAAAACAGTATAAGACCTAATAAGTCTGTGTTTGTTATCGATTATTAAAGCATATCCTAATGGGGAATAACTGTGGAAGGATTATCTCGTTCACCTGTAACGTACACCAAAGTTCCTTAAAGATTCTTGGAAAAACAACTTGACTTATGCGGAAAGTTGCAATCTTTGTTGAGGCGTCCAATATCAAGATTGAGAATGAAGTATCCAAAGGAAAAATAGTTGCTCCCTTGGCAAGAACTAAAGTCAAGAATACATCAGTCAAGAATGTTAGGTTATGCAATTTTAAAAAATTGTCTATCAATTTAATTAAGGAATGCTACAAAATAATATCTATAGACGAAGATCTATTCTTATCCATTAAATACACTCTTAAATTCCTGCATCGTCTTGCTGTGATCAGGAACAAAGTTATTTCCTTGCATTGTTTCGAATTTAACAAGTTTTGTTTCAAGTGTCATGTTAAAAAATCTTGCATACTCCTAAAAAGAAAAGCGCAAATATGGTGACATCTTCTACTTGTCAATAAACTAAACTGGTTGATCACTTCAAGGGAACTGAACAAAAAAACACCAATGTGATCAAGAACTCTAACTCTTTTGATTTTTCCTCAGGTACAAAAGATGACAACTATCGTTACGAGATTATTCGTGAGCATCTTCTTGCTTACCCAACTTCTTGGTAACAAGAAACTGGAATCACCTCGTCATGTATATAACAGGGTGGGGAAAATAGCTGATAAGTTATTTCTTATGTTTGTGTTTTTGGTTTTGCTTGTGATCTCATATCTCTATTACGTTTGTCTTGTCATTGATCTATGTAACCCAAAAACTATTTTGACAACCTTGAAAGATTTTTCTTATTATGTAGAGTTTACTCCATAATTTTGAAATTGTCTATGACATGAGTAAAGCGTCAGGTGGTATCATGATTGTCTCGAGATATTTTGGAGTTTCACATATTTCTTTGGATAACATATTAGAGTAGGTATCTACGCACTTGATGCCACACCCCAATAAGTTTATTAGATAACTACTTGTGCGAGGCCCATGAATTTCTATAAGCGATTCTATGCAAATAGAACAAAATCGTATGCGAGAATAAGTGGTTATTTCTTGAGAGCGAGATAATCGGTTTGTAGCTCTGAGTCGTTTCTATCTCTTGCACGAACTTGAGATAATAATTGTAAATTCGAGTTCGATCTACAATGAACATATATTGAGCATGCGATACTTGCAAAGGATCATCTGTTACAGCCTACAGAGGAACAATTTATTTCCTTCCAAAACCAGTTTTTGTTGTCCTAAGAGAACCACAGGGATTTAAACCAATTATAAAATGGGAAACACATATTCAAAAATCGAGGCAATTACCTTTTACCTTAAAACCTGGTAAAATATTCAAAGAGTTCCATAGACTTGAGATATATTTCTGATTTTTATGAACTAGCTTCGAATGCTAAAACTTTACTGTGATCTCCTCGTCGCCTTTGTACTACGATTCTACAAACATGTCTCTTTCTTTCCTTCATTTGTCATGGAAGAATAAGATCACAAATGCCAATATGAATAAAGAAAACAAATATTTTAACGTAATCCTAGTTATAGCGGAAGACCTTCATACCATCATTATGTACTAAACTTTGAAGTGAGCTCAATTTAATCGGCCAAAAGCAATCATAAGGTCACCAAGAACCACAGAAATTAATCCCCGAACGATATAAAAGAATAAGAGGTTTTGGAAGTAAAATTCGCAAGGGATAAGTGCAGCGATGTAATATTTTATTTGTTTCTTGTTATGGCCTCGTTTATTCAACAAATAACTTGCTTGGACTTTTCTTCAAATATGGTCTGATGGATAGAAAAATAGAAATTTATGCCCCAACACATTGTTCCCATATGTAAAAGTTCATCGGTGTTGAAAGAATAATCCACGACCAAGTTTTAAGTTACTAGA
>JAJJWW010002323.1:0-33129 GCA_023531295.1 Papaver armeniacum | reverse complement strand
TTTAGGATCGTTGAACTTCATGATAATCACACAAGAAAATATGCAAGAATCGTTAATGGAGAATACCAGAAGCGCTAATCCATCATCCGTAGTTGATTAACCAAAGGGTAGTCATAATACCTTTATGGAGGTCATGGTTTCTCTCTCTGACCTTAGCCGTAATGAGTAATTCCTTGGATACAATAGTAATGGTTGTTTCCTTTCATAGGTAGAGAGAGGACCAAGTTCCAAGGGTTTTAGTATTAGACATTATATCTCGACCGTCCATCAAGGAAGAGTTAATAGGAATTAATCCCCTAGAATGGTAACCGAAATATTTAGCAATATTCTTAATTAACCTAAATTATTACATGGGCCCACAGGATATTTCTATATGTATAAAAATATTCTTACATTCTCCCACTTGGTCCATGTGATAACTTATTTAACTAAGTTAATTATAGAAAAACATAAGCGCGCATAATTGCTAAACAAATTTAATGGTTAAACGTATTACCTTAACCAAGCAAATCACGACATGCGAGTCAGCGATTTGGCACATTGTCCTCGTTATCAACGTGTTCCCTTCCATGTACCACAACACAAGCAACTTACTTAATCGGCCTTAAATGGGGATATCATAATGGTCCAGTTATGTCTTCAAAAGAAAGACAATTTCGTTAACATTCATCCATTCACATAAGTGTATACTAAATATGGATACAAATAAATAAATCTAAGACATTATTAAGAGCTCAATTAGTTTTCAAAAATAAGCACATAAATTAGCTGAATTCAATAATCAATTACTCCCACAGACCTAAGATTTTAATCTTTTCTAAGAGGTCTTAAAAGGTAATTGTTCATTAAGTGCATCTCCGAATGCAATTGTGCTTAAGCGGTAAAATGAACAACTATTGTTTCGAATTTCCTAATTCACGCATATATACTCAAGGTTCATGTGTTTTGTTCCTTTTGTATCATATCGTGCTTAATGCCGCGAAGCTAAGACAAGAATTTTAAGAATGTAGAGACAAACCTTAAGTCTCTAAGTATCGCAGTTTCATAAATATTCAAACTCAATTGTGGGACCGGTATTAATGATTCTTCCTTTATGTAATCCATACATCCACAAAAATTGAAGTCTGAAACCCAATCAACTCTTGTTGGGTTTGCTAACTAATTATAAGACATAAGTTAAAATAGTATCTCAAAATTCTTGATAGCTTTCCTGTAATTTGTTCTTCGATTCTTTATTCAATTAGTTAACATATTAACAACTTGTTATAAGTTTCATATCAGAATTAAGACGTAATGAAGATTAAATTTATATCTTCTATCCAACATGAAATAAAAATCATTAAATATGTTATTACCTCAAAATTCCTTGAATATTCGATATACGCCTTTATATGAGAGCTTTAGTAATCCATATGATATTACTATCACATGGTAAGCTTCATTGATATCCTTTATTTCAAAAAAATATAGAGATATGCATAAAGTCAAGATCACTACTCGTAGGTAGTATGTCTTAACATACAAGACCAGGAGTATGAATTTCTCCCACTGATCTTGAGGTATATGCATAAATATGTAATAATTTCATCCAAAACTTGAAACATTTATAGTTTTGTTGAATTTCATATACCATTATGGGAGGCTGCTTAAATTTCATACTTTTATTTCTAAAATTTGCAGACTAAAATTTATCATTAATAAGGCTATTTCACATTTAATTAATGCAACTCTTAGGTCATACTGAGTTACTAATAATACTATGATAATTCTGAATAAGTCTTTCTTTGACACGAGAGAAAACTTATTTATAATCAATGCATCGTTCGCAGTAAAATCTTGGAAATAAGTCTTGCTTTATACCGTTTAAAATTAAGTATTATAAATAGATTAGGTCGAAAGACCCACTTTCATACAACTGATTTGTGTCTTTCGAGCAATTAAACAATATCCGAGACTTGACTTTCAACCAATGATTTTTGCTCACATAGCATCAATCCATTAATCAAAATTATTACACATAATATTTGTGAACCTAAAACCAGTCTTTGCTATTCCATATCAAAATGTAATAAATTCTCGTAAGAAAATCACCTAAAACAACATGAATAACTTTCTTACAATCTCTCGTTGAGACCTTCTTAATGCCGGTTCATGTTGTTATCAAAAAATTTCTTTATTGGCAGTAGTTATATTATGGAGTATTGGATCAGTAATTTGTGATCTTTCATTATCCAACATTCTGATATTGAGAAGATTGACAATATCTATAGAAATCTAAAATAAAGGGATCATTATCATGATTTCTTGAATAGATATATCCACGTACTCCCACTGATTATGCCATCATTAACAAATTTATATTTTCGGTTTCAATAAGTCTCATACTACGGTTAGAACGTTAAGGAATACCATTTGGATCATTTAGGAAAACCAATGAACCAATAATAGTTTCAAAATCCAATTTTCATTCTTTGGAATGTAAGCCCTCACCTCCAACTGAACAACCATAACTTAAAGGTGATTTAAACTAGGTTTCCAACCTTTCTATTCCAAAGTGTGTCTTTGAAACTTCTTTACTGGAAATCTATTTAAATTACACTGTTGCAGAAAGAACAACCATCCACAAATGTATAACCATTATGCATGGATCATCATGCTTCTAACCATTTTCATAAAAGTATAATTTAGCCTTTTGATATACACTATTATGCCAAGGATAAGTTGGCCTTGTGTATTGAGCAACAATTCCAAACTTTTGAAGATATTATGCAAAAGATTTAGGATATTATCCTGCTTTTGTCATACCTTTCACAATATTCACCACCTTTGTTTCAGGACTTTATGATTTTCACTTTATCTATAATTGCCTCTCAATTTCAATAATGAATGTTCGATAAAACATCCATGGATTGAGATTCATAATGCAATCGATAGATTTACATAGTAACGCTGAAAATCATCGTGTGATAAACAATTTTATCTTCCAAAAACTGGACCATTAAAAGTCTGCGTAATAATCATAATATACAATTAATAAGAACAAAAAGCTGAAATTTATAATAGAGATAAATGACAATTTAGCTTACAATAGTTACATACCTTCAATAAGATTCTCCCGTGGGTAAAACCTTATCAAGGAACAATGTGAGACATGAAAAATATATGGGTTATTTTACATTCTCATAATTCAACATTATGTCTCACAAATACTACAACTAGAATCACCTCGTGGGCAACTCACGTTCTAAAATGTATTAACAAACTCCAACAATTCTAAATATTTTCAACCTAATATAATGTGAATTGTAGTCACCTCAAGGGTGGCTATTATTTCACATGTATATGAAATATTTAGATAACCTTAATGCTTGTTTAACGTGTGAAGAAAAACTACTTGTGAGCAGCATTATTCTAATCGTTAAATCAAACTAAGAGGACTCAAAATATACAACACTTACTAGATAAGAGCATAGCATCACTGTGGTGATAACTAAACTATCCAACAAACATGTACAATTGAAAATATCACACTAACTTTTCTTATGATATTGCACAGTCCCACTCAATGATATGGACATACTTGATCTGATCATAAATTTAGTCGCTTATAAACAATAATGAGTAACCCTAAAACATCAATCACGAACATTTATTCAAAAGCATGCCACACATAAATTGTGAAAAAATATCAACACCCTATAATCGAAAAGTATCCAAACATAATGAACTTTTTCTTAAACCAAAATCGAGCATGAAGCAAGTCTATAAATATAATTCAATAATGAAATTTCGTTGAAGAAAAATTCTTTGATGCATCGCTCATTCAAATATGATACAAACTTAAAGATCATGATAAATAAAGGATATATGATGAATTAATATTAAAGGTGTTAAATAGTCAATGAATATCATTTTCAGAAATATGGAGAAATTTATCAAAAATAAAACCTCAATTTCATAGAGGATGCAATAATTTTTGGACAACATAATAAAAATATTCATGAAAATATGAAAAATTCGTAATAGGTTACTCAACTCGATAATGAGTTAATTTATGTAAATTTTCTTTTATGCACTTTTAAGAAATAACGTAAAATCATGTGTCAATTATTTAATTACCATAATGTATGATCAGATATTGTACACTTCAATGTTATCTTAAACATGTGAACTCAACTGTGGGTAATTGTTGTTCTAATACATTTAAGAAAAACAATATTATAAGCACTTGACATGATAACGATTATGACTGAAAAACTATTTGACATCACCGTGGTGATAGCCAAACAACTCAAATAATGCCATAATAACTATTAAACCTTGCCTTTACTACTTGGCGTATTCTCGCGGTTACAATAAAATTATTATTATTGCTAAGATAAAACACTCTAGTATCACTGTGGTGATAACTAAAGAGTTATGACCTAAGAATCTTAAGCACAATAATTTTATACGTACAATTGAAATTATCATCAACATTGGGAGAAAAGTGAAACATAATGACACAAGACACCCTCAAGATTCAAATCAGTTCATATCCATAATGTATGAACAACAATCATATTAGTCAATGTTTTCTTAAATAAATGAACTCCAATTTCCTGTGGGTAAATTCTGTTCTAATATATTTAAGAAAAAACAATATTACAAGCATTAGAAAAACTGTAATCATGGCCAAAAGTGATTTGACATCTCTGTGGTGATAGCCAATCAATAAATTAATGCCATTATCACATGATGTCCATAACTGCAAAACCTACACTTTACGGTTTGCAAATTCATGCTTATAATAACATTATGATTATATTGAGATATAACACTCTAGCATCACTGGGTATTAAACTAAAGAGTCCCATAATAATTTCAAGTATAATCTCATAAAATCAAAAAAGGAAAAACAATAATATGAGGGAAACTATACCCTAACGCACAAGCACACAACCATATCACAATGTACACACAAATTTAATAGTGTCAAACAATGGTTTTGATCATAAAATCGTTTGGCAAGAAAACGGATTTGATTGTGCATTAATGTTTTCGATAAAGCGGAAGCATAGCAGTAAGTTCACATTTTCCCGAGAAAAACCATTTATGATTTTTAATACATCGTCATGTTGAAAATTATCTTTATTTGTAAATGAGTTACAATTATTTGATTTATAATTGACCAACCAAACTAGGATAGCTTAATATTATATACCAAAACAAACCCTTCACCGTAGCCAACGGTCAACGCTTAGTCAATCGGAAAACAATATTTCAAGTCAACAAGTAAACATAAACATTATGGTTGAAAACAGCGACTGACGTTTTCTTAAGCTAAGCCCAATAAAAACTTTACTTAATTATTTGACCCTTTAATATACGATTGAGATTTAAACTTGCTTAATGCCTTAAACAGAATGGCGGTATGGGATCACCTCTGGCTCGGCTAAGAGCTAGACGGTTCGGTTATTCTTATAGGTTTACTAAACATTAAATGTATATGGCCCATTAACTATTTAAACACAACCACACAAGCCCATTAAAACGTCCACTTATTAAAATGTTATCACTTTCGGAAGGCCAGTTTCACTTAAGTTTTGACGATTGAAATACATCCACGGCCCCCACATCACGTTTTTTTTTTTTTTTTTTTTTTTTTTGAAGTTCTCTTAAACAGAAACCAGGAAAACCCTAATTAACTATTATAGCCGTATTTTTAATTCTCATAGCCGTATTATTAATTCTCATTATTTCATTGATTTCATGAAGCGCAGAGTATACAGGTTACGTGATGTGATCTTTTGATTTGAAAATTAAACACAATCGCATAGATGTGAATACGGACAAAGGCAAAAGACAACACGATTTATTGCATCATTATTGGAAGATCATGAGTTCTAAACGCAAGCTCTAGATGCCAACTATAAGATTTATTTTATAGATACGTAATTTAGGATCGTTGAACTTCATGATAATCACACAGTAAAATATGCAAGAATCGTTAATGGAGAATACCTGTAGCGCTAATCCATCATCCGTAGTTGATTAACCAGTGGTAGCTGTAATACCTTATGGAGGTCATGGTTTCTCTCTCTTGACCTTAGCCGTAATGAGTAATTCCTTGGATACAATAGTAATGGTTATTGTTTCCCTTTCATAGGTAGAGAGAGGACCAAGTTCCAAGGGTTTTAGTATTAGACATTATATCTCTAATTCATTCCTCAAGGAAGAGTTAATAGGAATTAATCCCCTAGAATGGTAACCGAAATATTTAGCAATATTCTTAATTAACCTAAATTATTACATGGGCCCACAGGATATTTCTATATGTATAAAAATATTCTTACACAGAGTTCAAAGCATCAATCAAAAACTGTTAACAACTTAAAAACCAGAAACCGTTAAAATTGAAAAACCAGTAAAAACTAAAATAAATAGTGATTGTACTGATGCGGACTTTTCATACTTTCATAACTGAACGTATTGATTTCTTCTCTAGTTTTGAGTATGATTTCGTACAACAGTTTTGCAATCCCCTTTTTAGAAATGTTTGGGTAGTGTGCTTTCATTTCCGTTGCAAAATATTTTCTCAAAACAAATTTTTTTCATCAAAAATCTTCCCACAAAAGTTCATTAAAAAACAAAATTTCATAACTTAAATTCATAATTTGAGAAGTTTTAATCTACTCAATTAATCAATCTAAACTCAATCAATTAAGCTAATCATATTTTTTAGTGTCTTCGTACAAAAACACCAAACCCACTGGCAGCAAAACACAATCCAAAAGAGGAAGGAAGGGTGGAAAAGGAGGGATAGGAAGAGCGGAAAAGGAAAACCCTGCAATGGGAATCGTTGTTGAGGAAGAGGGGGTAGAAGGAGCTGAACCTTGATATTATTGCGCAACTTAAACCTTATTAGTACTTGTATCACGTGTAGTTCTTAATGTCTCTATATTGTTTCTGAGGCAGCTTTGTTCTTTATGGCTATCACGGATAGTTACTGATATCAGGGATGTTCATTTTTTGGTGCGGTTTGTCCAATTGTTGCTGGCAGAAAAATCAAGGCTCCCTGATTGTTACCGTTCTTCTGTTAAAATACACTCAAGTCTACTTGTATATTAATCTGTATCTTTTGCTTCATTCTATTGAGTATTCTTATCTTTTGGTAAAACAAAAAGTTCCTAGTTAGTGTTGTAAACCATAGCTTAGACTCGTTTGATCTGATAAGTTTAGGGGAAACTTCTTATTAACAGATCAAATTTCTCTACAGTCCTATGTATGAACAACAGCTGTGTACTCTGGGTGTTCTATGGACCTTTTGGCTAGTAAGCATCCTGCTCAGATGTTTGTCAGATGTGAGAAAGAGCAATTCTGTAGAGCTCGTAAAACTTGAAGACCCTGAAGTTCTTCTGGATCTAGGCGACAAATTGGAAGTCACTTGCAACACCCACTACATAAAGAGAGAGAGCCACAAAAAGCCTGTAACAGCAATTGAACAGCCCAAATCACATCATTTTTCATAAAGTATTGCAGCAATATCTCGAGTCTGAAGCAACCTTCACATTCTTATGATTATTAGAATAAGCCAATTTAAGAGCTAAGATAACTGCCATAGTTTCAGCCACAGACTGACAGTGACAACCAAGACCAACTGCAACCCACTTCTTCGTTGTTATATGGTAGATCCACCCCAAATCTTTATGCAAAATTAGAGCTTCTACCTGCTTTAGATCCCTGGTCCTTGTTGAGATTTCTGGATTTCTAAGTATTTTCCTGCACAATTTTCCAGAATTAGACCCATGCCTAAGAAATACCCGCAAGAAGTTTGACACAGTTATCTGGAGGTGGAATCCTAGTTCACTCTTCCGGTATTTGCTTTGCTTCGGTATTACTTAAATTACTGCCGGATCCCCTGGTATGATGCAGGTACAAGTGTAGTACTGTTGTCCGTCAAGTCATTTCTTACCTTCTGCATGACCATTACCAATTAGATATTTGACAAGTTTCCTGTTAACAGTTCAGAATTTTGTTAGTTCTTGCACAGCTGCAACTAGATATGAAACAATTTTACACATTCTAACTTAGTTCAATGAATATTTACCTCTAAAAGCTTTTCGTTCTCAGCTTTAGTTACCGATCTGTGATGTTTGAAGTTACAAGATTCGACAACAAATTTAGAGACCTACGAAAATTTAGAGACCCACCAACTTTAGAGACCTACCAAAATAGACTGCTGAACAAATAATATCAACAAGTTCTTGGTCCAAGGAGTTTTTCGCAAAAATGTACCGACGCGAGCCATCACACCTTGGACCATTACAAATAAGCATCAGTGTATAATTTGATGAAATTGAAAACTAACATCTTTTCCAAAGAAGATGGCACATCAGATCAAAAGTACAAAGCAACCCTTTTCAGCGAGCCAAAGGACACCCGAAACCTCTGGCTAGCCTGTTCCATTTACCCGATAAAATAAATTTATTTTATTTCCCCGATAAAATAAATTTCATTCTCCATCACATTTACCAGCCTCCATACATACTCCTCAGATTCAGTTTCATCTTAAACCCTAGCTATAACTCGAGACATATGAAAAGAGCCTATTTAGCACAATAAATACCAGCAAATAGAAAACAGCATCAAGCTTAGCGGAATTCAAGAACACATCTGCCGGAGGCTTTAGGAAGACTTGGGAACACCGACACAAGTAATTCTTTGATTTTCGCATCGATAGAATTGACATAAGCTCCAACAGTAACTGTCTGCAAATCTTTTGCATTCTTCAAAATTAGTTTCAACCATCTCATCTCCCTTTCATGTCCAATAAAACGCATAAAACTAACATACCGGAGGTGTTGAAACAAACATCCTGCTGTCAACTTAAGACCATCCCAACTATCTTCTTCTACATTGTCGCCAATGTGCTGAGTAGGGATGACAAAACAAAGAAACGGACAAACATCAAATGAGTAAATCTTTAAATGGCATGAATACGATTCATAATACCCAGCAATTGTTTTTGCTGTTTCCAATGAATGGTAATAAACATCTGAATTTTTGTGTACTTACATAATAGGTAAATACGAGACGAGTCAAATTAGGCGCTGCACTGAGGAGTGGAAATACTGATTTTTCAGTAGTGCCTACCACTACCAGTTCTAGGATCAACTCTTCCAAATTATGAAATGTAGGTAAGATGTTTACAAAGTCGTCTGCAACGGATATTCCCTGTTCATCACGAGGCAATAACAGCAAGTATATCAGTTTTTGAGGAATCCCTTGAACAATATAATAAATAAAAACATAAAGTGGGCAAAGAGATGAATACCTCTAGGGTTCCAGAATATATTGTTAGACTTTTTACATGTGCAAGCGCTTGAAAAAACTTACTTACAGCTGCACCTATCTGCTGCTGCCTTGGTACACCATATTCAACGCAAAACTCAACTTCTGCAGATTCTAGTGAGTGAAAGCTGGAAAGAACATATTCCTTCGCCACACAACCACGATAGGTAAGTGACACTAGATTTGGTGCATCAATTTTGAGAGCACAGTCTTGTAAACCATCATCATCCGCTATGTCATCGTGAGTAATTACCAAGCGTTTCAGTGCAGGAGTTGAGATGCTAAAATTCCTCACACCAAACCAAGTGCAGTAATCCAAAATCAAATTTACAAGGACAGGGCAACAAGAGATGTGTTGCTCATTCCAGCAATCACCAATAAACTGAAACCCACCAAGTGTAAGGCTCTTGAGTTTTGGTAAAGAGAAACTTTTAGGAAGATGGATATCTATAAAAGGAGATGCAGTTAGCTCCAATGTAACCAATGATTCACATGTAAAGAGAGAAAAGGAATAGAAAAAGGTTCCGTTTGATCTAAATTGAGACTGAGATTTTTAACATTACGCTTTGTTACATAAGAGATCCATGAGTGAACCCTAGATGCATTGAAGTGCTCATTCCTGGAAATACTGATCGTCTGAATATTTGATGATGTATCATGAAGAAGCAATGTTCTATCCACAAAATCCATGAAATTATTGATTTCAGAAGGTTCATACCAGTCGGGAAAAACAAGAGTGGGGACAGTTGTCCATATGTGACTCCATCTTTTAGATAGAACAGAAGTACAAGCAACATCCTTAATTTCAAGGAAAGATAGGATATGATAAATAATAGAGTCGGGTAATTCGCTAATCCTATCCTCTGCTTCGCCAATGTTGTTTAAATCCATGAGATTTTCAGTTATGTCTGTACACAAAAACAAAATCCAGCTTTAAGTCTGTGTGCCTAACAAAGAATCTAGCTAGCTAATAGACGACATCAAGCACAAATGACATAAACATCAAGAACTTAAAAGAAGATAATTAAAAGTGAGAACCTATATTGTTATCAATGAGATTTCAATTCCTGTGCACAAATTAGAAAGAAAAAAACAAAAACGGATGGACATAGGCTCATAATGAATTGCAGACAACATCTAGTTTATACTAACTGAGACAACATCAAGCACAAATCACATGAACTAAAAAGAAGATAATTAAAAGTAAATTGGAAGATTACCTCGACTCAGCAGCCTCAGTATCAAGATTCCTATCAAAAATACCAATTACAGTTTTCTGACAAAAACCAAAATCATCCAATTTTCAACAGCTTAAGAATCCCCTGAAATCAAATCCTCGATTTCAATTTTCAAAAACTCAAATTAATCAAATAACTATTCCCAATAACAGAAAATCTGATGATTTGAAACCTAGCTAGGGTTTAAGATGAACATTTCAACATTTTTTTCAAATCCAGAAATCTGTTGAAGAATAACAGAAGAAAGAATAGAGATTTCACTGATCTCAGAGTCAAGTTCTAGACATTTTTGCGGCGGCAGGAGAATTTGGAAGAGAAGAAAAATTTAGGGATCTATGGGAAAATAAATCACAAAACCGAGTCAAATAGGTCCCTGATAGTCAATCATCCTGTGTGGTCAATGTCTATGTGTACCAATATGGCCGAGAGTCTCGGTTTAGATTTTCGGAAATGCTATTCATCACTCCCCTCACAGTTCTATTTAGCACTCAATGCTAGGTGTTGAGAGGGTATTGGTTAAGGGTTGTTAAGGAGGGTCCACCAATGAGTAAAAGGGTTCACTATTTGATAGATGTGGGATTTAGATGTTGTTGAGCTGTGAGTAATGTGTTATTATAGAGCTGTGAATAGCATTTCTGTTAGATTTTGACAAAAATGTATTCCTTATACATTTTTCTTAAATATATTGGCGTTGTGCAATAATATCTTACATAAACCCGGAGCATTATTGGGTTACAAGGTTTGAACTTAGAACGATATTTGCAAACTAAAATAGTGTCCCATATGAACTTTTTCTATTGCGCATCTCCTCTGAAAAAGAAACATTTTGTAATTAAGTCATTGTTATAGGAAAACCGAAATATAAACATTTAATTATGGAACCATGGCAGGGAACATTAATTAGATTAAGAAATATTAGTGATCCTGGTTTGAATAAAAAGGATTAGTCACATGTAAGCAAGACCAAGATTCCGTATGGGTGCAGCATTTGGAGTGGAGTTTCAATGAAGATTTCCAGTTTTATATGCAGGTTGGTAATGGGGTGTCTTGTAAGAATATTTCTATACATAAAAATATTCCATTGGGCCATGTTATAATTTTGATTAGGGATATTTAACGTTTGGTACCCAGCAAATGACCAACACCTAGCTTTGGTACCCAACATTTCAATAGTTAAGGGTTGGTACCTAGACCAACCGTTGACCGTCAAACTCAACAATTGGCCATCCTTTATTTTTGTTTGTTTAAATATTTATTAGAGTATTACTCTATCTTACGATTTTACCCTTGGAGAAAACAATTGAATATCTACTATTTCCGATCAGTGTAGCTTTTTTCTTCTCCAAATTAATGGATGAAAACAACAATATTTCAGTCCCGTTTTCTCGTTATTATTTGAGTTTTAACGCAACTCCATCTTCTCCTAATTTATAATTATATCCGAGTTCATATCAGATCTTCCACGTTCACCTGGACTCCAAAGAATCTCCTAATCCTTGTTCAGTAGCATAAACGAAGCAATAAGTGACAGTGACGGTCGTATACCACATGAAGCTAAAAATGATAGGAATTGGATTCAAGGAATTGAAGAGAAGGGAGCGGCTGCCGTGTGAGATGGAGATAAGCGAGTAGAAGACTAGTGGTGTCAGCAATTGATGATGATCATCATCGATGGAACTTGAAGAAGATTAAGAGAGTTTTTCAATTCTGGGATGGACATAAGTTCACATTATGGCCTGATTCAAGTACCAACGGATCGGTAGTAGATTGAAATTGAAGCTAAAAAGAAACCAAACAGAGATGTGGAATAAGACAACATCAAATTTGCAAATCTCCACTAACATCTCTTGCCCACAACCTGCGTGTTAACAATTTCAACTGAATTTTTCGTAACTTGTTAAATCCCACGGACATCCACAATCATCAAACACCCTTCAAACCACCAACCAATTAATTAGACACTTAATTGCAAGTTTATTTCTTATCATCATATAATCCAAACAAACCCTTCAATATATGGGTGCTAACAGCATATGAACCTGAAGTCGGATGATCCATAAATGAGATATTTTGATCTCACACAAATCTCCGATATAATTTACAAAAACTTAGAATACGGACCGTGGGATAGAGAAGAAATTTGTGGGTTTTCTTATTAGGGATAAATTGGTAATTTTATGCATCTTTATAATAAAAATTTGATAAACTAAAAATAAATTTGGTCAAACGTTGATTATAACAGTCAACGCTGGGTCTAGGTACCAACCCTTAATTATTGAAATGTTGGGTAGCAAAGCTAGGTGTTGATCATTTGCTGGGTACCGAACGTTAAATATCCCTTTTGATTAATTATAGAATATTGCTAAGTTATATTTGTTACTATTTTTGGGATTACTTCCTAATATCTCTTCTTTGATGGACGGTCGAGATGTAATGCTACAACTAAACCCTAAGAACTTGGTCCTCCTTCTACCTATAAGAGGAACACAATAGCTATCAATATTGGGTTCGAGAATTAACCGTTCATAACATAAAAGGTGAAGAAGGAGAAACCAAGACCTCCATAATTACGGCTACACAAAAATGATCGGTGATGTATTACGGATTAGCGCTGTAAGGTATTTCTCCTAGACTAATCTATTCGTTTATTATTTTGTGATAACCATGAAGTTCAACGATCCTAATTAAGTATCTATAGAAATAAATCTTATAGTTGGCATCTAGAGCTAGTGTTTAGAACTCATGATCTTCCAACATTACATGCAATATTTACATAATTTTTGATCGGTTTTCATTCTCATATTTTGCGCTAAGGAACCTCCATCTGACATCATAGATTTAGTTCGCATCATGACAGACTGCGGCACATCGATCTAAATGATAAAACGGCATAACAGGCGATTAGGGTTTTCTTATTTCTTCTGTAAATTTGGAAGGAAATTAAGTTCGGAAATACTAAATCGATAAGTGGGACGTTTTGAACGTGTGGGCCTGTGGATGTGAGTGAACTTAATGGGCTTGTATGTTTTAAATACTGATGGGCCATGTATGTTTTTACGCTTAATGAAAAGAATGAATAGTAGCTTGTTTTTTCAAAGATAAACCCGGTTGAGTTCTGGCATAACCAGAAGTAGTGTTATCCCGTTAGACCCTTAACGCAGTGCAACCAGTACTATTATCGATCCGGAACTGACTGAGTCCAAGTAAACCGATCCGTACTAACTTTATACCATCTAAAGTGGTTCTCTATTGAACCAATAGTACCTTCTTTTTATTTTATTTTCCAATTTAATTTTGACTAGGATTAGACTATTATAAATCTAGTTTAATTGGAACTAACTAATAGTTAAAATTCATTTATGAATATAATGTGTACTTTTAAGAAAATGGTCTTATGTAAACAAATGAACCAATTATTATATGCTTCCGCTCAAAGTTTTTTTCTTTTTCTTTTATAGGTTCAAATAATAAATATAATCGGTCAATAATTAAAACTAATTTCTTTAATGGTGTTAAGAAATTATGAAGTGAATTTTACTAACGAAATATGATCCTATTATTGTGCTTCCGCTTTATAGAAAATTTTAATGTATAATTTAATTAAGACGATTTTTTATCGAATGATTTTATGATAGATATTCCGATCAAAACCATTTTTATTATACCATTAAGTTTGTGTGTGCATTATGAAATGGTTTATGTGTTTACATATCTCATTATGATTTCTTCCTTGATGTCGGTTGTTTGATTATAGGATTATTGTGCTGAAGATTATTATGAAGACACTCTTTAGCTATCACCACAGTGATACTAGAGCGTTCTTTATCGTAGCAATAATTGTAACATTATTGTAAGCACGAGCTCGCCAAACCGTAAAGGTAAGGTTTAGCGATTACCGAATTTTTATGATGATGACATTATTGTTAAGTTGTTTGACAATCACCACAGTGATTTTAAATAATTTTTTGAGCCATAATCATTATAATATTATACTGTCAAATGCTTATAATAAATATATATTTTCTTAAATATATTAAAACAACAATTACCCACCGGTGATTTGAGTTCACATGTTTAAGAAAATATTGAAAGATATGATCTTTATTTAATCATACATTATGGATATGAATTGATTTGAATCTTGAGGGTGATGTTGATGTTAATTTCAATTGTACGTATAAAATTATTGTGCTTAAGATTCTTAGGTCATAATTCTTTAGTTATCACCAAAGTGATACTAGAGTGTTTTATCTTAGCAATAATAATAATTTTATTGTAA
Source organism: Papaver armeniacum (assembly GCA_023531295.1). Taxonomy (NCBI): domain Eukaryota; kingdom Viridiplantae; phylum Streptophyta; class Magnoliopsida; order Ranunculales; family Papaveraceae; genus Papaver; species Papaver armeniacum. The sequence goes on along the minus strand of JAJJWW010002323.1, from coordinate 18,279 downwards.
GCACAAATACGCCAAGCCGTAAAGGCAAGGTTTAGTAGTTATTATGGCATTATTTGAGTTGTTTGGCTATCACCACAGTGATGTCAAATAATTTTTCCAGTCATAATCATTATCATGTCAAGTGCTTATAATATTGTTTTTCTTAAATGTATTAGAAACACAATTACCCACAGGTAATTTCAGTTCACATGTTTAAGATAACATTGAAGCGTACAATATCTGATCATAAACTATGGTAATTAAATAATTGGCACATGATTTTACGTTATTTCTTAAAAGTGCATAAAAGAAAATATACATAAATTAGCTCATTATCGAGTTGAGTAACCTATTACGAATTTTTCATATTTTCATGAATATTTTTATTATGTTGTCCAAAACTTATTGCATCCTCTATGAAATTGAGGTTTTATTTTTGATAAATTTCTCCATATTTCTGAAAATGATATTCATTGACTATTTAACACCTTTCATATTAATTCATCATATATCCGTTATTTATCATGATCTTTAAGTTTGTATCATATTTAAAGGTTTTCCCTATTTCCCATCCCCATTTTTCCTATTTCCCATCCCCTTCACAATTTCTAAAATCAATCTGGTTTTTAATTCTAAATTTCCCTATGTACCACCTACAAAAGTCAAACTAGTTTTGACCATGACTATTATTATAACTATTTATCTTCTTCTTCCATTAATCTCGCCTTTTCATTTTCATTAAACCTTCTTTAATCTTCCCTTTTTCAATCTTCCCATTTTCATTAAAAAGAAACATTAAGAAGTTATCAAGTTATCAAGTTATGAACCCTAAATTAATTTCTATTCAGTTATTATAAGAAGCTATCAAGTTAGGAACCTTAAAATAAATTTCTATTATTCTTCATCTTTTATTATCTAATTCGTTGAGGAGAGTTATTATAATATACGTATATTTCCCCTTATATCTTTTTGGTCACGAACTTATCATGCTATACAACTATCAAGAAAGTATTTGATGAGCTCTTGGAGCCATCATTGAATTTTATACCACTGCAACTACCACCCGGTCGTCCAGTTTTAGATGACTAGTACTAGTCCGACAAAACTGGACTCCTGGAAGTCTATTAACAAAGGATGATGAACGACTACAAATGTTAACTGTCGCTAGTGCGACAAACGTCTAGTTCCTTTGAGATTTTTTTTTTTTTTTTTTTTTTTTTACGTAATTGTTCAAAATAGACCTAATCAATGTAAATCAAGTCGATCCAAAATGTAAAGCAACTAGAAGCATCGATTAAATAAAAGATTACTAAAGGTGCCCAAAGAAAGCGATTAAATGGAAGATGATTGAAGATAGCGGTGAAGCTATGGAGATGGAGTAGAAGAGTTAGTGGTCGGTGGTGGAGATGGAGAAGAAGGGATTTGTGACTTGGGTGTTTTTCCTCTGATTAGTTGTTGGGTAATTTTTACTTGGTGTAAATAAAATGTCGAAAGATGGGATTTAGGATTTAGAAAAATTCATATGGATGGTACTTAGGATTATTGGGGGTGGGAATTAATGTGGATGGGAAATAGGGAAACTAGGGATGGGAAATAGGGAAAACCTATTTAAATGAGCGATGCATCAAAGAATTTTTTTTCAACGAAATTTTATTATTGAATTATATTTATAGACTTGCTTCATGCTCGATTTTGGTTTAAGAAAAATTCATTATGTTTGGATATTTTTCGATTATAGGGTGTTGATATTTTTTCACAATTTATGTATGGCATACTTTTGAATAAATGTTCGTGATTGATGTTTAGGGTTACTCATTATTGTTTATAAGCGACTAAATTTATGATCAGATCAAGTACGTCCATATCATTGAGTGGGACTGTGCAATATCACAAGAAACGTTAGTGTGATATTTGCAATTGTACATGTTTGTTGGATAGTTTAGTTATCACCACAGTGATGCTATGCTCTTATCTGGTAAGTGTTGTATATTTTGAGTCCTCTTAGTTTGATTTAAAGATTAGAACAATGCTGCTCACAAGTACTTTTTCTTCACACGTTAAACAAGCATTAAGGTTATCTAAATGTTTTATATACATGTGAAATAATAGCCACCCGCAGGTGACTACAATTCACATTATATTAGGTCGGAACATATTTAGAATTATTGGAGTTTGTTAATACATTTTAGGATGTGAGTTGCCCACATGTGATTCTAGTTGTAGTATTTGACAGACATAATGTTGAATTATGAGAATGTAAAATATCCACAGATAATTTTCATGTCTCACATTGTTCCTTGATAAGGTTTTACCCACAGGAGAATCTTATTAAAGGTATGTAACTATTGTAAGCTTAATTTTCATTTATCTCTATTATAAATTTCAGCTTTTGTTCTTATTAATTGTATATTATGATTATTCTGTAGACTTTTAATGGTCCAGTTTTTGGAAGATAAAATTGTTTATCACCTGATGATTTTTCGCGTTATTGTGTAAATCTATCGATTGCATTATGAATCTCAATCCATGGATGTTTTATCGAACATTCATTATTGAAATTGAGAGGCAATTATAGATAAAGTGAAAATCATAAAGTCTGACAAAGGTGGTGAATATTGTGAAAGGTATGACAAAACAGGATAATATCCTAAATCTTTTGCATAATATCTTCAAAAGTTTGAAATTGTTGCTCAATACACAAGGCCAACTTATCCTTGGCATAATAATGTATATCAAAAGGCTATTCATACTTTTATGAAAATGGTTAGAAGCATGATGAGCCATGCATAATGGCTATACATTTGTGGATGTTTGTTCTTTTCTAGAACCGTGTAATTTAAATAGATTTCCGATAAAAGCGCTTTCAAAGACACACTTTGGACTAGAAAGGCTGGAAACCTAGTTTAAATCACATTTAAGTTGTGGTTGTTCAGTTGGAGGTGAGGGCTTACATTCCCAAGAATGAAAATTGGATTTGAAAACTATTACTGGTTCATTATTTTTCCTAAATAATCAAAATCGTATTCATTAATGTTCTAACTGTAGTATGTGACTTATTGAAACCGAAAATATAAATTCTTTAATGATGGCATAATCAGCGGGAGTACATGGATATATTTGTTCAAGAAATCATGATAATGATCCCTTTATTTAAGATTTCTACAGATATTGTGAATCTTCTCATTATCAAAATGTTAGATATTGTGAACCACAAATTACTGATCCAATACTCCATAATATAACTACTGCCAATAAAGAATTTTTTTGATAACAACATGAACCAGCATTAAGAGGGTCTCAACAGAGATTGAAAAAAAGTTACTCATGTTGTTTCAGTGAATTTCTTACAAGAATTTATTATATTTTGATATGGAATGGCAAAGACTCGGTTTTCGGTTCACAAATATTATGTGTAATAATTTTGATTAATGGATTGATGCTATGTGAGAAAAAATCATTGGTTGAAAGTCAAGTCTCGGATATTGTGTAATTGCTCGAAAGACACAAATCAGTTGTATGAAAGTGGGTCTTTCTGACCTAATACGTCTGTAATAGATTTTAAACGGTATAAAGCAAGACTTATTGCCAAAGATTTTACTCTGAAACGACGCATTGATTATATATAAGTTTTTCTCTCATGTCAAAGAAAGACTTATTCAGAATTATCATAGTATTATTAGTAGCTCAGTATGACCTAAGAGTTGCATTAATTAAATGTGAAATAGCCTTTATTAATGATAAATTTTAGTCTACAAATTTTAGAAATCAAAGTATGAAATTTAAGCAGCCTCCCATAATCGTATATGAAATTCAACAAAACTATAAATGTTTCAAGTTTTGGATGAAATTATTACAGATTTATGCATATACCTCAAAATCGGTGGGAGAAATTTATACTCTTGGTCTTGTATGTTAAGACATACTACCTACGAGTAGTGATCTTGACTTTATGCATATCTCTATATTTTTGAAATAAAGGATATCAATGAAGCTTACCATGTGATAGTAATATCATATGGAGTACTAAAACTTTCATATAAGGCATATACCGAATATTCAAGGAATTTTGAGATAATAACATATTTAACAGATTTTATTTCATGTTGGATAGAAGATATAAATTTAATCTTCATTACGTCTTAATTCTGATATGAAACTTATAACAAGTTGTTGATATGTTAACTAAATGCCTAAAGAATCAAAGAACAAATTACAGGAAAGCTATCAAGAATTTTGAGATATTATTTTAACTAATGTCTTATAATTAGTTAGCAAGCCCAACAAGATTTAATTGGGTTTTCAGACTTCGCTTTTTTGTGGATGTATGGATTCTATAAAGGAAGAATCCATTAATACTAGTCCCACAATTGAGTTTGAATATTTATGATCGCGATACTTAGAGACTTAAGGTTTGTCTCTACATAGCTGAAATTTATCGTCTTAGCTTCATGAGATTAAAGCACGATATGTATTCGAAGGAACAAAACACATGAACCTTGAGTATCCATACGTGGATTATGAAATTCAGAAACAAATAGTTGTTCATTTATCGCTTAAGCACAGTTATGTCCGCAGTTGCACTGAATGAACAATTACCTTTTAAGACCTCTTGAGAAAAGATTAAAAATCTTAGGTCAGTGGGAGTAATTGATTATTGAACTCAGCTAATTTATGTGCTTATTTTTGGACACTTATTGAGATCTTATTAATGTTATATTCTGAATTATTTCTGTATCCATGTTTAGTATACACTTATGTGAATGGATGAATGATAACAGAAATATTCTTTCTTTTAAAGATATCACTAGACCATTACGATATCCCGATTTAAGGCCCGATTAAGTAAGTTGTTTGTGTTGTGGTACATGGAAGGAAACATGTTGATAACAGGACAATGTGCCACCGCCATGACTCGCATAAGTGATTTGCTTGGTTAAGGTATTATGTTAAAACCATTAAATTTTATTTAGCAATTATGCGCGCTTATGTTTTCTATGATTAACCATTATATAAATTATCTCATGGACCAGTGGGAGAATGTAAGAATATTTCTATACATAAAAATATTCCATTGGGCCATGTTATAATTTTGATTAATTATAGAATATTGCTAAGTTATATTTGTTACCATTTTTGGGATTACTTCCTAATATCTCTTCTTTGATGGACGGTTGAGATGTAATGCTACAACTAAACCCTAGGAACTTGGTCCTCCTTCTACCTATAAGAGGAACACAATAGCCATCAATATTGGGTTCGAGAATTAATCGTTCATAACATAAAAGGTGAAGAAGGAGAAACCAAGACCTCCATAAGGTATTACGGCTACACAAAAATGATCGGTGATGTATTACGGATTAGCGCTGTAAGGTATTTCTCCTAGACTAATCTATTCGTTTATTATTGTGTGATAATCATGAAGTTCAACCATCCTAATTAAGTATCTATAAAAATAAATCTTATAGTTGGCATCTAGAGCTAGTGTTTAGAACTCATGATCTTCCGTTAACCATATGCAATATTTACATAATTTTTGATCGGTTTTCATTCTCATATTTTGCGCTAAGGAACCTCCATCAGACATCATAGATTTAGTTCGCATCATGACAGACTGCGGCACATCGATCTAAATGATAAAACGTCATAACAGGCGATTAGGGTTTTCTTATTTCTTCCGTAAATTTGGAAGGAAATTAAGTTCGGAAATCCTAAATCGATAAGTTGGAAGTTTTGAACGTGTGGTCCTGTGGATGTGAGTGAACTTAATGGGCTTGTATTTTTTAAACACTGATGGGCCATGTATGTTTTTACACTTAATGAAAAGAATGAATAGTAGCTTCTTTTTTTAAAGATAAACCCGGTTGAGTTCTGTTATAACCAGAAGTAGTGTTATCCCTTTAAACCCTTAACGCAAAGGCAGCCAGACTAATATCGATCCTAATCGACCGAGTCCAAGTAAACCGATCCGTACTAACTTTATACCATCTAAAGTGGTTCTCTATTGAACCAATAGTACCTTCTTTTTTATTTTATTTTCCAATTTAATTTTGACTAGGATTAGACTATTATAAATCTAGTTTAATTGGAACTAACTAATAGTTATTCATTTATGAATATAATGTGTACTTTTAAGAAAAGGGCCTTATGTAAACAAATGAACCAATTATTATATGCTTCCGCTCGAAGTTTTTTTTTTCTTTTATAGGTTCAAATAATAAATATAATCGGTCAATAATTAAAGCTAATTTCTTTAATGGTGTTAAGAAATTATGAAGTGAATTTTACTAACGAAATATGATCCTATTATTGTGCTTCCGCTTTATAAAAAATTTTAATGTATAATTTAATTAAGACGATTTTTTATCGAATGATTTTATGATAGATATTCCGATCAAAACCATTTTTTTATACCATTAAGTTTGTGTGTGTATTATGAAATGGTTTATGTGTTTACATATCTCATTATGATTTCTTCCTTGATGTCGGTTGTTTGATTATAAGATTATTGTGCTGAAGATTATTATGAAGACACTCTTTAGCTATCACCACAGTGATACTAGAGAGTTCTTTATCGTAGCAATAATTGTAACATTATTGTAAGCACGAGCTCGCCAAACCGTAAAGGTAAGGTTTAGCGATTACCGAATTTTGAGCTCTTTAGCTATCGCCAAAAATAAATCTTATATGTCTACAAGCTTTTGGAAGGATTCTTGGTCATCAAAACGGACTCAATACCTGCGTTGTTTGAGGTTTGCAAAATGAAGGAAATAACGGTAGCCTGTGCTAGAACTTTGGTAAATGATGCGGTCAGTTGAGACTTAGGTATTCATAGAAGGGTTCATGACCAAGTAATGGAGGAGCTTACGGGGCTTATTTTATTGGAAAATTACACAAACGGGATCTTGACAGCAAAGATCGCGCGCAGAGTTTGGAAGGGTAACAAGGCTAACGGGGCTTTCTCTATTAAATGTGAGTACTCCTCGCCCCGACATGTACGTGTATGCCAAGAAATTGTGGTTGAAGTGGTGGGTTCGCATGATCTGTTGTTTGTTTTCGCTTGGATTTTACCTTTTTTCGTCGTTAGGTTTGTGCTCCCTTAATTTGTTTCGGAGCTTTTCTTTGTTCAGGTGGATTTTTTAGCTTCCTCTTCTGTTTTTGGTTAGATGGCGTCCGAATTCATTCTTCATGTACTCCGACTTTTTCATCCATTAATTTTTTATTTATCGAAAAAAAAAGACGTGAAGCTTCAAAATCTTTTGCAACCGACATGATAAAGAAATACTATGCATGATTATGACCATGCGTACATTATACATGAAAAGGTGAAGCTATCTTTTTGTAGAGATCTTTTTATTCTATTGGTCAAGAGTTTGTTTAAAATTTTATTAGGGGAGTGGAAGCAACTTTCTCAGATTGATTCCAAAAAAAATATTTTTTACCCTTAGGGGCATTTGTGTAAAGTGGACAAAAATGGAGGGTATTTATAACATTCCCACCAAATTTATAGGCCTAAATTCACTAAGACTTTTTGAGGTAATTCTTTTGGGCATCAAAAATAGAAAAGTTTCATAAAGATTAGAGCTCATTTTTTTTGTTCTAATATAACCTTGACTGAAAAAGACTACCTGTTCACTAACCAACTCGCATTTGAACTTAATAACAAAAATTTATTAGGAAGTCATCCTATCCCGTGACCTATTGGGTTTCATTGTTTTGACCACTTTCCAAAATTTTGATCTGATGAGGCTAGGGGATTTTCATTTAATTCCATACTATCATGAGAGAAAATGGCAGCTAGAATGATGTTGAGAAAATCATTATCCTGAAGAGCAGCTGAAGCTGAAGCAGAAGCAGAGAAATATATTGATTGGAAACATCTTGGTCAGTCCTGTAACCGATCTCAACCCTGTAATCTCTCATGTTTTGAAAACGGAGTATTATTATCAATGTATTTGAGGCTGGCCTCTTTTTAAAAAAAAAAATCATCTATTTGGACTTTATTAGTTAGAGTAACTCTATTTTTATCTAGAATGTAACTTATTGTTTTTATTTTCTTTTTTTATCAGAGTCTTAGTATATAGATATTTAGTATTTTTGGTCCCTAGATTAGTATATTTGTCTTTAATTTTTTTTTTTTAGTAATAACTTTTTGAATATCATATAATTATCTTTTTGTTTATGCGAAGTTGTTTTTCTTGAAAAGATTTTAAAGAATTCATACCTTCTAGCTCTTTTAGCTTAGAGACAATTTTTCTCTCTGAAATTCCAAAGATTGTTTTTTTTCTTCCTTTTTCTTAATTATCAATTTACTTGCTAATAAATATATGTTTCATAAGAAAAAGTGTGTCAGTTATAGCAGCGCCAATCCCGATATTCGAAGTTTTTAAACTGGTTTTTATGGTAATTACATGTGGGGTGCAGCTTGGATGAACTATGCAACTGGTACTTCTAGTTATCTTTCCATGGCCATGGATCCAAGCATAACGAAGAATGCGCACGCGTTTTCTAGATCTGCAGATAAAGCTGTTTAAAGTTGGGATAACAAACTACCAGTTGCCCAATTGTTGTTAACCGGGATGAGGACTTTTCTGAACCCAGGGTATCCCTATGAGATGATGCTGGAATGATATCACAAACATACTGTTTTGATACTAATGGACCATGGGGGGAAGAATCTGCAGTATGCACCGAATGCTGCTTTCGTAGCATGTCCTGTGAGGGAATTTGAATTGTTAGTGTATCGTCATATATAAAAGACACAATTTATATGCTATAGTCATGTTTGGACATCTGCACCAACGTACTGAGTTCTGCGGTACCTATGAAGTGGAAAACTTATGCAGTATCCGCACCAACGTATTGAGTTCTGCAATACCATTGACGCAGGCATTTCAAAAGTAGCATTCGTATGAGAAAGTTTATTTTATACTCCATCAGTCCCAAAATAGATGACCGAATTCAAGTTTGCACAATTCCTAATGTTGTGCAAGGAGGAGAAGTAAGTATTTTTAATTATTATTTACAATGGATGACCTATATCATTAAGTATTTTTTGGTTATTTAGGAACGGAGGGAGTATTTAACTTTTTGGTACTACTACCAGTATTGGTATTTAGTTTCTTATATTACTATAGTTGTATGGGTAACATAATCAATAAACATTTCTTGTTTATTATATGTGATTTATGTGTTACGTTTGGTATTTAAAAGTATAAAAATGCATGTGATTCATGTGTTACATTTGGTATTTAAAAATATAAAAATACATGTGATTCATCTGATTCACATAATATATTTTATATTTTAAAATGTAAAATACTTTCTAATTGTTTTGAATAATGTTTATGTTTCTTGGATTTTTATTCTTGAGTTACTCACTTGTAATCAAATTTCACTTTTTATTGTTAGAAAGTATGTTCCAATAACTTATTTATTAGAAACCTAATTCATATCGAATAATAGGAATATAACTTCTTTGTTTTCTCTCTTTCCAAGCATCATCAATAATTCTTATTATTGCATTCTTGGACGAGTCAAGATTGTACAAATCTTGAATTTTATAAGTTGTAATAGGGCTTCCTTGTATCCTGACGGCAGTATTCATCTATTATATTGTACTCCCGAATTGTATTCTAAATGGTCAATATTAATTTGTTTGAAAGAATCTTAACCGAGTCTTGAAGCCGAAAGTACAACATTTCTTTTTCGGAGTGGAAACCACATTTATCTATTAGTGTTTTGATAGGTGCATAATTTACATGTTTTGTGTCAATTCCATACTTGTTTTAGCTTTATTTCTTGCATGTTACCTTGTAATGTGATTGTTTTATAGCTCATGTATTTTTATAGGTGAATCATCTAAAATATGTGGAAATGGATTAAAAATATTCAAGAAGTGAAGTACTCCAAGTATCCAAGTTTCTAGAGCCAAGGAAAATAACGTCGAAAACACATGGAAGACCAGCAAGTAAGGGATTGAAACCTTTAATTCAAGAATTTCTTCTCATAATATTGTAGAAAATCGAAATACAAAGTGAACACATTTTATTTTTATTTTTGAGGTCATTCTGAGTTCATATGAAGAAGTTATGAGCAAAATGTTGAAACCAATTTGGATTTGGTTTCTGTTGGGCCTTATTGGCCAGCGAGAAAAGAGAAAGAAGGAATGCGTTTTGGGCTTGCTATCAAAGTGAAAATTAAGGTTTTTAGTGAATTCTGAGGAGGTTTGACACATAAGTATAGTTCAGAATAATTCGCCACCAAATAATGCAACTGTTGTAATATGCATCCTCCTGGAATGGTAAAACGGAATATTTATTGGAAAAATCTTCACCAATCCAAGTTTATAACAACACTAGCTAGTTGTATTCTATACTGGGTTGCACAGACGCGGACACGACACGACGCTGATGCGGACACTACAAAATTTTCAAAAAACTAGGACGCGGACACGTATATACATATTTTATTTATATATATAATCATGTATTTATATAACAAAGTCAAGTATTTCGACCCTAAAAATTAGAAAATGATGTTACATATGTATAAATTTCAAAAGAAAAGAAGATATCGTTTGTTTATACACACCGAATGTCAAATAATCAGTCACTATTAAACACATAGCACAATCAAAATGTATTCTTAGATCAACACATGTCCAACTAAGGGTATACGTGATGTCATTTCCAATTACAAAATCCTAATAAAGACCTAAATTATTGATCTAAATGTTTGTCTTTCTTCATTTGGTTAATAATAGTAAAAATAAAGGAAAAAGTTTATATGAAAATGAAAAAAAAAATACATCGGACACGCGTCATCGGTGCGTCCAAACCAGACGCAATTGGTGTGTCGGACACTCGTCGTGTCAGAGTCCCACGCGCGTCCCGTGTCCGCCGCGAGTCGGACGCGGACACGGCTCAAGAAATGGAGCGTCCGTGCAACCCAGATTCCATATGATTCTTATGACAATCACTGCATCAAAAAAGACAACCAAGCGCAATAGTTATAAAATAGTTACAAAATCCTACTAGAGGAATGGATGATTAATTAAACCACTTTTCCTTAATCAAGTTGTGCTTGAAAAATAAAATACACTTATAGCAGGTATTGTGGCGGTGTTTCTGTGCTTACATTTTCAAAACCGTTATCTGACGCGTTATTGTCTTTCTTCACCGCCCATGCATCACACAATAGTAAATTTAGCATTCACATAACAGAATTCACCACTTATTAGGATTGAAACTCTTATTATGTGCATCAATTAGAAGGTAAATAGGAATAATAACACAGTTGTAGGCAGGGGCTAGCTAGCTGCAAGCATGAATGTAGAGGTGCACACCAAGCCCAACGGGGACCAACTCCCAAGCCTGAAATATTAAAGAAAGCCCATTTTCTTCCTTGAAAATCTTGGGTGACCTTCAAGGAGTTTTTCGCGAAAATGTACCTACGCGAGTCATCATACCTTGGAGGCTTGGAACATTACAAATAAATATCAGTGTATAAATTTGATGACCAAGAAAAGAACAATTCAGTGAGTGTTAATTTGATGGAACTGAAAACTATTATCTTTTCCAAATAAGATGGCACATCAAAATGCCCCAGCATATCAGATCAAAAGTACAAAGCAACCCTTTTCAGCGAGCCAAAAGACACTCGAAACCTCTGCCTAACCTGTTCAGGGCTCCAGTGTTTTCCCCGATAAAATAAATCTTCATTCTCCATCACATTTACCAGCCTCCACACATACTCCTCAGATTCAGTTTCAATGGATACTAACTTAAAAATTCGCCTTTTTAATTCCTTGCCTTCTAGGTACCATACTCTCATCGGCTCATCTTTGAAGCGAAGCAATTCTTCAGGCACTCTCAGTGGTCGATTTAAACCTGGACACGCGATCTGCAAGATGAAAATGCAAACCTTTTATGTTTTCCCACTACTAGATGCATCTTACTGACAAACTTATTACACATTTGGTTTACCTCCACAAATAAGTTGGCGTTTATCTCACCAGACTTTTGCATTGCCTTAAATTGTTCTATAAAAAGATTTGTAAATTTATGAATGTCCTCGGCGCAAGGGAAACCAAATCTGCAAGAAACAAGCTTGGTCAATCCCAATATATACAATGGTAGTAGAAAATACACTGCAAAACTAGTTTTCAGGTGATGGATGATCTTACCTTTTTGATGGTTGGTCTAGTCTAATGTAGATGCGTCCCTCAAGAGATATCTTAAAGGCATACAACTTCATATCTCCATCAAATTGTTTTAGGACCTGATAGGCAGTGCAAAGAACTCGTCCACCCCAAGGAAAATCTCCCAGTACAACTCCACCACCCTCATCTCCATCTCCGACCTTAGCATTCAAGTAAAGAATTCATCATGAAGGCAATTTGGTAGAACTCCTTATTGGAGGTAAATTCACAATGGACAAGCACGAGATTTTTAGTCCTACTCTAACTTGTATTGACGGGTTTCGATTTCAGTTTTCGGGATATCAAACAAACTGTTCTTGGGGTGACATCAGATCATTCTCCCAGCAACATTTTTGCGGAGAAACTTCAGGGTGTAAAACCTACTCTAGAAAATTGGAGCAAGGATAAATTTTTTGGTATGGAATCTCGATTATCAAACTTTGAGAGAGCTATAGAGCTTTTAGACTCAAAAGAAGAAACTCCATCGACAGGAATTTAATGAGAAAATCTCCCTGTAAGGAAAGCACACAATGAGCTAGAGAAGGAGGGAAAGAAACACTTCTTACTTCCATGTTGTTGCTAATGGCTGCATAAAAGAGAGCCAACTGGATTCATAACATAGAGTTGGACGTTCAGGAGTTTGTGGCTCTGCAGATATACAATAAGAACAAGGAAAGTTTGTCTTGGTTCGTAGAAAACCAATAAGGAGGCCAAAAGTGGATCATTTGATGTTCCTGCATGTCCATCTCATTAGAAGAAAAGTGAGCGCTGGAAACTCGTATTTGGTAGGATGACTTCTGAATGTTATCAACAAGCCTCCGGTTGACAAATCTCCAGGCCTAGACGGAATGTCTAACGAGTTTTTTAAAGCTACATGGAACATAATTGGAGAAGATTTATGCAAGTTGTGATCAGAATAGGTGAAGAGCACAAGTTTTTGAAAATTAAAAAGAAATTAGCGCCACGGAAGAAGAAATTTATCGCAAGAGGAGAAAGAGTAGTGCTCATTAAGAGTACTTTGGCCACTATTCCGATTATAGTTTTCCTTTTCAGGTTTTCAAGTTCTAAGGTTGTATTTCTCTTGTGCACTAAGATGCCAGTAAAATAATAAAAGAAAGCTAATATAAAATGTCTACCTGAGGCTTGGTTTCGTTCTTCCACAAGGCAGCAGTTCCTTTTCTAAATTCTCTATCTGCACAAAGAGAGAACAAAGTTTTACTAAAACAAAATTTAGGAGGAGTGGTTACGTTTTTACAGCATACCTTGTGTTAGTCGCAATCCATATCTGGTTAAAGTGTTTTCTGGTTCTGATATGAGTTCCGTAACCTCCATTACAAAATAAAATAAAATAAAAAGAAACGCAAATCTGAACTAGAATATGTTAAGAAAACAAAATACAGTAAATAGAGCTTAAGAATCAGGGTTAGTTTGTTGTTTAAGATTTCAGTTTACTCTTTCCGATGATAAGAGAGGGTTACCAGGGTTGATCCCTATTTACTCGTGACCGTATATGTATATACTTGCCAGAGTTTAATTATCAACATACAGATCCGGGAGAAAAATTTATGTCGGACAGCCAAAGGGGGAGTGGGACCTACCCACACCAGTTACTGAACAAAATGACTCAGGAAAGAAATAAATCCCATTCTATCAGCTGTCTCCGACTCCTAGCTCTTGATCTGACAAATAAATCTTCCACTGCTTAATCCTGTTGTATGAGCTGTAACTCCATAGCTTTTCTGACAAACAAATCTGCCATTGCTTCTCGATGATGATTTAGCGTATACCAGGCTTCAATCCACAACAGCATTCCTTCAGCAACATCCTTAACCAGGTTTGCAAGTTCCTTGTAGTATTTCTCCACATCATCACACTCTGATCAGAACTTCACATGCTGGAATAATTCTACGGATAATCTTTTTGCAACCGAAGCCATTTTGGAATTAAGCAATGAATTTAACATTCTCAGCTTTGGTGCAATCCACAGGCCTCCTTAATTTCTCTTTGCTTGAATAAAACCAATCCCATTGATGAAGTGAAGCGATTTATCGCAATTAAGAATCCACTTGGATTTAGCTCTTCATAGCCAAAATAGCCTGTCTTATCGTTTTCGAGATAAATCATGAATATTTGCTATCACTGGAGCTTGCTTCTAGTGCCCCTGAACGACACCTCCTCTTGAAGTTTTAGGTGGATTAGTTTTTGCTCCTCTATTTCATGACTGATATTTCCAAAGGTTTGCCTACTCCATTTAGTGAGGATCTCACCCAATTTGGTAAGCTGACCAGTACTTCAAAGGAGTTCAAAATTGAGAGGTCCACTTGTAAAGATGCATTGGGGTACAATGAATATCCTAAAGATGGCCCCTGTCTTGGGGTACTTGACTGATATAAAGAAACTTGCCCCTGTCTTGATGGTTAGGTGGCCCTTATGTGCAGACCAAGCTCTGTTCAGGTACTCCTAAAGATGCATCAATGGTACAATGAATATCCTGTACAATTATTAGAGAAAATATTTTCATTGTAGAAAAGAAATGCTTGACCTTTTAGCAGAAGAAAAATACCTATATAATAGACAAGAATTATATAACATACCAATTCAAGATACACGTTCCGTAGCTATCAAAGAAAGATAGTTCTATTTGTGCTCACGCTCCAAGTGAAGTTTTTCAAAGTCCCACCTTCTCAAAGAACCTTCGGTGTTGGTAGACAAACTTTACAACAAAATCCACAATGTGTAAGGGATTAAGATTTTGTGTTGCAGGATGTCTCCAATATATAGTAATTGATATCAAAGCTAGGTTGTTTTAAACGTAAGCAATGATTTTTCCAACCCTAGTAATTCTCAATGCCGCTAAATTTAAGTTATGTCTTCATATACAAAATGTTTGTTTATTTACATAGAACTTTACTTGCATTGGTTTTTTTTTTTTCTCGTAATTTGAAGTGTTGAAACAATTAAGCATGAAGCAATTACCATATGTATAATTCCTCCAAAGCAAACAAGTGCATTCGAAGTTGTAACCACCTGAATTGAGACTCAAACTTCTAGCTCACTTTGAAAAAACAACATAACTTTTCTCGTAAAATAATTAGCTAAAAATAACAATTTCTAAGAGTGCGAACAATTTATTTAAAAACAAATAAAGAAAGTACAACAATTATCAAAAATGAGTTTTTGGACGTTTTGTACCTTCAGGTTTACGAACCTAAGATTTTATATTCACGAACTAAATTAAAAAAGCGTCAGGAGAATTTTTTCTAAGTAAGGTTTGCAAACTCAAAATTTAGGTCCGCGAACATCAGTAAGTTTGGGTTCATGAAGCTTTCTCTCTCCACTAGGTTCGCGAATTCAAACCAAAGACAAGTTCTGTAAACTTTTAGTCTTTTTTAGGTTTGAGAACTTAAGACATAGGTTCACAACCCAGTATGTATGAAATGAAAATTTCAAAGAATTTTTTTAAATAGGTTTGCGAACCCATACTTTCAAAAATCAGGAGAGAATATTTTCTTGATTTTAGTTTCGAAAAAGCGATAAACATGAGCTTGACATCGAATTTCACTAGACTTTAGCCAAAGAGTTGGTCTGTGACAAGAAAAATCTTTGTGATTTGATTATTTACCAAAGCCTTTGATTTTTATTATATTGATAGATAGATTTAAGGGAAAAGAAACTGAAATAAAAATCAATCATTGTTACTAATCTTTGATGAAGTTCTTCAAATGATGTCATCGTGTAATCTTCAAGAATAACTTGGATGAACCAATGAATTTACTACCTAACCTAATCTAACTAAAGTTAACTTTAGGAGGCTATAAATTGGGAAATAATTTTGGCATTTAAATTTAATAACATACTTGCCATATCAATACCTAGAGGTTCAATTAAGCATTTACACTAACAAATGTCTCCTTTTTCAATTTTAGTGACAAAACTTTTGAAATACATTTGAACTGTTGTAAGTTTGACTTTCATTACAAATGACATGATACTTTCTTGATTTCCTGAAACTTCAATTTTCATGTTCTACAGTTCTTCATGTATTCGTTGAGTACCTATAATAGAAGATTCAACAATGATAGATAACAACTTTAACATTACCCGCCCCTTTAGAATTTGCATGTATGACTTTTATTCCGCACATAGTTGTTATCCCAATAAGTAGTATCGTTTATCACTTTGAAGCACAATATACTTTTTCAAACATATAGTGTACTACTTCCATGATATGTTCACCCCTTATTCTTTACATGTATATTTTTGCTAGATAAGAAGATGAGCATACATATTATAATTAACTCTCCATTTGTCACTGCTGACCAACTATAACTTTATGTGTTTCTTATATGGAAAGAAGAGACTTGCTGAAGTTGCTAACAAGAATCCCACTCTTGGACAAAAATGTTAAAGTAGAAACTCCTCAGAAGTCAGGTGAAAATCTTTTTTCATTTGACTTGCTTTGTTGGATTGTTATGTTGCTGCCATTTTCTTATCTGTTCTAATTTTATGCAACTGTCCACGTTTTTGCAGGTGCTGATGGCAGGAAAGGTGGTTCTGTTCGTCAAGGTACTCATTACCCCAAGGGAGGAAAGACCCTTGCAAGTGGAGGCAAGTCAAACAAATCTCTAAAATCTACTGGGTCAGTTTCATGCGATTCTTGTACCAAGTAAGATATTATCTTTGAATTTAATTTTTTTACTTAAATCTTTGTGATGTCCATATATTGGCTTTCCGCTAATTGGTCAGTTGTTTCTGCATTTGTTCTCATACTGATTTGGTTGTTTTGTTTATCTGTGTAGGGCATTCGGTACTGACTCTGCTCTCCAGGCACACTCAAATTCTAAACACAACAAACTCAATGGTATTCCACATTATAAGAAACTTACAAAAATTAAATCCAAACCTGACGTGATCGTTGGCATCCCAGATTCTGGTAAATATGCATAGGAAGTTTGTTTTCTTACTTGCAATCATATTTGTATGTTTGTTCATAATGAACAGAATGACTCTTTTGTAAATGTATATGTAAGAATTGTAAATTGCCGATAGGTTGCAAATTGAGAATGTATGACAGATTGAAAAATACAAAATTGCAGGCCTGTGTTTCAGGTTCAGTTGTTGTATTGCAGGCCTGTGTTTCTTGTGCAGGCCTGTGTTTCAGGTTTAATTGTGAAGGCCTGTAAACTGGAAGGCCAGGTCTATGAGAATGACCTGAACTATCCATTTTTTTAATTGTAATTGTAATAATTTACACTGGGTTAACTGTTACCAAAATTGTGAAAAACTCAACACTTGTCATCATCTTAAAGCTGTTACAAATGAGATTAACAGTTTAAACGTTACAGTAATAGTGACAGAAAAATGACAAGTGTCCATTGAGAGTTTGTTGCAAAAAGTGGGCAACACTTATATGTGTTATTGTTTTCGTAAGAAAAAGTGACACGTGTCCAAAGTTTAATAGTACATACCTGGCGTTAATAGACACGTGTCATCACCGAATTGTTGCAAAGTTAGAATTACAATTAAATCTGTTATAATTATTGTGACAAATGAGCCACGTGTCGGAATCTTAAAATTAGGTTACTGTTACTATTAATTATTGTAAAAATTCTTGAATGTGACTGTAATCAATTTGTGTCACGGTAAAATCCGTTACAAAAAACGATAACAATTTTTATCACAACGTTTCTGTAACATCATATAGGTGTTACAAATTTAATCAGTAACAGATATGCTCTGTGACAAAATCCTGGATATGATGTAGTGAAGATAGTTCAACGAAAAGCCATATGTCATTACTAGCAGAGTATTAATTTTTCTCACCCTTTTTGTCACAAAGTTGACAAAGGTGATGAGAATTAGGTCCCTCATGAATTAATCCATTAGGAGAACAAACGAGACTAAAAATTCAATCATACCGTTAATGATGATTCCATTAAGTTTCACAACTTAGTTTTTCTTTCACGGTAGAATTATTAACGATACTTTACTATCCTAAAGTACACAACCATACTCCCCCAAAGATGTCAACTATAGCGTAAGTTCAATTAAAAACCCTCCCCATTAAATGTCTCAAAAGAGAACAACAAACATGATCCTTT
>JAJJWW010002321.1:0-28311 GCA_023531295.1 Papaver armeniacum | reverse complement strand
ATTGTTTTTGTTAATTACACTGTTTTTGGCACTTAGATATAATAGGAGAGCACAATGCACTTGATTATTAAAATAATACCTCCTTCATGTAAGTGCATCGTGATCTCTCGATGAGAATCAAATAATGTGGATTTTCTTAAACACAATATACCTTTGAAATCGAACCTAGTATCACTGTTATGTTGTCTCACCATTCAATTGTTGAATTGCCAATGAATGTGTTAGCAATCCTTAGTCCTTAAAATGTGCAAGCTACATTGGCAATAAAGATAAAAAGAAACAATCTTTAGGTGGCGACAGATCCAGTCTGTCAACTTATCGCTGTCGATAGTTTGTATCATGTTTTGTTTTCAATTCTCAATTTCCTCTCCCCCTCTTCTGTTTTCTTTGACTCTTTTGAATAAACTCCTCCTTGCGAGTCTTGCTGGGAAAAAAAAATAAGCATGCCCTCATCTATTAAGGAGCCTCGGCTTAAATTTATCACCATGACAAGCATCTGTTGCATTCCAACTCTTCATCGGACTCATTTTGTCATCAAATTTTTCAATAAAGTCTCATACACCACCACCACCACCAAAGCTTGTAGTAGAGTTCAGGAAGCCAACATTTTCATGTCAATGAGTTATTCTTCCAGGGTTGAGACTTCCCATCAACGGTAGAAATGGTAGATCACAAGATGTTGAGTTAGATTTGTTTTTTTTGTTATTTCAAAGTGAAAGAAAATTACAAAAGACATTAAATGCCACCAACATAGCAGTAAAGGTGCAGAATATGTTTTGTATGAATTTAATTTCGTGTATGTGTCCTTTGAGCTTCAATTTGTCATTAGAAAAAACTTAAGCAACAACCAGTGACACCCAAAAAAATTTGAGGCGCCCAAACTTTGCCCATTCCGCAGCATCATAAGCAAACATTAGTTAATTTGATAAATGATTCATTTATCAAGTATTTTTGCAAGTATCATCATAACCAGTCATATGTGATAATGTTCATTACAGTAATTTGGGCTCTGTGTAAAAAGTTGTTCCTGTGAATAAAATCCAGTCCCGTAGCCTTGTGGTAACTATATACAAGGACATAACACGGGCGCACAATGAAGAAAAGGAAGGAGGAAAAAGGTTAGGGCTTAGAACTCGCAAAACGTATTTTCTTTTCTTGTTGCGGCGGAATTTCAATCGTAATTCATGGATCAATTCTGATTCAATCCTATGTATCAAATGCTTTTTTTTTTTTTTTTTTTTGCCTGAAGTTTAAAAATATGCTTTTTCAGTGATTAACTTTGCCCTAAGTTTTGATTATCAGCATCTTCAAATGGAGGAGGACAAAAACACCTCAAAAGTTGCAAACAAGAGGCCTGTTGAAGAAGAAGGTGGTGAGGGTGCTACTATTGATCGTCCGTTTAAACATCGAAGGAACAAATCTGAAGAAGTATCAGACGAGGATGATGTGGGTTATCTTAGAGACCTAAAGTTGAAGAAGAAACAAGCAAAACAAGATTACTATGCTAAGCTCAAGACAAAGGAGATGTATAAGGAAGCAAAGAGTTCGATCTATGAAATGGATGTTAAACACAAGATATATATGGAGGCAGATAAGGAATGTACAGAATCCCTATTGAAATATTTGGAAGCACAGAAGGAACAAGAAGATGGTGAGACTACTATTATCGGTCGTCTGTGTAAATATCCATGGAACCAAAGCGAAGATAAGGATGATGATGGTTATAGTGGCCATCTTAGAGAACTAAACTTGAAGTATAAACAAGCAAAACAAGATTTCCATGCTAAGGACAAGATATATATGGAATTATACGAGATGTTTTTGGAAGAAAAATAAATGTTTCCAGAAGCAACAAAGAGTCCGATTAACGATACAGATGCTAAGCGCAAGATATATATTGAAGCAGATAAGGAACTTGAAGACGCCAAGTTGAAGCATTTGGAAGCACAAAATGAATATCACAATGCCCAATTGCAATTTTATGATGCTCTAAATGAGCGACAACGTGTGATGGCATCTAAGTTAATGCTGCTGCTAAGTAGCAGTTGCGGCGTAATGAATTCCTTCTTCAATGGTTCAATTAATTCGTTGTTGTTAAATCAGTCATGTTCTGCTCATTTGATCTTTACATCTGATTGAGTTGTGGGAATGGATCAACGGTAGCCTCATTGTAGGAAACAATCGAAATATAGGTATAATGTGATTTTTTAGGATACGTACCGTTTCGAACCGAAATACTAGTTGTATCTGATTTCATAGTTCTGATGACCAAATCACCAAGGTCTTGTGACTGAATCTCAGAAACTTGGTTTATTCTTTGATGTTTCTCTTGAGTATGGGGTTTGGA
This sequence comes from Papaver armeniacum, assembly GCA_023531295.1. NCBI lineage: Eukaryota > Viridiplantae > Streptophyta > Magnoliopsida > Ranunculales > Papaveraceae > Papaver > Papaver armeniacum. The sequence goes on along the minus strand of JAJJWW010002321.1, from coordinate 25,964 downwards.
TCGTAATCTTTGATAAATTGGGTTATGTTTCAGGATTCATTGCATACACAGAAAATTGAAGGGCGTTCACTGCTTCCTGGTATCATTGCAAAGTTGGAGGACGAGCTGGTCCCTGTACGGATGAAAGCTAAGGAGCACCAAGATAATCAACAGCGGCTCGTGGTGGAAATTGCATTTGTTGCTTCAAATGCCAACTTGACCAATGATGCTATTGCCGAAATTGCTATAGCTACTTCAAATGCCAACTTGACCAAGGATGTCATTGCCGCCAAAGAAAAGCTACTTCGTCGGAGAAGAGAAGAGCTGAGCTAAATAATTACGTAAGGAAGAGAAAAAAAAAAAAAACTACTTTTTCTTCGTGCTTTAATTATCTGCTACGCCTGTGTTGTTTACTTTTAGGTTTAGTTTTAATATTTATTTTTTATTCCCTTTGTTTTTTACTTTTTTTTCATTTAGTTTTAATAAAATATCTATCTTTTATTAAATTAGGAATTATGTATGTTGCTCAGCGCTTTGTGTTCATTGCGAGGATGAACTTGGAAGTTTGTGCCAGTAAGTTGCAGTTGAGTAATGAATTTCCTTTTCTTTTTAGTTCCATTTGTTGGAGCCTGATCCATCTGATATTTACTAACCTATGGTATAACGTACTATATGATTGGGTTGTGGAATAGATTCGATAGTTCTAAAATTAAATTGTTTTTACTTTGATCCTTCTTATGAGTATGGGGTTTGTATCAGAATCACCAATAAAATTTGCTATATTTCTGGGATCACGGGGTATATAGCTAAAACACTGCGAAAAGAGCTCCATTTTTTTATTTTCCTGTCATTTGGTTTGCTTGGCGAAAACTTTATATCAAACTCCCAATAAGTAACAGTACACAGTATGTTTTGTTTGATGAGTTGTATTTGTGCTACGAGCCCTTGGAGCTGAAAACCTGGCCATACAACCAACGACACCCTTCCCTAATTCGATTAGGGAACCCATATCCCAATACCTAAACGGACCTAAAAAAGGAAACTCATTCCTTACTCAGTACTGTATATATACACACAAACACTTGCACAAGATAGAAATTAAAGGACAGAAGAAAAAGGTTGGGGCTTTGAACTCGCAAAAGGTGTTTTCTTCTTGTTGTTTCAGCTGAATTTCAATACTGACACTGTTGAAATCAATTTTGAATTTCAGCTGTATATTATTTGCTGTTTTATATCGTTTTTTTTGTAAATTTATACGTACGCTTTTCCGGCGTTAACTTTTCCCTAAGTTCACATCTTCAGATGGAGGAGGACAATAAGAACACCTCAAAAGTTTCAAACAAGAGGCCTATTGAAGAAGGTGGTGAGACTAGTATCTGTCGTCTGTTTGAATATCCAAGGAACGACGAGTCTGAAGAAATATCAGACAAGGATGAAGATGGTCATAGCGGTCATCTTAGACAACTAAACTTGAAGATGAAACTAGCTAAACAATATTACGATGATAAAAAAAAGATATGCAAGGAAGAAAAAGTGATTCGGATGCAATAGATATCAACAAGTACAACAAAGAACCGACAAATATGGAACTTGACGATGCCCAATTGATATATGTTGCTGCTTTACTTGAATTTTCGAAAGAACAACGACGTGAGGGGATACTTAAGTACATGCTGGTAAGTAGCCGCAGTTGAGTAATGAATTCCTTCTTTTCTTACTTTCATTTGTTGTGTTGGAATCTATGTTGCTAGTTGGTGGAGTCTTGATCTTCGTACACATCTGATGTTTCTTAACCAATGGTATAACATTCTGATTAGGTTGTGGAATGAACTGCAGGCTATTAAAATTAATCTCATTTGTTTGAAATAAAGGAAGCATATAGGTGTATTTTGATTGCTGTGAACCGTAATATGGTCCCGTGAAGATCCTAAATTAATAGTACAGGAGAAGAAACCTTGCTGTTAAACCAAACTAAATTATTGATTTCATAGTTTTAATGATCAAATCCCAAACTGTCTGGACTGCATTTCGGAAAATCTGTTCTCACTTATTGCTTCTTGTGATTGTAGGGGTTCATATCATAATCTTTAATTAAAACTGGCTGTATTTCAGGGATTACAAGGTACTGAGAGAACACCTGCGGAGGATCAGCAGAAAGCATAGCATGCGCCTTGCTCTAAATTAAGCTGTTGTCGGATTGCAAGTTAGTGTACTTATTTTGTAACAAAGGGAGAGTCAGGTGGCGGTGTAACAAGAGTTTAGAACTCGTAGTGCAGAGAGTTCAATCAACAACTCTTATTTTGAAGTTAAATCATCTTGTAATTTTCTAGACTGCTTTTCTTCCCTGCCAATTTCGCATAAACTCACTTAAAATCAACAACGATTCTTTGCGTATAGAAGATTTTTTTCTGGAAAAAATATAGGATTCGACTATATTAGCTCATCTAGAGTGCTTTTCTTCCCTGCCAAATTTGCATGAAATTTTGACGCAATTCTGCGGTCACTTTCATAAGTATGTAATGAATCAAAATTTGTAATTTTGAATACAAAGACAAGATTGATACATAGGTTAAATTTTTCTTTTATGGTTGTGCTACTATCGATGGCCAACCAGTAGGACGAAAAGAGTTTCCTTGATTTTAAAATCAACCTCATTTAATACTTTACACGCAGTAATGAAAAATAAAATGAAAAATATCGAAAACTATCGTGCAACTCGATTATATTTCTAGCTGGATGGTAACTATGAAAATGAAAAATGTGATGTAACTGCATTACGGCTATTGGTTGGGAAACACATTTAATCATCTTAAAGATGCGTAAGTTTGATGAAGATTAATTAGAATGTGGATGCGGCCTCCACACAACAATTGTTTCAAGTGCCAACTTGAACAATGATGCCATTGCCGCAAAAGAAAAGCTACTTAGTGAAAAGAGGGCGGAGCTTGAAGAAAGTACCTGAAGAGCGAGAGGGAGAGTTTCTTTTATTTATTTAGTTGGATCGACTAAAAGGATTGTCCTTCTGATTTTGTATAATTTGAAAGGATTTTCTGGTGGAAATACATACTTCAACGTAGAATGTATAGGGCTTCTAATGGTCATGACCAAACTCAGAATTTGTAATATTAGTGAATTGCTAGACTTTTGACACATCCAAAGATATTTGAGAATCATTATTAGCATGAATCAAATATTTCTGCATTTAGAACTGCGTGCGATGTTTATTTATGAGACAATAGAAATCAGCAATTCCGCAACTATCCTATGGGAATATGGTGCTGATAGTAGTGGTTGTTCTCATCTCATCAACTGGTCTATTGTTTGCGCTCGTAAAGAGAATGGCGGTCTGCATTAATGAATCAGGCTTTATTGGCTAAATGGTGCTGGCGGTTTGGTATTGAAAAAACTCACTTATGGTACAAGCTCATGGTAGAAAAATATGGTGATAACTTCTCAAACTGTTGTTCCTGGTACAATCAAAACACCTCATGGTGTGTCGTGTTGGAGAACAATTACAGAAACTCAAGCTCTAATCACGAAAAATTCTGTGTTAACTCTGCATTCTGGTAACCTTATCTCTTTCTAGCATGACAAATGGGTGGGGAATGATTGTCTAGCTACTACTTTTACTTCCATCTACAAGCTAAATAGGTTACAAAATGGTACTGTGAGAGATCATATTTCTGCAGACGATTCATGGTGCTTTGATTTTTAAAGAATTCTTACCTCTGCAGAAGCAAATCAGCTTGCTGAACTTATCACCATTATAGGTTCTAACCCACCTTCAAGAGACACGCTCCCTGACACTAGAAGATGGGCTCTTAATCCTAATGGCCAGTTCTCCGTTAAATCTCTGTATGATTCTTTAATAATTGATGAAGGTATTGCTGGGTTCCCTTATAAGTTTACCTGGAGTTCCTCCAAAAGATTAACTTCCTAGTTTGGTGTGCTGTGCACGGTAAACTTAACTCCCTAGATATGTTGCAGTATAAAGGCATTGATCTTGACAGCTCTTGTATACTTGTGGAGACAGCACAGAATCTCAAGAACATCTATTTCTCCATTGTAAGGTGGCTTACATTGTGTGGATGGCTATTACACCTGCTAAGCTACGTGATTGGGTTTTTCGGGAGAAAATGCTTGCATTTGCGCATTCCTGGCCGTGCAATTATCTTACAGCTTTGGGGCAAATAGTTTGGGAACTAATCCCTGCGGCAGTTTTTATAGAGTTGTCGTAAAAGGAATTGTCGTAATTTTCTTGTTTTATTCCTATCAACAGGTTGGTTTCTAGAGTTGTCCTGCAGAGAGATGATGCTCAACTTGTTGCTAACGATTCATTCAGTATTCAAGTGGTTGCTGATATAAGAACAAGGAGATGGCTGCTGAAATTGTTGTTGCAGGAATGGGTGAGTATGTTACTGCTGTGGTGCTGCTACTGGTGATGTTGGTGGTGCAAAAACAAGGGCCAGAGTTGCTGTTAGAGTCAGAATGCAGCTACAGGAGACCAAATGGGTAAGTTTTTCTTTGTTCTTTTCTTGTTCTGGTTGGCAACGATGGATTACCTGAACACTCATTCAAAAAAAAATTAGTCACATTTGATACTGGGTCTATGTAATTAGACTAGAAACCTATATATACTTGTACGATGTTTTGGGCTTTTGGTAAAACATTGGCAGGACTAGAAATCACTGACAATCCAAGTTACTTTGGGACTCTGCATAAACTACTTTAGTATGAGGAAAAAGTCGTAGATTTGTTCCATACCGAGGAACCAAGACAACAACAGGGAAAAAGGAAGGGCTTTGCTTTTTGTCGACCCCAGTCGATTGCGACTTTCTGCTTCCACAAGTAAAATCAGAAACTAAAATGGTTATAAACATTCCTAGGAAATGAACTTTTAATTTGAAATATATCTCTCATGTTGTAGATTTTACGTGGTGATGTTTTATGTTAGTCTCACTCACTAGACGATATTGCTATATGTCAGGATGCCGCTTACAGTTCAGACAATGAGAATGAAGTTTAGATATCTTGATTCTTAAAGGTTCTTTTACCCGGTACAAAATATAGAATCATTTCGAATAAACTATATCTCCTGGAAAAAACCTAGAGAACTGACACAAATAATATTCATTCTTTTAAGTTTTAAGTTAATCAAGCATAAATGATACAATGATAATTACGAATTCTAAGTACCTCATTCAATTTGTTCCGACGACCTTTAGATTCAATCGCCTCAACATATAAAATAGCCTAAAAGAAGAATACAGATTGATAAATGTTACAATGAAAAAGCATACTAACTCAGTTATGCTGTATATGTCCTCACAACAGAAAACAAGATAGAAAAAGGTTTATCTGGCAACCAAGTACTCGAAAAAGGAGTTGTTGTAAAGCTGGCAAGTGCTCAAGCAAATCGTTTGTATCCAAATCCCTAGTTCTCTGCAGACAACAACCAAAAGTTACATATACTTGTGGTGACCACAGTGACGCAGTCCGCATTTGCTTGAACTAAAATATTACAAGCCCATTCTTAACTAATCAGTACCAAAAGCCCTCTAAGGAAATCAAACAGAAGGCTAACTAATTTCGGCTATTACTGAGAAGTTATAAGGTATGCCAATTCTAATTATTAGCAATAATTTTTACAACTTAAAAACAGAAAAGGTACAATGACAACAGAGAAGTATTGGACTAGAGACTATATTGTATAAATAACTTAATGGAGGATCAGTTTCGACTTCATACTTCAACACACGGAAACATTCAATCCTCTCTTCCAAGTACAACGCATAGGCGACCCAAGCAGAATAATCCCAGGTTAAAAACGAGATTAAAATGTCAGAGGTATAAGTTCCATGGCTTTTAAAAATCAGAGAAATTTAAATTAATAAGCAGTACCATTTTGACTTGAATCATCCTTTTAAAATGTTTATAATTTAATTGTCTTTTGCTTCTTCCATAGTTAAATTGAATTTCATCTCTAATTTTTCTTATCATTGCAAGCATTTTTTGGTGTATGACAATTATCCTTCTCTTGAATAAATCCAAACTTCAAACGGTCATTGTTGGATTTTAACACAACTTTCCAGCACTAATATTTCTATGAGGAATAAAACAGTATGATTTCATATTTTTTATATAAAATATTTTTACAGAATATTGGGCATCTTGATGCTATATGAAATATTTTCTCCCTTGAGGAAATTTATTTATAAAAAATCTTACTTGTGCCTTTAAACAAGTAAAATAAGATTGCTAGTGAGTACCTCATGGAAACACACCATTCATTGCTTATCTATAATTAATGTTGCAAGTATTTAAAACTAGACCAACTCATTTATTTGCGTTTAAAATTGACATATACCGCCCAATTATGTGTCTTTGCAAGACGCCTGGGTAGAGCATGGATGCAGTATGCAACATTGGCACATGGTCTCGTAGCTGAAACCGTAGCAAATATAGCTGGAGCACCATTAAAAAAATACAAGAAGAAGGTGAGTTTTCTTATTCCATTGAGAATGCAACAGCAAGTCCAAGATCCAAGAGTACTGATCACCAAAAACACAAATGAGAAAAATGAGTTCCAGTCACCTCTTATATGCTTTTCTTTTGCTGAACGTTCTACATGGTTTGTAGCTCTGACTATGGCAATATCCAATTCCTGAAGAAACAAAAATCGACAGAATAAGAAACAACTGAACCAGCATTAACCATTGTGTGACTAAATCAGACAAAATTCTCACCTTGTAACCACTATTGACTTTAACTAATCCAACAGTAGTGGAGTCCTTAATAGCTCCCAATAATTTCTTCAAACTCTTTTGTGTACGACACCCTCCCGAGTCCCGACATTATTTCTCCTCCCAATTCAGCTAATCAAAGCTTGGTTCCTGTTTTTGAAGATTTTAGTCGTGGTTACCTGATAAGCAAGCTTGGTTCGAGGTAAATCTAACGAGTAAGTAAACAAAACGGGAGTTCCACCGGCTACAGGACTTGTAGTCTTGTACACATTGCAGGACAGTTATTCAAGATCCAACATAGATATTCTCTTATGTCATGAAATGTACTGTAGAATATTAGACCACAAACAAAGGATCATTTGAACTAAAGACTTAGATTTTCGACAAAAACCAGTCTAAGGAAATCACAAAAGAGTTAATAAAGCAATACACAGATTGACACACACCCTCATGCTTCAGTAACTTATTCACAGATTGATACACACCAATTTAATGAAACCCTTCTGTTTTAGACAATAAAAATCACCCAAAATCAATAAAAAAGATCACAATTTGTTAATCAACAATAACATAAAAATCTTAATTTACCTAATTACCTGTCAAAAAATTCTCCAACGGCAATAGGTATATGCTTCCATACCATCTTTAATATAGATGAATAACCCATCTTAAAAATCAAAATTTTAATTCGATATTTTTTTTAACAAAATTTCTCAAATCTATTTCAGGTTGTAATATTTCCTAAATGTTGCCCCACCAACGAAACTGTTTCTCTTTTAGCTAGATTCTAATTATGAAAATGAAAAGTGCCATGAAACTTCGTACCGGGTAGGGGCTGGTAAGCTCATTTATCTTGAAGATGCATTAAGTCTGATGTTGCGGGATTTTTCTGAGATGCCAACGCGAAAAAGTAAATAGCCATTTTGATAAGATGTAAAATGGATGTGGCCAGTGCATCATCCAAGTCCATCTCCAAGACTAAAGTTTGGTCATGGATCCCGCCAAATCCAATATTGAAAGTCATGCTCAATCATGTCTCTCATCTTTGCCGAGAGAAAAAAAAAAAAAAAAATTGTTACATGTTTCTGTATATCTCCAAATATTTTGGGAAAGATCAAAACGTGATCAATCAAAGTAGAACTAATATTTGCAACAAGGACACAAATTTTGCTCACCGGTTATTCTTATCACATTGAAGAAACACCGCATATCTGAGGGATAACAATTTAGACTTTGTAATGGTTAATTGGGATAGCTTTTTTTGTAGTTTAATTTGTTTAGTGTGTGGGTTTTCAAAGGTGCTTCATCTCTGCCGGGTTTGTATGCTCTTTTGAGCGACTTTCACTTACCCAAACTCGGTGAACTAGGACATAGTGATTTACCAAAATTGTCATTGCATGTTGTAGGACAAATAGGGTTGGGTGATTCAATATAACAAACATCACAATGAAATTTCATAAGAATAGAGTGCCTTTCTCCTTGCATCGGTTTATATTCATCTTTTTCTTCTCTAGTGAGTTCGTATCATTTATCCACTAATCAACACTATCACATATTCAGGACATTAACTTTTTATGACCCTCAATAAAGTATGTCCTCGGAATTCTCCAGAAAATAGTGAAAAAAACATAGAATATAATCTGTCCACATAATTTGGGTACATAAAATAATTTATAAAAAGAACCAAAAATTGGGTGCCGATGAATTTCGAATTTTAAACTTTATTTATCATTGTATTACGGCCGGCCGTATTTGTTAATAGGAACTGGAAATTGCTGGGAGCATCGTCAGTCGCTAGTCCAACTACCAGCAAAATCTTCCCCGACAGTCTACACCTCCCTTACACTCTGTCGAGCTGTTTATATTCTGCTGAACCTATCATTCCATGACACGTGTCTGTTCTATCTCATTCATTCAGTCTGTGAGATATTTAAAGATTGAGATCCAATTCCCATTACTGATGTAGTTTTTTCTCATCTTTCAGGAAATCATTTCCTCTTTTTATTCGAATCTAAAATTTTTGCTTCAACCTCATAATGGCTCACCATTCAGGATCACACATCTCAAATATCATCAATCCAATCAAGCTTAAGGATGATGATTATTGTTGGAAGTCTCTGATTCTTCCATTCCATTGTCGAAGAAGAAATTCAAGGTGTTTGGTTTTATCGATTGGATCTAGTCATCGGATTTGTGATGGCGGCGGTGCTGCCGGAGGTGGTGGTGAGAGTGCGGGTGAAAATGGTGGTGTTGGTGGTGGTGATTAGTAGATCTAGATGCAGAAGAGATGATGAGATTTGGTTTTTGAAACGGATTTCAGATCTGATCAAAACGGTGGCGATCTTTGGTGAAATGACTCGGTTAGGGGGCGAAGTGCAATGTCTTATCTTTTGAGGGGGGGAATTGGAATTGGGATATTTGAACGGGGGCGTAGTCCAAAAAAATAGCTTCCCTCTTTTTTCCACGTCATGTCTTTGTTATGTCCAGTCAACCATCCAGTCACCAGGTACGCCCTCTTCCATGTCATCCTCTAATCTCACGTGATGCTGTGCCACGTCACCACCTCTCAACCGTTTTAAAGCTCGTCTTCTAGTTAGAAAAGCAGAGCAAATTTCTTGAGCTGTGTTTCTCACTAAAACCCTCTCATCAAGAACTAACCAATCTTTCTGACATTACCACTCAAACCCTTTCTCCCTTTTCATTAGTTACTCAAAAAAAAACCAATCTTTCTAAGAAATTCTTGCTGCAAACGAGGAATTTCACAAGATTTCTGTTGTAAGGCGAGAGTTCAATCTGGAATTTGTCAAGATTTCTACTGCAAGTGTTGATTCATCTTCTGCTTCTGTCTCTTTCTCCTCAAACCAGAAATATCAGAAAATCGGTTAGGTTTCTTGACTTACTTACATTTTACATTCTTTCTTAAAAGAATTGGTTAGATTCCTCTGTGATTTGAGTCAAGAACTCATTTGATTGTAGTTTGAAACCCTAATATGGTTTTGGTTGTAGTAACTAAATTTGATTTCGTTTCTCAAAACAGAAAAGATTATGAAATTTGGTATGGGTTCTTTGTCTTGTTCATGAATCAGTGACTTGATTCTTTTACATACATTTTTTCATTGATTTTCATGAATTAAAATATTGAAAGAATTGGATGTAGTTTATTAAAGTGGTACAATAATTAGGTTTTTCTTCAGATTATGACAAAAATTGGTAAACAAAGTTTGGTTTTCTTGTTACCCCAAGTAATGGGTAACTAGCATTGTGTTCATATGCTTGTATTTTCGCACATAAATTGTATTTACATGATTGGGTAATTTATCTTTGTGTAGCATTGTGTTCATATGCTTGTGTTTTCGCACATACATTTGTATTTGCATGATTTCTACAGATAGATGGGTAACCAGCATTGTGTTTTCGCACATACATTTGTATTTGCATGATTGGGTAATTGATCTTTGTGTAGCTGTAATGGTGAAATTTCAGTTTGTGCAAAATTTCATGAAACCCTTTGTTGGATATTTATGTTTTATTCTTAATCCTTAATATTGTAAGATTTTAACTCAATATGGATACACATCAACATCAACTGTGCATAGTTTGCGAGTGTTGTTATAGATCTGAGTTTGTGCATGGAATTTTTCAGAGAAACTCGTGCCTTCTGATTAACCTTCAACTTGCGGTTTATCATTGGTTCTCCACATTAATACTTCTCAGATCAAAATTCCTGCATAGAAACTAGAGGTAAATCTCCTTTCTTGAATAGTAATTACTACTTTCCTGTACATATGTTTATTTGCTTGATTATAATATTTTTATAATTGATGATTTGATGTCGATATTAGTGGGGACAAACTGATAATGTTGATCATTATATAATTAAGATTGTGTCGACTTGATATAATTTGATGCTGCATATCTATGGGGAGTTGGCCTATCATGTTTAAAATGAGATTTTTTAGTGATTGGCACTTAGGAATGAAAATAGGATTACATCCCCTTAAGATTGGAATGTCGCTTCTTTACTTTCTAAAATGACAGTCTTTTATCTTTTATGGGGCTCAACTCAACCTATTATCCTACACTTGTATGATAGCTGAATTTTTCTTGTTATTTATGTGTTGAAATGGGTTTACTTTCATTCCTGTATAGTTATTTTTACTTTTATTGAAATGGGTTTTGTTGTTTAGTTCAAAGTATCTGCTGTTCTGTTCTTGATGATATAGTTTTGATCATATATTGTGGGTTCTAAAGGTCAAAGTTGCCATGTTTGAATTTCTTCAAGGAATCTAAACTGACTTTTTTTATAAGAATGTGATCTTACAAAATTGGGTGTTGCTTGAGATTCCTGCTGTTATTTGTACGATAATTGAGTTTTCCGCTTATTATATGATGGAAAAGGGTTTACATTAATTCTTGTATAGTTTGATGTTTACTGGAATGGGCTTTGTTTAGTTCTTGATTGTAGTTTGGTTATAATTTTGCTCTGAGAACAGGTTACCTTGCATTAGTCATTAGATCGAATTACCTTTAGTTTGGAGATTGGCCTTGGTGTCTATCTTGAAGTGCCATCTTGTCGTTCTGCATTACCATTGGATTCGAAATGTGCAACCTGTTTGTGGTCCCACCAATGTGGAAAAATTTTCTAAAATAAAACATTATGGCCACCGTTTGTACCATTGCAGAAACATTTTCTAAAGGGTTAAAGAACATAAACCAGTTGCATCTGCATACTAGTATGTATCCTGTGCTCAAGATGTAGTAGTAGTGGCAGCCCCAACCCCATGATTAGGAAATGTACTTGTGATATAAGTTGGATTTTTTGCACCTTCTGTGAATTAAGTTTCTCGTGTATCATTTCAATCTTCCACTCCGTTAATCCAATAATTTTGTTGTATTTTGTATGTTGTAATGGTGTGTCTGGTTGCTCTGATGCTTCTGGCTCTGATTTTGGAGTCTTGGTAAGTTATATGACTAGAATATGTGTCTGTGTTTTGCAGATGGTGAAGGTAGATCGATGTGAAAAGTGTAGATTTGATCGACACGGCTGTCCTGCCAATTGTAGGTATGCGCAGTTCTTCCCACTTGGTACAAAGAATGACTATAAAGCCATTCATGGGGTTTTTGGCCCGAGGAAGTTTCTGAGTATAGTGGACAGAGCTGACCCAGAACAGAACTTAGCTTCCCGGTCTCTAATCAGACAGGCAAGAGCTAGGGTGGCAGATCCAGTAAATGGACTTGGTGGAACTGCTAACCTACTCAGAGGCCAGGTGAACCAGCTTCGAGCTGAGCTGATTTCTCTAGGAATTCCCATCCGAGGAGGTGTTGCTCCACAAGAAGCACCAGAGGAAGAACAACCAGTTCAGAACGGGCGATCCTGTGGGGCTTGCAGGCATCTGAAGAAAAAGTGTCCATCAACCTGTCCTCTCCGAGCAATATTCACTCCTCAAAGGAGTGATGACCTTGACATTGTTGATGCTTTTTATGGTGTTAGGCAATTCATCAGTAACATGGAAAGTGTCCCCCTGCAAACAGGCGATTGGCAGCTGAGACGATGGTTCTGGAGTCTTGGGCTTGGAATGAGTTACCAGCCACAGGAATCGTAGGACTAGTAAATATCCTAAAGATGCAAGTGCTGAGTTTTACAAGGAAACTTAACTTGGCCAAGGGGGCCTCCTAAGAAGAGATTTGGGTTACAATGAATCAGTTTTTAGCATTACAGAAAGGATTGGATCAAGTGGAATTAAGTTGTCTGGAAACATGCATTTCAGTTTTAAAATTCAAATTTTGTCTGAAGGTCAAGTTTTATTTTCATCTCGTAGTTCCACTGGTCCTTCAAGTTCATCAACTAATACTTCTGTTCCTTTGTCTAGTGTTGTATAATTCCACTGCTTTTGTTCTTCTGCTACTACTCATACTTTTTTGTTGACAATGCTGCTGCTTTAAGATGATGTGACTGTCGGTAACTGGTTTAAAATGTGTATTTGTTATTTTTTACACGTGAAACTTATTTTCTTGTTATCAGTTTGAGGGGTCATTTGTGTTTTCATAGTTCAAGCTTTACTCTGTTTGTAATGGCTTGAGGGGTATGTAAGAGTATATTGTCAATGTTAGTAAATACATTACTCTGTGTGTCAGATATTTGTACATGAATTTCAATTATAAGTACAACATAGTACTTCGGTTTTTTTATTGGTCTACTAATTTTTTTCTGAAGCAAGAAACTGAAGCATTTTCAAAAACAAAAACACTCTTTGATACAATATCAAGTTTCCTTGAACTTTCAGCAACGCCTTGAAAAGGATCGACTTAGGACGTTTGGCTTTGACAATCTTGGAAGAGGGATTTTCACGGCTTTACTAGTATGCTGGAGAGACTGCGGTATAAAGACATCATCTTTTCAGTTCGAGAAATTGTACGACTTAATGGGACTCAGTGACCCTAAATATATCACGTGGTCCAGAATTTGTCTCCAAACATTTTTTCCGTTAATCTAAATGTTGCTTATTAACAGTAAAGAAATCTTTACTCCAGTGACTCCAAATGAAATTTTTTTTTTTATTCAAACTAGAATGAAAGTCTTATCTTTCCAAGTAATCCAGCTGTTGATGGTGGTTTTTAGCTTAGGGTTAAAATCGTAAAATACTAAACCCTAGCAGTCAGTGATGTCACAACATTTAAAGCAACAAGCATTTACTAGACACATTTACTGAAACCTTTAATGTGTCCCTAAATAATTACCGGGGTATCTTTTCAAATTAGGGTTACGACAAGCCAAACCTTAATTCGCACGTGTGCCAATGGCAAATCATGCCAGCCACACCAACCGCGCCAAAGCATGCCAACCATGCTAGCCGCACCTCTGTGCCAATGGCAAATTATGCCAGCCACACCGACCGCGCCAAAGCATGCCAACCATGCTCGCCGCACCTCTGTGCCAATGGCAAATCATGCCGACCACACCGATCGCGCCAAAGCATGCCAACCATGCTAGCCGCACCTCACAGTGCCAATGGCAAATTATGCCACCACACCGATCGCGCCAAAGCATGCCAACCATGCTCGCGCACCTCTGTGCCAATGGCAAATCATGCCCGACCCACACCGACCGCGCCAAAGCATGCCAACCATGCTCGCCACACCTCTGTGCCAATGGCAAATCATGTCAGCCACACCGACGGCGCCAAAGCATGCCAACCATGCTCGCCGCAACTCTGTGCCAATGGCAAATCATGCCAGCCACACCGACCGCGCCCAAGCATGCCAGCCATGCTAGACGCACCTTTGTGCCAATGGCAAATCATGCCATCCACACCTACTGCGCCATGCCAAACGCACCTCGCCATGGCCCCATGCCGCGCCATCATACTGGCCTTCACTACACGGCTATCAAAACGAAGGCGTGCAACAATCAACGGTTGCCCTTCAATCCCAGGAGCAAATCCTGGTCGTCTAAGGTTACCAAACGACCTTTCCCCAAAACCCTTGGCCCCACATGCCAAGCCAAAACCGCACCTATCCCAAGCTAGTCACGCCATGTGCCTACGGCAAACCCTTGGCCCCACATGCCAAGCCAAAACCGCACCTAGCCCAAGCTTGCCACGCCATGCGCCCATGGCAAACCCTTGGCCCCACATGCCAAGCCAAAACCACACCTAGCCCAAGCTAGTCACGCCATGTGCCTATGGCGAACCCTTGGCCCCACATGCCAAGCCAAAACCGCACCTAGCGCAAGCTAGCCACGCCATGCGCCCATGGAAAACCCTTGGCCCCACATGCCAATCCAAAACCGCACCTAGCCCAAAGCTAGCCACGCCCAAGACGAACCCTTGGCCTCGCATGCCAAGCCAAACCAAACCTAGCCAAGCTAGCCACGCCATGCCAAACGCACTTTGCCTTGGCCCTAGCCATGCTAGTCACATCATGCCAAGCCAAACGCCCTTGCCTTGGCCCTAGCCACGCCATACGCCAATGGCAAACCCTTGGCCCCGCATGCTAGGCCAAACCAAACCTAGCCATGCTAGTCACATCATGACAAGCCAAAACGCCCTTGCCTTGGCCCTAGCCAAGCCATACGCCCATGGCTAACCCTTGGCCCCACATGCCAAGCCAAACCAAACCTAGCCAAGCTAGCCGCGCCATGCCAAACGCACCTTGCCTTGGCCCTAGCCATGCTAGTCACATCATGCCAAACCAAACACCCTTTCCTTGTCCCTAGCCACGCCATACGCCCATAGCAAACCCTTGGCCCCACATGCCAAGCCAAAATCGCACCTAGCCAAAGCTAGCCACGCCTAAGGCGAACCCTTGGCCCCACATGCCAAGTCTAACCCTAGCCGCGCCACCTTGTTGGCCCTCACTACACGGCTACCAAAACGAAGGCGTGCAACAATCAACGGTTTCCCTTCAATCCCAGGAGCAAATCCTAGCCATCCAAGGTTACCAGATGACACATGGTAACCTTTGGCACGAAAACCTAAGTTTGGCCACACCAAACCTTGCCACACCAATGGCATGCCAACTTCGCCGCGCCACCACATTGGCCCTCACTACACGACTACCAAAACGAAGGCGTGCAACAATCAACGATTGCCCTTCAATCCCAGGAGCAAATCCTAGCCATCCAAGGTTACCAGACGACACATGTTAACTTTTGGCCCGAAAACCTAAGTTTGGCCACGCCAAACCTTGCCATGCCAACGGCATACCAACCTAGCCGCGCCACCACGTTGGCCCTCACTACGCGGCTACCAAAACGAAGGCGTGCAATAATCAACGGTTTCCCTTCAATCCCAGGAGAAAATCCTAGCCATCCAAAGTTACCATACGACACATGGTAACTTCTGGCCCGAAAACCTAAGTTTGGCCATGCCAAACCTTGCCATGCCAATGGCATGCCAACCTAGACGCGCCACCACGTTGGCCCTCACTACGCGGCTACCAAAACAATTGGTACAACGATCAACGGTTTCCCCTCCTCTCAAGATGCAAAATTTCGACCGTCGAAGGTCACCAGGCTGGCAAGTTTCCCGAGCTTAACTTGCCAAGACACAACAACGTGCTACATGTTTTCCAAAACATTTGAGATATCAACACAAACTGGGGGATCCTTTTTGGGTATTGGTTTGGCGGTCTACAGCGTGCGGCGTACACTACGCCCGTCATAAGGAAGTGTCATAAGGGTGAGGCGGTTAGTAAATACGGGAAGTTATGTGTGAAACGTTCATGGGACCTAAAGCACATGTGTTAACGACTTTATGGGACATCAATCCCATAACGTTAGTAACACTTGAAAAATTTCCCTTGTGCTCTAAGCCCAAGTCTAATCTATTTTAGTAGGTCTGAAATTATGGATCATGGGGTAGGATCCTAGTGTCAGGCGTTCATAGCCGTGGACGGTGCCCTAAATGCCAAATGGGTGCTTTAACCGAAATAGGCCACCCCTTAGTAGCATTGATGTGCATGAATAGTGGATGTCATGGAAGACTCCAGGGAATTACGAGCATGCTCGCCACGTGACATACATGAGTAGCTCAGGAGATTTATGTTTTTCTTTTACAAAACCAACTCATATTTATTTACAGAGAAAATGTCTTTCTTTACTTCCAAATTATTCCACCAACTACTTGCCCTAAAATCCACAGCTGGATTTCAACGCCATCTCAAGCAGACAATATTTTTGTTGTTCTACAAATGAAATTTGAACTCAACCCTCCGTCTCTATTCGGTTGAATTTGACTTATACAAGGTAGGGGGTTTTCTCTAAATTCTTCATTTGATTTTTTTTCTTTTCTTTCTCATAACTAGAATTTGAATTGTTCCTCTTAATTTTATGCTTCGATTTATGTGAATCTGTGTTTGAGAAAGTGGTTCCATTTTCACTGTTATAATTGGTTTGGCTCCGATTTCATTTGGGTATTTGAGATTTTGCAACTCCTAACTTTAGTGCATGAATTTCTTTCGAATTATCACCAATTGTTTTTGATTATTTTTGCATAATTAGAGATTTGATTTGGAACCCTATTTTTTTATTATTGTGTATAATCCTTTCCATTAAACTGTGGGTAATTTCAATGTCACAAATTGTTTTACTAAAATTTAAAAGTATATTTAGCCATCCAAGTTCTAATTTCCATCAATAACCAAGTCGTGTTTTGAATTTCTTAAATAGCCTGTCAAATGTTTGCAAAAATGACCCAACGAAATGCGCATTTGAATTTGAACAAAAACCTCATTCCTTCATAACTTATGGCTTAAATCTCTTGGTGGTGCTTTTCTATGAATTCTCTGTGATTTAAAATCTTTATTTTTCCTTACTGTACTTGATATTTCTTTCATGCAAACCAGAGTTTTCTAAATAATGAAAATTTCAGTTGTAGCTCCCTTATATTTTTCTTTTAACTTGCATTATTTCCCTGCGGTCTTGGATTTTAAAAACAAGCTTAAGAAAATGGAAGGAATGGGTCCTGTATTAGTCCCTTGTTTGTTTAAGTTGGAAAGTGCGTTGGCATTTTTACCTTTCTGTTAATCAACAGTTCGAACTTGTTTCATTTGGTTGGATACACATTTCAAACATGTGCTGCTTTATTTACTACCTCCGTCTCTAAAAGATAGGCAGGTTTGTATGTAAAATTCACTCCACTAAAAGATACACACAAACCTGCCTATCTTTTAGAGACGGAGGGAGTATTAAATTCACTCCACTAGCTTATTTTCTTTTCGGTTTGTGCTCTTTAATTTGATTAGTCTTATATTGTTTGAATTGTTTTTACTTCACTGTACTCGCATGTTTATTTCTCCCGGAATTCCAGATTGGTGTATTTTACTGTTGAACAAAATATGTTAAATGATTGAATTTTTCCATATGGAACCGACTTCTTGGTAAGGTTGAAACTATCGCGCTTATACCTGTGTTGGTTAACCATTTGTTTTCGGAGCTATATTATTGTCTAGAAATGTACGTATAAATTTACATTTTGTCGTTTGATTATACGATGGAAGATAGGCGACTCTACTTTAAGAACGTCGGGCCTAAGTGGCACCCCACCACCTCGGTGGCTACCCGGAAGACCGTTGCGGCAACGATGGCTGGTAACCAGAACTACCTAACGGTGGCACTGGCCATGAGAATAGTAGAGTAAATTTATTTGCGGCTCAGAATATTTTATGATGTGTATTTTGCTTAAGATTTACATTTCTGAATTTTTATTCAGCTGCTGTTCTCGTATGTTTACTCATGTTTAGCACTGGGCATTCGCTCACCCGTTTTGTTTTGTTTCCCCCATAGAGTTTGGAGCTAGCTTGATGCTGTAAGCTGAAAAGAGCTTGATGCGCGGAGCTATGGACACTATGTGGTACATATTGTTGTCCTTGTATACATATATATCATGGGCTGGGGATTTTTGGTACTAATGGGAAGTTAATTTTTATTAAATGTTTCTCATGATGGATGTTAAAAACCTTGTACAGTTGAAAGATAATTTTGTGCAAAACACTTGTGTCTATACTGTTTTATCATACCTTGCTCTCTCTGTTATGCTTTTTAATTTAAGTACTTTAAAGTCGTTCCTAAACTGTGTCTCTTCACTATACTAGCAAGTCCTGTTTTATTCTTACGTTTTACCACTTAAAAGGGAATTCTCTTGTACATCTATGCTCATTTTTTTAGCCTTCTTATGAGTATTGACGTTATTAAATGCTCATTTTACATTTTGGGAATATTGGACTCACTTTGACAAGCTCTGTGGATTTTTATGATTAAGCATGTACTCATCGTTCTACTATATAAACTCCGTCACCTTCACTATTTTCTTTTTATATAAATCTTTTCTGTTTATGTATCGTTTTACAAGTCGAGTGACATATTGGGGGGTTTGGTCTTGCTAATGGGTTGAAAACCAGCCCATTAGAAGGGAAAATGCACCAGTCCGTTACACGTTAGCAGTTTCATGAAAACTAGTTTCATTCGTTAACCACTTTATGGAACATCAATTCCATGCATACGGTTATCACCTCCTCCCATTTACTTCCCCACTCCTTAATGATACCAGGGTACGTTTTTACTCCGACTTGTATAAATAGGTCTTATCTATTTCCATTTGACAACAAGTTCATACGGGAGATACAACACTCAGAAATACTTACTTGCTAGCTCCTCTTGGGAGCTCTCTCACTTTTCTGATGACAAGTCGTAGTAACCCAACTCCTCTTCCAGAATCGACTATTCTGGTCTCACCACTTCCCTTGCTTCCCTCCCCAAAACCAACCCATTCTCCTCTACTTTGTGACCGAAGCAAGTTTGGAACGACCATTTCTTGGTTTAGGCGGACTTGTCTGCATTTATCTCTCGAATCTAAAGTACTCCATTGCAGTACATTGTTTAGGGTTTAAATTGTTTCTCACCTGCACACCCGCAATTACCGAAATCAGCAGAAACCATTTTCACCTACAAACAATTTGCGACCACAGTGGGAGATTGATCTTTCGGTTACAATGTCAAATTTTCAATCCTCGATGTCAACTTCGACGAATACATCAGAACGGTAGTGGAAAACAATCTGATCATGGATTGACTCAGCTACTGAGGCGACCTATACGATCCGCTCCGGATCGACGACTCGATCACCGAACGACCGATTACCGTCATGACACCGCAAGGGGCGACTTGGGAAATTCCCAAAGGTTAAAAGTAAATGATCCACCTGGCATCGACGACTCTATTATCAAGTGACTCGAGACGACCGAGGACTTTCCACATCACGGCGGTGCTTCCCACAAAACTCGGACTTACACCCTAAGATTCATACTTCGTCAGAAATCCAAAAAACCAAGTAAGTCTTTCCTAGACAAAATACATGGTCTACTACTTCAAATCTTTACAGAGATAATAAAAACCGATAGACATAGTTCCCATGCTTTCTATCATCATGCAATATTCACGGTTTCACAACTTTCCCAGATGATTTGTTATTTACACTTCCAATTCGCACTTTAGCATATCAAAAAAAAAAAAAAACCATTATTCCAAAATAATCCAAAACTCTTATAAAACGTAATCATCTATCAATCCAAAAACCAAAACCAGGCGTCTCATTTGCCTTTCAAAAAAACCCTAAAGATAAGAGGTCCAGAAGACAAATATATATTCAAAGGAAGTTTTCCAACAAATGCTTTCTCCTTTTAGCAAAGGCCTCCCCTCGTGCTTTGGGACACCGCCTCTTAAGTTTCACCCTCCCGCACAACTTCTTGAATTCCGCTTCCTGCTTCTTCATCATGTCTCATGGGAAGGACCTTCAACTGCTCAGCCAACGACCTTTCAACATTAGAGAGACCTTCAACAACCAAGGAATGTTGAATTGAAGCCCACGCACATGTCACGATGGAACTTCCAGCTCGAGATTACATCCTCAGAAATTATATGACCAGTCACGTTGCACATCTCATTAATCGAAGACAAGGGTTCCTCCACATGCTTGACCAACGCATGTCGACTAGTGATATTCTTAGTCGTGGAAATGTGACCACAGCTTTCACAAATCTTTGTGTACAATGTCGCATATTTAGCTGGCACGCTAAATCCACCAATCAACACATGACCTGGGAAAGGGGCCAAATACGGAGGATTGAAGGTGGCACCCGTAATCGAATCAACAAGCGGCGGCGAGATCCCTAACTACGATTTCACCCCAGAAGTGCTCTCCTCCACCCGAGTCACGGCAGCACCCTCGGGACGATGAATCTCCATGTCCAAGTCGCTAGCTGGCACGGTTTCCGATGGGAAGTACAACTTCCTTTACTCGGTGGTCTTCCACTTCAAGATCATCCCTGTGAAACGGTTTCCTCCTAAAAATCAAAATTCAGTTTTACCGCAAATAAAGAAAAAAAGGGAAAGAAGAAAACACGGAGGGGACTCACCGATTCAGTTTCATACTGACTAGACGAAGATTCAGCACTGTTATCGGAAGAACTACTCTTGCCATCGCTGGACTCTGGACTTTCATCCTTTTCGTAATCCCCATCACCATGGATGAGCTCGGCACCCCCACCCTCTGTCTCGAAAAACGATGCTTTCTGACTACTTGCAAGTTTGGCAAAAGCGTTCGTCTTCTTTGAAACCCCGGACGAGATACAAGGACACATTCTCAGAAAAAAAAACAAAGATATACGTAATCCAGCTGAATTCAAGAAAGAAATCACACGTACCCTCATGTTTGGTGAACTAAAAGCCGGTAGAGCTGTGAAATCTGACTAGAAACCGCTTGCACGATTCTTAGACCTTCGCTCCTTCACTTGGGGACTGTCCACGTCCAGACCGACGGACTTCCTCTTGGTTAAAGAAGTATCCCTGAACAACGGATGTTTTGCTAAAATCTTGGCGGAAGGCCTACCACGAGTGTTCTCCACTACGACTTTCACAAATTCCTGGATGACGAGGAATTCACTCTGCGCCGAATGCGTTATACTTGGAGGTAGTCGACGGATTTCGTTCGAAAGCAAGAAAGGGAGACTTACGCATGCAAAAGAACACTAGCATCAAGAACGTCCGATAATGGACCCTCTGGAGCTGCCACCGACGAACGAGAGGGACCCCTTGGTCGAAACCCATATGACGAGCCGCTCGCTCAATATTATAAGAGACCGCCCGACACGATCCTCGAAAGAAAGACGGTATATAGCTGGACATGCGGCTTCGCATGAATACAATCTCACCGACGCCTTGATTCCTCCGTCATAAAGCAAGGACATGTTTGGAGCGGAAGCAAAAGTATTAACCTTGGGCTATGGATGTACACACTGGGCCCATGGACGAAAATTAGCGCGCACGAGTTATCAAGGAAATCGACGGGTTTGAGCGATCTTGGGCGCCCTATTCGACCAATTCTCGAACTACCCCAAGAAGCGGGAAGTGAAACCAATGGTTTAGGAGCATATCTTTCAAAATGCTCCCATAGCCACTCTTGGAGAAAAGCAACATGAACATACGAATCCACTTTCATGTAACCGTTTGAAGAACGCAGGTCCATAGCCAAATGATCCAAGTGTGTGTACAGAGAACCGAGAACAAGCCGCCAATGGGGAGAACGACTCCTTTCGCCAATATTATAGCAAAATTTATGAGTTCCACCTTTACCTCCTTCTTACCGCAGCCATCATCGAAAATATTTCGGGATAACTAGAGAGCCAAGAATGTCGCGACATGGAGTGTACTATTCTTCCGATCCTAGTGCCCGGCTCATCTAGAAACCACTAAGACATCCACCAGCATAGAAACACTTCGTCTCGTTCTCCTTTCGGACAAACCCTTTCGACTTCGCAACCATGGCGATGACGCATTTTTCCTCATCATCGAACTGACTTGGTTTTAAGGTTTCATTCATGGGAAGATTCAAAGATAGCCACACTTTCTAAGGATATGGTCGGTTCTCCCCACCTACATATGGCCGTATGAGTATCCTGACACCACCCGGAGATGAAAGCAACCAAGCTCGGGATGTATTTCCTAATTTGAAGTGATGCGAGAGGCTGCGATGCCGCCTTCAATGATTTGCGCCTTGGTCAAATTAGCTCTTGCGCACTCTTGACTTATCATAAAGTGCACCCATTTATCAAACGAACGCAGTGGACTCACCGGGATTTTGAAATCAATAAGAGAGCGAATACTCTTTCCTCCGAAGGCAAAACCGTATTATATTTCTGGGAGGAACCGACCGGTCCCCTCACTCACTCTCCGAACCGGTCAGAAGCAGTGATGCATGCTTAAGTGGACTTCTCCTGACAGAGACTATCGTGAAGAATTCATCAGCCACGTTTGGCTTGGAGTTACCAACATCCTTCGGTATGGCAGAATTTTTCTCAAGCGACGTCATAATAAAGATTCTCACACGGTACTTCCGCTTTCCAAGCAACTACAACGGAACAATACGAAGAGAGAATATTACGGAAAGTGCACGAAAATTATCTTCACCTAAGACGCAAGCCAGTTTGTTTCAAAGTCGTACAAAGCGGCATAAAATTCTCGTCCAACCGAGGAGGAGTGACCCACCAGGGGAACCATGCCCCCGGCCACACCAAAACAAGGAGTAAACCCTAAAAACCAGGTTTTCGTGGGAAAGGGATGGCAAATTACTATCGCATGCTTACCTTACACAACGATTTGAGGCGGTCAACATTACTATGGTATTCATGCCTAAGTACTACTATGAGCGCGTGCAAGACATACATGTGGCTAGGATTCACACCAACATGTTCTACAAGGTCATAAAAAGGTACGCCTACAACTAGGGTTTTCACCAACACAAGAAAACAAACGAAAAAGCAAGTCACAGAGGAAATACTGGAAGGCATACCTAATCCGCTCGCCCGCTTCACCGCTACCAAGCAACAAAAGAGGAAACAATAAGGGCTTGAATCAAAGGGAGAGGTCGGCCATCCTTTTTATAGGCGTGATACTTGGGAGTTCGAACAAGAAAAGGATTTCCAATTTTGAGCCAAGGAAGTAAAAGAGGAAACCGGTCCCGCAAAGACCTATTTCCACGTCCAAGACCACTCACGCCGCACCACGGCCCCACCACGCCTATCCTTGAACGTTCCACCATGCCATTGCCGCGGCCCCCATGCCAAGCCATTTGCTCCATTTGCCGCGACCCCACCACGCCTAGCCGCCCGGGTACGTCTCGTCTCGCCAAGACCACACTATGCCAAGCCATTTGCTCCATTGCCGCAACCCCACCACGCCTGGCCGTCCGTGTACGTCTTGTCTTGCCAAGGCCACACTATGCCAAGCCGCCTTCTCCACTGTCGCGACCCTAACATCCACGCGTGCTTGCCTCACCAAGACCACGCCACCTCTTGGCCCCTCGAGCCAAGCCGTCCACTTGCGTTGCCTTCCAAGATCGCGCCCCCTTTTCCTTGGAGATGTACGACCCGCATCAAGCCGCAAGAACTTTCATCTCACCACTCCACGGCCCGCATTCCCGCACAACTTACGCAGGGCCGCCAACACGGAAAGCCAAAACTCTTTTATCACTCAAAAAGGTTAGTTAGATTCTCCAGACCATCTCTCGCAATGATTTACACCTCGATTCCGTCCTTGTCATTCACCATCATATGCTTACCTCGCAACAAGGCACTGCTCGATCTAGCGGGGACTTAATGTTGATCTTTGGTTTTTAGCTTAGGGTTAAAATCATAAAATACTAAACCCTAGCAGACAATGATGTCACAACATTTAAAGCAACAAGCATTTACTAGGCACATTTACTGAAACCTTTAATGTGTCCCTAAATAATTACCGGGGTATCTTTTCAAATTAGTGTTACGACAAGCCAAACCCTAATTCCCACGTGTGCCAATGGCAAATCATGCCAGCCACACCAACCGCGCCAAATCATGCCAACCATGCTAGCCGCACCTCTGTGCCAATGGCAAATCATGCCAGCCACACCGACTGCGCCAAAGCATGCCAACCATGCTCGCCGCACCTCTGTGCCAATGGAAAATCATGCCAGCCACACCGACCGCGCCAAACATGCCAACCATGCTAGCCGCACCTCTATGCCAATGGAAAATCATGTCAGCCACACCGACCGCGCCCAAAGCATGCCAACCCCGTCGCCTCACACCTATGTGCCAATGGCAAATCATGCCGCCCACACCGATCACGCCAAAGCTTGCCAACCATGCTCGCCGCACCTCTCGTGCCAATGACAAATCATGCCAACACCGACCGCGCCAAAGCATGCCAACCATGCTCGCCGCACCTCTGTGCCAATGGCAAATCATGCCAGCCACACCGATCGCGCCCAAGCATGCCAGCCATGCTAGACGCACCTCCGTGCCAATGGCAAATCATGCCATCCACACCTACTGCGCCATGCCAAACGGTGGATTTCAATGGTTATGCCAAATCATTTTGGGAAAGTTCATCATTTCGATGAACATCAAATAAAAACAGTTGATGTAAACATTAATATTTAACGATTCTTTCAATTTTCATCCATGAGAATCGATTGATATATACTCCGATTGGGTCTAACAGTTAAGAAATAAAATGGTATATCGGTTTTTGTGAAGACTCACAGAATCCGACTCTAGCAAAAGAAAATACCTTAAACCTGGGTATTCTTCCATATCCTGATCCTGGGAAATATGGCATGAACATCTACCGATTCTGGTTAAATATTCTTCAACCAAAAAATGCATACAAAATGATCGGTTGATGTAGTCATGAACATAGACCGATTATAATAGGAATCGGTCAACATGGACATGGTCGCAGACCCATTATGGTTAAACACATAAACCCAAAACTGTTGTAATTTAATGATTTTGCATGGATAAATCAATCACAAGGATAATTAAGTGTAATGGGTTCCAATCGACAATGTTTAGTTTTATTTTTTTCCCTTTTTAAAAGGATGATGAAATCTCCTTTAAATCGATTGACGGAGTTAGGTTTAGTTTTCATTTTTTGTGGGAATTGATTTGAATGGGTTTTAATTTTGAAAGAAATTAAATAGGTTAAGAATCTAAGAAGACAAGGCTTATCATATTGAGGCTTACCTAATTTAAACACCCCTTATCCGGCCCTTTGGTTGGGTGAAGAAATCTATATGCGGGCCTCAAACTAGGAAGGTAAGATAAACGATCCCCTAATGTAAACAAATTGTAGAATTATTACTTAAATAAAATTTAAGTTATTGTGAAGTGTTCGCACCATAGTTTCTACATTAGAAAAAAATGCCTTTCTAGGCCAATAAAAAAGCGAGGTTTCATCACGCTAATGTGAGAGTTTTATTTGTCAAGGCCTTTAAGGGAAGATAAAATTTAAGTTACTGTGAAGCATCTTCTGTAAAAACAAGAAAAAGCATGACTGCTATAGGCAGGTACGAATCACTCAAATGACACTCTGCTAATCCCAGTATCGCCTTTAGCAATCCTGAGAAAAAGGTCACCTGAAAATTGAAGATGAAAATTAAAACACCACCTATCTTGGCCAACAAAGTCGTAGACTCACCGTAGCATATAAGCTAGAAATTTTTAACAAACATAAGTCGAAATTAAAACAGTGACCAAAAGAAAATTGAAGAAGAAGCAGTGAATCATTTTAGGTAAGTAATAATCCATCAGACACGAGCGACAGACCCCGTATATTGGAAAAGACGAAGAGATAGCACTCCACACGATTCCGGGAAATTGCATATGCATGGTTGTTCCAGGTTAAGAATTCTTTTGAAATGCCTATTC